>VZTJ01001778.1:724552-787147 GCA_013397795.1 Orthonyx spaldingii | reverse complement strand
GGGCGCTGCAGCGGGGCCGGGGCGCGGCGGCGGCGGCTCCCCCGCGGGTCGGTGGCGGGGCGGGCGCTGCCGAGGCAGGTGCGGGAGCGAGCGCTGCTTTCCTTCCCCCCATGCCGGGGGCTCGCACCGCCTTCGTGTGCAGCCGCCTTCAGCTGCTGTCATTATTTCCCCTTCACCCGTTCCTTACAACGCCTAAAATACCCTTCTTTCTGCCCCGGGCGGCTTCCAGCGAGACAGAGGCTTACACAACGGGGCGGGGGGGCTGCGCCTCGGGAGTGGCCGGCTGCCCGAGGGACCATTGTGCGTGTGGCGGGGCTGTGCGAGTGTCCGTGTGCGTGTGCCNCTCCCCCTCCCCTCCCGTGTCTTTCGCCCCTGCAGAGTAGGCAGCAGCCAGCACGCCGTTCGAAGATGTCGGGTCAGACGCTGACAGATCGCATCGCAGCTGCTCAGTACAGCGTTACGGGATCGGCCGTAGCCAGAGCCGTCTGCAAAGCCACCACGCATGAAGTGATGGGGCCCAAGAAAAAGCACCTGGACTGTGAGCATCCCTTTTTGTTTCCCCAGCGAAGGCCCGGGCTTGAGGAGCCGGCCCGCAGGGCACTTCAGTGGGCCTTTGAGCCGGCTGGCTGTCACGCTTGCTCTAATCCAGCTTGCAAAGCGTAAGGGTGATGGGAAATCTCCAGGAGAGGATGAGTTATTATTGCACTTCTTCTCTTATTGCATAATACTGCTCTTTCGGCCATTTTTTTCCTCATGACCTCTTGCCTTTTATCTAGGAAGACAGTGCAAAGAGCGCCTTATGGAGCAGGGGCTTGGAAAGAGGGGAGGGAATGGAACACAGGGCAAAATGGACACATGCTCGTCACTGCCTGCCTCGGTCAGGATTAAGCTAGGATGAGATACATATAAATGATATTCCCAGATGTGGCCAAGCACAAGGAGTGGGGCCATCTCCACAGCACTGCATCTTCACTTCTCAAGAGGTTCGGATGATAGTGGGCTTAAATAGCAAGGCACTGGGATAAAGCCGTGCTGTAGATTGGGACAACCTTTGGAGAGTTTAAGGGCTGTTGCTGATGTCCCAAATATCTGACAGCAACTTTGTGAGCTGTCCAGTAGTTTGCATCATGTTTTATTAAGGGTGGCTGTTGGCTTTATCTCAGGTTTATGATGTTTTCTGGACTGCCATTAGCTAGTTAAGGCATGAAACAAGGTTGAGGCAAAACATTTATTAGAAAACAATGAGCTAGTCATGTTTCATCTTGACAGTTTCGTTTCAACTATCCGTCCCTGCCTGAGGACACTAAGTAGTAGAATGGTGAAAAAATTTAGTCACGTGATCTTAATTGGCCTTGTTTACCAGTAATATTCTCTGTACAGCATTGAATTTAGCAGATCACCACCAGATGTTAGGTATCTAAAACTAAGTGGGTTTCCCATGGTATTTTTGGACGTGGTAAGAGGCATGTTCAAGTAAAGATCAGCAGGTTTTCTACCAGGCAGTGTCTTGGCTGCTGGCCATTACCAAGTAATGATGGTGCAGGTGTTTGTAAGTGCAATTCTGATGATGCAGTATTTGTTAAAAGGAGGTAGCATTACTTTTGGAAAATAATTCCAGATTTCACTTCTGATGACTTTGTAACTTACCCTCCAAGTGACAAACAGTAGTCTGGTCTTTCAGTATAGCTAAATACTCTTGCATATATGTCCAAGAAATGCTGACATAAGCAGCATTGATTGAAGACTCACTGGAGTCTAAACTGTAGTTTGAATAGATAATTGGTCTTGATATCATGCATTCTGTCATGTTTTCTTGTGTATTTAAAAAAATCATCTCAGTTATTGATGTCTGTCCTATGTTGTTGTTTGGTAGCCATCGACACTTTTTAATCTGTAGGCTGTCTATAGAGACCGTATCTGTTACTAGAAGCTTTAGGTTAAAAAAAGCATAGTTCATGTATGTAAAAGCATGTTGTGTTTCTGTGTGTATATACATATATATAAATAAAAGCACTATCTGGAATAGGCAGGATTAAAGTGAGGTAGAAGTAATCTACCAGTGTTATATTAAGGACTGTAAAGGGTCTGTGTTTGGGTATTGGTGCTAATATAACTACTTAAGAAAATGGGTGTGGTGGAGACAGAAGCCAGTAGAATTCCACACAACTTCATACCTACCTGCGTGTCATACACACAAGAGGAAAAGAAGTTATAATTTCCTGTAAAGATGTATGCCTGCTCATTTTTCTTTCTATTTTACAAGCTGTAAATAACAGTTCAGGGTTTAACTGGCTGGGTGCATTTCAAGTTGGATAAGTAGCATTTGAAGATGTGAAGAATGAAAGGTAAAAACTTCCCTGTTCCTTACAATAAGTTTTATGTCAAGGTATGAAGGATTCAAACGATTTAAAATTCAGGTTCCAGAGAGTGATGGTTGGAGCGATGCTTTATGAAGTGCCGTAATTCTGGGATTGACTTTGGGGTTCTGTGTCCTTAGAGAACTCCATAATTTTATTTAGTGTCTTAGTGGCCAGGTGTCAAGTCACACAACTTCTTTTCCACTGCCCTGCTTAACAACTGGGCTTTGTAAATTGAATTGAGATCAACTATTTAACATGGGTTAAGTAGTCCTGTAAGGGTAGGACACAATGATGCCTGTCCTCATATGTTTTCTGCAGAAGATACTAATTCCAGAGGGCTATAGGGAGATTATAGGTGACAAGGTGAGAGGTGGTGTGTGAGGAAGGCAAAAAAGAACAGAATTAATGTCTTCAGTGTAGAAAAGCGGAGCTGCTAAGTGTTTACTTTCGTGTGGTTTTCTGTAGTTTGCAAATACAGGCTGTAATACAGATGCTGCTGTCCTTCAGCATGGGCTCTGGGTGCTGGACAGGCTTGTCATGTAAAGAAGTACTAAAGTATCATTGGGTTGCTGTCATATGCTCATTAACAGGATTTCCCATTTTCTTGAACTCCAGATCTCCTACTAGCGAATTTTCAGCAACTGCTGGAAGTAGTGCCAGATGGCATTAAATGAGCTTCTCAAGTCCCTGTGGGGGGAAAAGGAATGTGAATCTAGGATGCTCTGATGGTTTGGGACAGTTGAGCTCTGACCATTTTGGGCTTACAAAACTGTTGTCATCGAAAAGTTGTTTTAAAATCATCACAATGATATGGATTCCTATCCCTCAGCCAACCAATGTTTGTTAGCTAAATTATTATTCATGTGAAGAAGTGGGGAATTAGCAACTTTATTTTGATGCAGTGAGAAGGGCCATTGCAGAGTGGGTGAATTGAGGCATATGGGCTGCATTAAGGATGTATAACTGATAATTCAAGTGGGAAGGCAATCCTTGTGCACAGCATAGGAGTTTGATTCTCAGAATTGTCCTGAAAGATGAGTTAAGGCTTCACCGAGGGTTTGATTGTGTGGGACAAGTAAAAGACTGCCTTAGCCTCAAATGGGAATAACTGATGGTATCATCAGGGAGATGATTTTGGAGAAGGGATATAACATGACTTCCAAATGTGAAAACACATGATAGATGAGGGAAAAGTAAATAGATCTCAACTCAGCTCTTTTTATAAAGGAACTCACTCAGAAACAGACCTTCAAGCTATCATTTAGGGAAGTGAATTGAAAACTGTGAAGTTGTTGCATCTGCAGGTGGTTGTGACAAGTTCCTGTTTGTGAAAATGATAAAAATGGCTGGGATTTTCCTTGACGTATTTTGCTGAGTGAATTGCGTTGCAGCAGGAGGAAGTTCTGCAGTGTGTATTCTGAAAAGACCACATGTGTGTCCTTACTTCTTCAAAATAATTCTCATAAGATAGAAGATCCTTCCAGAAGCCTGATCAAGAGCTGGAATATGTTTGTGCAAAGTGGAAACAAAGCAGATGAAGATCAGGGTTTGATTTTCTGTGGCTGTGGAGATGACCTGTGTATCTGCTCTAACTTATTTTCATCCCAAGTTTAATTTTGCACATTTGCATGTACCTGGCAAGCGGAGGCTCTAAAAAGAAGTTTATGGTTTAATTCATGGTGGTAACTGAACTGCAGGGCTGGTCTCAGTATTTTGCTTATACAGATACTTCTTTTCTGCAGTGTTCTACCTTTCATCTGCAAACTCTGGGGCTGACCTAACAAGTTTGAGTCACTGTGGTCTTTAGTGTTGAAACAGAAATGTCTGTTGAACAAAAGCAATCCATTAAACTTTTTTGCCTAGTCTCAGTAAAGATGAAGTTGCTGGGTCCTACAGGTTAGCCTTAGAAACCTCTGTCATATTCCTGAGGAATAGCTGTCTCTGGTTTTTGGGAAGGGTGGGGATCAGTGGGACTACCCTGAGTCCCTAGACTTCAGTGTCTGTTGACTCAGTGGGTTAAAGGATAAGGTTAACTAGGATGTGTGTATTTCATAAGTTGTTTGCTGTTGAAGGGATTTGGGGAGTGTTCCAAGTCTGTTGGCACTTGTGGCCCTTTCCTGGCGGGAGTAGTGCAGATGTACTGCATTGCTCTGCAGTCCGGGTGGCACTCAGTCTTTACGGCTGTGGGAGTATCTTCAAGAAAATTGCCAAGAACAGAGTCCCTGTACACACTGGGCTTAATCCCTCACACTTCACTAATGAAACTTCTTTTATGTCTCACTGTATCTTGTATTGGAGTAATTTTTCATAGTTTCTATGTGTGAGAGGACTGACTTTGTTTAAACGTTACCATTGATGATTAGCTGAAATACTGTGTCTTGGTTTTTGTTGTCGTAGCTGGTGTGGATTTTATAGTGTGAGCTCCTCTGTCAGCCCAACGAATTGCTCTCATACCTGAAAAGAAAAAAAATTCAAGCAAGCAGTTATTTTCTTTAATTCTTTATTGGGTGTTGGATTAGCATGTTTATTGTGTGTAAGGACTCATCATCAGTTTTTATGTTGAATGGCTGTTTCCGTGGGCTTCTTTCCTTTCCCAAAAGGATATTGAAGACACACTTCATTTGGAGGCATGTAGATCTCTGAATAGGAGTAGAAATACCTGTCATGGGTAAGGGGAAGTAATAAGAAGCCTTTTTAGTTTAGTTGTTCTTGACTATTTAAGTGGCATTAACTTTCAATTTCCCCCTAGTCCCCCATACTGTTTTTAAGGCATGTATAATACCAAGAGAAGACTGCCTTTTTAATCAAGCTAAGACTTAGCTAATTCTTCAAACTATGTTTGAATCAGGGTAGACGCTTGAATTCATGTTAAGATCCAAATGTTGAAATATGGGCAGGATCACTTGGTTTTGTGCATTTCAACTGTTCTGTGTAAACTGTGTAAACTATCTTATGGTGCAATGCCTAAGGAAAGGAAGAGGGAAGATGAGGGAACAGAAAAGTGAGTAGGCAGTGTAATATTAAACTTTTTTCATCTAAGCAGTGTAACTTGATAAAGATAGATTGACTAGTCCTGAGGACGGCGTTCTTAGTCTTTTTCAATAGTAAGCAAGATCCTTCTGTTAAACGTGCTTTGTCAAGGTCATGGATGACAAATTCTGGGACAAGTCAGGTCTTTCTGTTGTACTTACTTTCACTGTAGACCTTTATAATGGAGTAGCTATTTATGAGATGGTCAGGATGACAGTGACCAGAGCATGGTTTTAATCACTTCTGTTTAGTAGCTGAGTATGTTTCATAATAGTCTCATAGTGTTGCTCCCTTAGATCTTGGGTGGCAGCAGTTGAACATCTTCTAAATGACAACAAAAATATCTGGAGATTTGATTGATTTTCTGTGTTTTGATTTCATCTATGTCTCTGATTTCCCAGCTTCACTCTTAAGCCCTTTGTCTTCTGTGCATGCCTTACATGGGCCTGTGACACTAGTGAGGAATTCTGTGAAGTCTCCAAGAAAATGCTCTGTAGGTGTGGTCAGTCCCTGCCTCTGTGTCGCTGCCGCGTGAAAGATCCTCTGAAGTGCCTAAAAGTGGATGACAGCATAACTTTGGAGGGCATAAAGCATTTTGAAGGCTATTCGTTTTCTCTCCTTCTTGCTGGATTGAGAAATTGGAAGCCAAAGAGGAGAATTTCCTTCTCTCGCAGTTCCCACTTTTGAAGAAATGGCAGTGTAGTAGAGGCACACTGCTTCTAGTATTTTTCTACTGCTGCTCAAGATTTTTGAGCCTACTTTGCTCTTTCTACCCTGCTTACCTTCCCCCAGTGCTGGGTGTCTATGACAAGTTGTTGGATGCAGGGCTGGCCTCTGTGAGAAGAGACCAGGACATGCCCTGTGCCAGATACAGCCAGCTCCATGATGGATCCACTGCAAGGCACAGCTGCGCCCATCCACCAAGTCTGTGGCACTTTAAGGAAAACAAACGTAAGAAAAAGGAGAAAATACTGGACAGACTGAGGAAGGGGGAAGAAGAAATGACAGAGGGAACACCACGATTGGAGATGGAGCAGGAGGTACAGGGTGTACTCCATGATGCTGGAGCAGATATCCTCTGCAAGCTGTGGAAGAGACCCCTGTTCTCAGAAGTCACAGCTGCAGCATTTCCCAGTGCTACCAAAACCTTGCCATGTGTATTAAGTTCACTCCCTGCCACCAAAGAAAAGAAAGGGATAGACCTTCCTCAGTCAGCTGTGGACATACAGTATTGCTGAAGGAACTGGCTCCAGTATTTCTGAGGATGGGGAAAAACTGGGGCTGAAGTGATGAGATTATATCCCTTCCCTTAGCCTTACTGTAGCCTAAAGCTGAGTCCAGACAGTACCAAGCAATATCCTTAAGTTACCATGCCCTATTCCTTTTTTGGAGCACAGATAAGGATGCTGGTAAGGGTGGAAAAGAACAAGTTTTGTTGTGTGTCTAGGGTAAATACAGGAGTCTCACCAATGAGTGATAAACCTTGAATCTCCAAGCTTCAACACATTGGCATGAAGATTAGGAAGAGTATTCTGGCTGGTTTGGAGAGGGGTTTCAAATACAATGAAAACTAAAAAGCAAGGAGTAAAGCAAGCCAGGAGATCAAGGTCTGAATCTCAGTGCAGGACATAAAAAGAAAAAGATGGGTCATCTGGCACAGGGCTGAACCCTGAACTCAGACTAAATGAGATGATAGAAGAAGCCTTCCTAGTAGCCTTGCAGGCAGTGATCTGTGGCGCAGGGTTTGCAGCAGTACTTATGTTCCTCTGAGTCAGCAGTATCAGCAAGATTGCAGTGTGAAGCCTCACTGGTAAGCTGATATTGGAGTATCCCACCCCATCAGATTCAGCATGGCTGCTTGATTTTCCTTCTGTCTAACATTTTGCTTGGATGAGAGCTAGTGGCTTAAATTAACCTGAATAAACCAGATGTTGGCAACTGCTGGAAGGCAGTTGGGATACTTGGCAGAGGCTAGCTTGTCACTTTGCAGAGTATGGTAAGGTCTGCTTATTCTGAAATCTTGCAAAGCCTATGCTAGACCCTTAGAACAGTTTTTAATGCTTTTAATCTTGCTATTTTGATCATGTTTACTTCAGAGCTGGCTGAAAATACTCAAAATCAATACAAAACATGTTTTGCTTGTGCTCATAAAGCCTTCTCTTTAGGTTGTGAAGCACATTTACTGAAGCAGTTGAGAGTTGTAGTTCACTGAGAGAGGGAATATACTATACTAGCTATCTGCACTGGCATCACAAGTGATATTGGACATAAGCTTTGAAATGAATGTAGGTGGAATACTAGAATGGTATTTTCAAGGCTGCTGGCAAATGGGGCATTCGCTGGGCATCTGAGGCTCACTGCTTAGTTGTAAGCACAGGAAATGACAGTGCATAATATTACCACTGACTTCTGGACCAGCAAAGTCTAAATACCCTTCTGTTTCTCTTTTCTGCCCAGGATAGTGTGATCTCATGCTTTGTTGTAGATTATATCTGTATCTTAACTTAGTTTAATGAAAGGGATTGGATGGTAAAAGGTCCTCATGTTATGCTAATGTTGTGTGTTTATGTAATTTTTACTCTGGCCATTTGAGCAGAGGCAGCATGTCAGTTTATTGCCTTTCCTAGAGTCTATTTTTTCTAGCTATTGATAAAACTCAAATGTGTGATGATGTTTTTTGTAGAGGGGATTTTGTGAGTAGATAGACATGATCATGCTAGATAGACAAGACAGCCAAAACCTGCTTCTCATGTGTACTGAGAACTGCAGGTTGCTGACAGGACATTGCAGCTTGGGTCTGACTTGTGGCAATCAACTCCTTTTGGTCATAAGCCAATACGCAAAATTACCGCAGGTAAAAAGCAAATTGGCAAGAACTCCTGTGTTGCATTTGGGCAGCAGAGTTCTAACAAAACAGTTGAGCCATGTGCTTTGACAAGGTTGTTTTACTGACTCAAAGAAGGAATGAAAAAGAAAACAATATTCTTTGCTCATTGTTTCCAAGTGTTTAGGAGACTAGGTTGTGGCTGAGATGCAAAACACTGGTAAGGGTAAATTGGAGAGTTTGGTGTCCACTTGAGCTAAGGTTGTTGTACCATACAATTAAAGGACCAAAGGACATGTCTTTTGAAGAAAGTGTCTTAAACTTTTCTGTCCTAAGAAGTGATACAAGACTGTGGCTTGACTACTGACAGTACAATGCATCACTTCAAACTGACTCTTGGCTTGGCACAAGCACAGATGACACGATGGCAGCAGGTGCTTCCATAGCAGATGGTCAGGGGTTAGCCTGCAGAGCCTGGCAGGCTCCTGGTGCCTCTGGCATAGCTTTGTTATATATCTTAAATCACTCTGATAGTTTACAGAATGTTCTAAAATGGTCCTCCACAGAAGTGAGAGAAAGACATGACTGCTCGGAGCATGAATAAAACACGCTGACTTGTCGCCCACATTGTTTAAATGTATGCAAGTTTGCAAGTAGAGGAAGGCCCTCAGAACAAGGCAGTGATCGGTGATGCTGCCACAGTGCAGGACTATGTCTTTAACGTAATTGAAGAGCCGACATAGATGCACTTCAGTGGGAGTTCAAACTGTTTTTAACAGAACTCTTCCTTTCACTTCTTGCTTCAGGGAGTGTAGGACTTGTATGAAAGGGGGAAGCCGGCTGACCTGTTTCCTGCCTCTGAAGGCTGCTGTTTCTCAATTGCATATAGGTTGAATACAGATGAAAACTTTAACCTATCATTGCATTAGTCCTTTAGCAACCTTGGAGTTTTCAAATCCAACCTTTTCAAATGAAGACTTGGGATTGGATCCTGTTGCATGACTCTGGAATCCAGAGTATGTTTATTGTGCCTGTAGCTCTTAACCTAAGTTTTATAACTTCATCTAAATGTATTTATAGGAGAATGTACATTCTGTTAAGGAAGCCAGAAGGAACTCAGCGTATTTAGTGTGCCAGTGTTTTGAAAACATGTACATTTTATCATGAGCAATGTTTTGTGGCTGGCAAGTGAAACAATGGTATTTTCATATGTGAACCTTGCCTGTGACTTTCTGATCTGATCTTTCATTCTCTGAAATGACTGTGAAAGACGCTACATTAGAATTTTTCTGGTTTTGCTACGTTGAATTAAAGTTCAGGTTACTGTTTTTTTTGTGAATGGCAAGAATGTTAACAGGCAAGGTTTGCTGTATTTGTAATAGGTGAGTTTAAAGAGATGCTTCTTGTTCATCAGAGGGCTGGAAATTGCTTAGACAGTATTATGAGAAACTACCTTTCAAATATCATGCTCCACATCATGCTTAGGAGTTAAGTTGACACTTCTTGGTGTTTCAGTCTAGAGATCTGACTCTGCACAAAGCTTTGCTGCCTGGATGTGAGCCTGTGTGATGGATTGCTTCCTCACTCATCAGTAGCTTGATAGGAGACTTCTACTGCCAGTGGCAAATGCATCATCCAGAGGCATTCGTGACTTCAAACTGTTGATAGCAACTTAGTACTGTCAGGTTTTTTTAAAATGTTAGTAGTCCTTGTTTCATCTTCTATCTCTCAGGTGGATGTTCCATTGAATTTAACAGATTTTTTTTTTTTTTTGCAACATCGACAAATCTGCACTATGTGAAAGGCTGCCAGCTCATGTTGAAGAGTCAAGTCTATTGGAAGTAGACTTCACTTTTTTCAAAATTTTTGAGACTTAAACTCACCTGTCTGTGTGGCTGAAGCAAATGATTATTGTTTAACTGATGTAGTACACGGGAATGGACATAAAAGAATTGCACATTTAGTTTCATATTTTACCTTTTTTTTTTTAGCAAGGAGAGATTAAAGCTGTGTCTTAACTGTGAAGGATATCAGTCATTTTGTTAAAAAGACTGTTTTAAGGCACAACATTGACATATGAGGCAGCCATCTGGTTTCAGGAACTCTTCTGCTTTATGGTAGATACACAGATACAAGACAATGGATTGAAATAATAGCAACCATGTTAGAAAGTACTTGCTGCTTAGTTGGAGCTACTTCAGCATGCTTCCAGGAGGTCACATGGTTGCACTGGCTTATGCAGAGGTTTGCATTACACTTGGTTTCTTTTGCCTACAGATATGTTCATGTTTTCAGTAGGGCTGCCTGCATGGTTATGGGCATTTCATTCCTAGTTAAGAATTTCAGGTTGTGTCATTTTGTGGCATCCACTGATGAAAAAACTGGACTCTGAGAATAATCCTGCTGAGGGAGTAGGAAAAGCATGGACCATGGTCTGGATTTTGAGTCAGATGTGTCCGCTTCTAAGGCTGCTTACTCAACTGATCTCTTTCCAGCATAAAGACTGTAGCTAATTACCATGTCACTGAAGTTGTTTGCACGTTGTCTCATCCCCACCCAATTTTTTTTTTTGTTTTGTCAATGTATTCCCAACATGTAACAGTTAAGTATTGGAGCTGAAACATGAGGCTTCTTGCAATGTATTTTCAGTCTCATTCAGCTTTGTAGTAGATTATAAATTACTGTTCTGGCCAGAGTTGATAATCTAGTGATAGTTTAATTTCCACAAGTTTATTACAAACAAATGAATTTCTGAGGAAAGGAGATAATTTGGGGCTAGAATTCTTCTCAGATCTCAGCATGGCAACTGAAAGAGCTCAGGTACCACGCCTCAGTTGATTACCTCTTTCTGCCAGATGTGTTTGGAGTGTAAGATCAGCCCAGCATTTACAGGCTGATTGGAAAATGCTGTAGTGCAGAGATTACAGTAAATGACCTGGTGCTACTGTGGCAAACATGAAATCCTTGTGTTTCTGGTGTAGTTGTACTCTCCGGCTAAAAGCTGCAGTTGATCCTGTTACTGATATTCCAGCAAGCACCCAAGTGTAAGAGTTATGAATTTATACAACCAACAGGTGATGTTAGGGGTTGGTCACTTTCATGGAAGGATAATCACAGGCCACAGCTGGAATCCTGGTATCAGGTTGTGGATGTGCCTAATGTCAATAGGTAGTTGACAGTAGTCATTTAAGTAGATCTTATTGACTGTTATCCTTCTAAGCAATAATCTTGCAACTCTATAATGCCTTTAAAATTGCTTTGTTGTTTGCAGCAAGAGCTGGGATGCAAGGGAACTGTCACTTTAATGCTTGCATGGATGGAGAGAACAATTCCCTTAGAGGAAATTGAATAAATGCTTTGAAGGCTTGGCAGAAGATTGGCTGGTGGTTGCAGTTTCATCTCTAAATTAATGTGTATTTTGGTTAAGGCTTCCAGGTTTGAAGTGCTGATGGAAGTGTCTTGTAGAATGAGGTCTGAGATTTGCCATGCAGGATAAAGTTCTTTTTCTTGCAAAGTTATTGGTCAAAAGCTGTTTGTAGTGTTAGCAGGGCTTTTTCCATGTCTCTTCTTCCCCTAGAGTCTGGAATCTAAGATGCCATATTACAATAGGATGGGAAATAGCATTTCTCCAAGACAATTGCTATTATATTTTAACCTTATAAACGTTGGTTGGTGTCCACCAAATGCAAATGGAATTTTGCATATCTCAGACTATTAAGAGCTATTCAAAAAAGGCAGTGCAATGATGATTTGTGGCTCAGCTCTGACTTCCAGTAAATCAGTAAAATAGAGAAGTGGCACACTGAGCTCCAGAATTACTTGGTGTTTCATATCAACTTAAGTGGAAATGCTTAATTCTTTTCTTTCAGCAGAAAATGGCATGCTTCTGTTGAGCTAGTTGTGGAGCAGGATTTGTGTGAAAAGAGGGTGGGAAGTGGTTTTTGTGAGTGAGAGGAAAAGATCATTAAAGGGGTGATTTCTCATCTTTCCACTACTTTGCCGAACTTGCCTTATTGCCTGAGACAGATTCTTTGGTATTCAAAGTCAGTGAATTCTGTACAAATGAGGTTCAAGATTGAGCTTCTTAATACTTTGGACAGGGAAAAGATTCCATGCTTAATAACTGATACTTTTCCTGTAGTGAAGATGCTTTAAAAAGCTGTGTAGCTGTAGTTGGGAAGAAAGTAGGCAGAATTCTTGGACCATGGGCCTTTTCCCCTTTGTTTAGTGTTCTGGCTTAATATGTGTGAGGCTAAAAAGGTATGTTTGTATTACAATGTTGGTGTAGCCTATCTTCTGTTATTCCAGATATGCAATTCATGAGTAAAAATGAAGCTTTTATTATTCTGACTGGTTGGATCATGGGTGTCAGGAAGGTCTCAGAGTTTGTTCATAAAATATGTTAATTGCTAGTTAATTAACAGTCTTAAAGACTATGCTTAAAACCTCAATGACTGCACCTTAAAACTGAGCTTTTGCAGCTGGCCTGAGTGCTGCCTTTCAGTTTTACTGAGAGAAGTACAACTCTCCTTGAGAGGACTCCAATGTAAACATTAAAGGTAGTGCACACTGTTCTCCCCCAGAGGCAGTGGAGCTCTTAAGTTCTGGGAACTTTTCTTTTATGTAAAAAAGAAAATAAAATTCATAGTTCGTGAAACTTGAAGAAATTGCTTAAAGCAAGATCTATTTTTTTTAACACAGTGTAATCACAGTTTCTCCCCATTATTAGTACTTAGAGAGACAGTTGATGTGGTTGCACCCTCTTAGATCCAGTACAAGACCATCTGATAGTTGGCTTTTATTTCCTGTTTCCAAGAGAGCTGAACCTGAACCTGAACCTGAACCTCTCAGGAGGAAAAGCCACACATATAAATAATTAAGGACCTAAAGGAACACGCGTCCAGCATAACTGATGTAACACTGCTAATGAGCTAGGGTGATTTTTGCAGGTGACTTAAAGCCAAATATTGGTTAAGGAAGGGTGCAAACCATATGGAAGTATGTTGGAATAAAATCCAGCAATGTGTATGGGCAGTAGGTTTTTCACTTTGTTTCAAAACAGGTATTTGATAATATAGTAGGTGGTGCACTAGTGTATTTAAAAAGGAGTAGTGAGATAAGAAGATGATTCTAGGGCTAATTAAACTCTCAGGTTGAGAAACTGGAGGATGCTTCAAGAGAAATTTGCTAGTATTCAGTCATTTACCCTGTCTCTCTGCAGACCATTCATGTAATTGACAAGTTCTACAAAGCACTTGATACTATGGGTAGTATAATATGCCTGTGAGTAGGCAGAGAGGAAGAAATTATATATAAAAGCTTGTCTTGGTGTGGAGTGCTGTTGTGTGGTTCGAAGACTGATTGTTGTGACCTCTCAAACTTCAGGATCTGCAGCAAGTATTTCTCCTCACAAGAGTCTGAGATTTATTTTGGAAGGAGAAGGTCTTTGAAGTAAGGCTGGAGAGAGGAGGCAGCAGTCCCCTGAGGACTACAGCTGCGCTATTGGGAGTGTTTATAGTGGGAGAGCACAGGCTCAGTGGAAGATGGTGTTTAGGTTTGCTGAGTTGGCATAGACACGGAAGTTCCAAGGCAATACCTGAAAGATGCTGGGCTTTGACAAAGGGTAGGCTTGCTGGGATCAAGGTGAGGTACTGCAACCCTTGAGACAGGCTTTCGGGGAGGAAGGAGGAGACAGCATGAACTACAGTTCTGCTTGGGGTGATTGTTACAAGCCAGATCAAGATGCGTGTTTGTGTACACAGGGCAAGCTGGAAGTGAAAAGAATAAATGATAAATTATAACCTCGGAAATAAATTCCAAGCTCTTTTCAATGGAATTGCCTGATAGTCAAAGCCACCAACATTCAAATTATCTACCGGTCTTATGTGCAGTTGTTGTAGAAGCAGAAACTGGTAACTTTGTTCTGCTTTCCAGTACTGTTTTGTGGTCAGGTTTCTGTAGACATGGAAGTTCAGCTCTTGCATTGGTTAGCACAAGGTAGCTTCCAAATACAGTTGTGTCTTATAGGGCAGGAACTGTACTCTTACTTGCCTGTTTAACTTTCTTGGTTGAGGCTTGTAAACTCTTACTCTGAGCTGCTTCTTTCTGTTCTTGACTAGCCTGGATTTGGAACAATCCTGCATTTCCTTTTCAATAGCTTCAAGGCGTTATTTAACTACTTACAAGTGCGAAAAAAGACTCCTGAAGACTATTTGTAGCATTTGAGTAATAGTGAGGAAGATCTGTAAGGAGGTTGCTATTGGAGAGATTTGGCAAAGTATAGGAACTGAATGTATGACACAGCTCAGATGCTGAGGCAGCTTGTGTGTTAATTCAGTCAGGAATGACAGCTGCTCTTAAGTTGGCACTGATATTCCTCTGAACAGAGGTCTTGTGCTCTGCTGCTGTTTCTCTGCATACTGAAATGTAAATTGTGAATAATTAATCATGAACTGGGAAATCCCAGGTCATTTATTAAAGAATTGAGGAGGGGGGAAAATCGCCAAAACAAAACAGGAAAGAAACCCTGCCCATATCCAGAATACAATCTGGAAAGGTAAAGGACTAAGAGAGATTATCTTTGAAGTGTTGTATGATCTCTCTCATTAAGAAGAAAAAGAACTAAAAACTAGAAACTAGTTTTTAATGAGACTGAAAGAGTCTGAAATTCTGAAACCT
This sequence comes from Orthonyx spaldingii, assembly GCA_013397795.1. Lineage (NCBI taxonomy): Eukaryota > Metazoa > Chordata > Aves > Passeriformes > Orthonychidae > Orthonyx > Orthonyx spaldingii. The sequence continues at coordinate 772,255 of VZTJ01001778.1, read as the reverse complement.
TTGAAATGTTCTACTGTTCCCTTTTTTTACCTTATGAGCTTAACAAACACTAAAGATAGTCCCATCTTTTAGTGGGCTCTTCTAAATGTCATGAAGAGAGAGCTAAGGTCTCTTAACTTACTTCAGTCTTCCTCATTGAACCCTCTACCATTCTTCCTCTATTTGGCAGGTTTGTCTTTTTATTGATGGAGACGTTGATTAGGGAAGAGAAGTAAACCTAGAGTATGATTAAGTTGCAGTTGTCTTAAGTCTGGGTGAAAAAATGGGCCTGTCCAAGAGCTTAAAGACTGCTGATTAGATTTAAGTTATGGTGTCAGAGAATTGGCAACCATTTATTTCTTCTATGTGCATTCATTTTCCATCTCAAAGCTTAACTAGAAAAAATATATTGAAGTAAAATTATAATTTTAGAAAGTGTCTTTAATCGAAGAAGTCTTTAAAATAGCAGCTATGAAAATGTGAATAGAAGAAATAGGAGAAATCACATATTGGTAATTGGGATTTGGCAATTGTAATTTAGTCCCACAGTAAACAAATGGATTGAAGTAAAGGGTCTTCATTCTCCAATTACTTCACTTCTGTGAAAGTTGTGGGAAAAGCACTTGCTGCTACTGCAGTACAATTCCTGATTTCTTACTGCGCTTGGAATTTGTATTTGAGCTCAGTGTCTGGTTTTGAGGAGTATCTATCAGTGTACTGGATGCCTGCGGTAGCAGAAACTTCTTCAGTAAGGTACCTTTAGTTCTTGTTTGCACTACTTGTATGTGCCCCAAATGGAATCAACTTTGCAAGATTGCTTCATATGGCTTCTGTTGGGTTATTCTTCATCTGATACTTCTTAATATTACCTATTTTGTATTAACAAATGTATTTGTGACTTCCTTGGAAGACTAAGCTTCATTGTCTCTTTTGTAAACAGTCCAACCAGTATATGTCTGAATCTGTATATTTTGAAAATGTAGTTTCTAAATTTTTTTCCTGTATGTGTTTTCTTTTTCCTTGTATCTGTTCTCCCTTGCCACATTAAAGTCAAATTAATTTTTCCAACTCTTATTTTAAAATTTAGCTTAGCCACCAAACTGTGCTGCTGAGTTTGTTAAAGTTAGCTGTACTGGTGCTTCACTCCAGATGCTGATGGTTGCTGGTTAAGCTGAGACTCTGTGGTGTTGGGGAAAGAAACCCAGGAAATTTGAATACCTTATCTTTGTGGTGTGACTAAATGGGAAACAGCTCTGAAAGAATTATCCCCCCACCCCCAATCTTCTTTTTCTGGCCTCAGATGACAAGTGACATCTTCATGCATGGTTTAATTCTTTTTTGTGCACTGAAAGTAGTAGACTTAATTTTAGTCATGCCCCTCTATTTTGCACACTATAATTACTCATGTCCTAAAACATTGAGAGCTGCAGACTGAGATGCTGTACCCTCCAGCAGTTTGGAGAGGAGACAGAAATGACTGAGTGGCTTCAGAAGCAGTGCTGTGGCACCATGTGGCCTTTTTGCCTCCATTGCCAGCATTTCTGTGGGTGGACTCCTCTGAGGTTTCATTATCTAAAGTGCACCAATGGAATACACAATTTATAGTGTCCTTCCTTCACAGAAATCTACCTACTGAAGCCCAAGACTGAAAGCTTACAAATTTGATGCATTTCCTTATATTAATAAGACAAATGCTGTCACCTGTGGTAAAATCTCTGAGTGGGGTAAACAGTGAGCAAGCCACTTGTGACTTGCTTTTAGGCTTTTACAAACCACTGTCTTCTGTAATGCATTAATCAGCAGTATAGAATAAAAGATCATTGCCCTGTTTGTACAACAAGATCAAGGAGAATTCTCGGAGCTCTGTGATCTTGAACTGCTGTCATTCAATAGCATGGCTTTACTACTGTAATACTTCGTCTGCAGAACTGCCTCCTTCAAGGGTAGTGTTACTGAGGTTGTAGAAGTAAACATATTCCAGAAGGTGTTCTGCAAAATACCTCAAACCCAACATCCATAACCAAGACAACAAAACACCATGACAACAAGCATTTTCAATTCCAACTTGAATCAAAAAAATCACATAATTTTTGTCTCCTGTCTCATCCCAGAAAATCATTCCCCTGGCCTGAAACCGAAGACAACTTGCAGCCTTTATGCCCATACAATAGACAATTTTATATGCAAGCAAGCACTGTGGTTTTCCTAAGCTTGTGCCTCTGAGCTAGAGATTGCTTGGATCTTAAATAAGTCTGTGTAATAGAGGGGAAAAAAACCCCTTATAGATATGTGCCAGGAATTTAAAAAAGACCCAAACCAACCAACCAACCAAAACTTAAACTTTTGAAAGCTTCTGGTACAGCAGTGTGGGTTTCTGTACACCAGGTGGGTCTCAATAGCTGATGTGACTCATTAGTCTGTTTAGACAGATGAGTCTGGACTTCCCCTGTCCTGCAAAGGCAGAATCAGTAGTTTAATCTTGAGCCTTGACTTTTCACTCTTAGCAGCCTTAATGCTCTCCATTGCATGGGGTTATGTAGGGGAGGGAAAGGAAGTCTGCAAAGTGGTGACCCTACTGCCCAAGTGAATTGAACTCCTGTAGACTTCACATAGTTTAGGTGTGCAGGGATCAGTCACAAAATATCCTGTCTGCTTTTGAGGTAGAATATCTGTCATCACTGAATGACTTGAGTAGTTAGAGGAAAATTTCTAGTCTGGGCATGGGGAAGAAATCATTAACAATGATTCCTCTGAAAGGAAAGTAAAAGATGAGTATTTTCATTTCAGATAATGCTTATTCTAGTAGTTAAACTTTTAAATTTTTTCTGTGTAGGTCTTCAAACTTTAAGCCACAGCCCTACAATTAGATCATTGTTTGGTGCTCTTTGTGTTGCATGAAGTTGTCTCCCGAAGGCTTGCTAGGGCTGTGTCTGGCATCACACAGGTTTTGGTCATGCAGTTGCAATATGCAGTTTCCAGCTGTGTCTCAAAAATAGTTAATAGCTTGTAGAAGGTAGTTGCTGGCTGCCTAACTGGAGTCGGTAGATAAAAGGTGATGCAGTAAATCATGGATCCTATCAGTAGGTGTGGGATATAAAGGATAGTGGAAAGCTTGCTGCCCTACTGTTTATGATTTAACTACTTACCTTAATTTCATGCACTCTTTTGTGCAAGTCTACCTATTCTTAATGTACAGGACACCAAGCTGTATGTTATCATTGTTCCCTGAGACAGTCTGATGTCTTATTTCTTCCACGTAAGGTGCAGTTGTTTCAGTATAAACTAATGTCATTCCTTGTGTTCTTTCTTCTGTTGAAGAGGTCTTAATACATGCCTGAATGCTTTCTTCTGCTTTCTGGGTCTGTAGAAACTCTAGGAGGTGTGCTGGAGCTTGCTGATTAAAACAACCTCTGGGATGGCTAGAGTATCTGTTTCTAGTGATACCTCTTTTTGATGATGTGACTGGGTTCAGTGTGCTTGACATATTACCTGTAAGTGAAGAATTCAATAGTACTTATTCGTCTAAGCCAGAGGTAATGAACTGCGACAATTAACTTAAAAACCTGCAAGCAGTAAAGTCAGATGAAGTTGTGCACCCTAACTTCATCAGGGATAAAGATGGAGAAATATTTGGTCATAGCTCGGAACAGAATTGTTGGAAAACTGTTACTGTTGGATGAAAGAGTGAGACCACTCTTGCTGTCAGCATGTACTAATATAATCTCAGTTTGAGGGGTTTTTTTTGTTGTGGGGTTTTTTTGTTTGTTTGTTTTTGTTTTGTCTTCTAAAATGTGGAATGTAGGCACTGAACTTCCTGTTTGTCACAACCATGGCCTGCAGCCTGGTGGTCTGAGAACTTGGCCATGCTGCAAAATTTTTATCGTGTTTGTAGCACCTAACACTTTCCTTTTCTCTCTCCTACAGACTTGATCCAAGCAACTAATGAAACAAATGTGAATATCCCTCAGATGGCTGATACACTTTTTGAGCGAGCAACGAATAGTAGCTGGGTGGTCGTATTCAAAGCCTTAGTCACTACACATCATCTAATGGTCCATGGCAATGAGGTAAGTGTGAACAGCTCTCTCAAGGCCACATTGGCACTGAACGCACTCCAAGCCAAAAATGTTAGTAGTGCAAAGGCATCTTGTTCTCAACCAGTTAGGACCTCAGAACAAAGGACAAGAATGATTCTTGATGAAGGGAAAACTTACCTTTAACAACAGAGTTGGGCTGTTTATCTGTCTCTCCATTTATACAACCATACCTGAAGACCAGGACACAGCCTGTGCCAGGATGGTGACAATTTATGCACTGAATGTGAAAACAACTACGCAGAATTAAACACTACCTGGGATTTTTTGACTAAGGTCAAAGTTGATGTTCTGGCATGTGTATACTGCCCCCCAAATAGTTGCTTTCTCTGCATGAGTGTTAAAATCTTTCTAGAGCTGTAAATTCAACTTGTTAGCCTTTTGGATCAAATTCTCCTTATCCTAGCTTTTTATTGACCTGTACAGGCAGGTATGTCTGCATAAAAAGAGACAGCATATATAAACAACTTCAGTATGACTGTGAAACAACTTCAGTATGAATGTGAAACAATTCCTCCCTGCTGTATATAAAGTGCTTTCATGCAATGAACTTCTCACAGTGTAAATTTTTGCTCCTATTTTTCCATTCCAAGTTTTGGTCAATATTCTGCTCTGATTTCTCTAACTGTTTCAGGCTGTAAATCCCTGTATTTGATGGGGGGCCTTGCTTGTTATTGAAACAGGCCCTCAGCTTGGCTGAAACTGAGGCCTGCTGGATTGAGAAGACTGGGACTAGCCTGAATATGTGCTTTGTAAGCAGATAAATCTTGTGCTCCTTCAAATCCCTGAGAATTAGGCATTTTTATTGCTCCTTTCGCAATATATTTTGTATTTTGCACATAATCTATTTTTTAATATATACAGTAGAATATTTACTAGAGATTCTGACTGTAAGTTAATCTGAATGGACAAAAAAGTTTTGAGCAAGGTATTGCAGGCTAAGACAAAAATCAGTGGTTTCATGTTGTGTGCTGAAAGTAGACTGCTAACCTTGCTGCTAGAAGGTACAAAGCCTTCAGATACAGCCTGTGATAAGAAAAATGACTTTGTGTTGCAGAGATTTATTCAGTACCTGGCATCTAGAAATACATTGTTCAATCTCAGCAATTTTCTGGACAAAAGTGGATCTCATGGTAAGCCTACTTATTTCTATAATCTTAACAAGATTTTAAATAAGATGCTATTATTAATTTATTCCTTCATTCATAAGATATAAATAATAAAAAATTGTGCTACTGAAGCCTTTTTATAACTGCTTACTAAATACAGGAGCACAAGTGAACTGCTGGACAACTTCAGAACAATGTTTCTGATCTCCTGCAATATTTTTACTCAAAAGGTGAAACTGTACAAATCCTTTAAGTGCTGGTTGAAATCTGGGCTGGGTCAGCTATCTCCTTAACTCTTACGGGTGTTAAAAGTTGAAATGGATAACTTTCCATTTAGTTTTTCGTGTTTTACGCAGTCTTAAATGGTAATTTGGTTGCTTGGGGACACTGCTTTTTAGGCATTATCTGTAATTGCTTGATGGTAGGGCTGTTGGCACCAAAAGAACTGGTTGGTTTTGATTTGATTTGAGGAATGAATTTAGAAAGGTCTAGGCAGAAATTAAGGACTTGCTCCCTCTGAATCTTACAAAGCCTGCTTTTCTACTTTTTGCTCTGGAATTACTAGTGAATTTTTCTGTGCCCTCAATTAACAGAGGAAAAGCTTGTTTCATGGTAGCTCTACCAGAAAAGAGGGAAAATATGTTTCTTCAGCTGTCAGAGAATATTTGTAGATTGTATGCAGACTACAGGAATGCTACAATAAATGGGCAAATTCAAAGCAATGCCACATTATTTCATCTCTCGATGTAGACATGTGACACCAAAGAAACTTTAGCATCTTTTAGATATGGTAACAGGCCAGGAACAAAGCTAAACAAATACTAAGTGTGTTCATCTAAGCAAAACATGATATATGTGTATATATATATATATCTATGCTTAAAGACGCTGGTGTTTGGCAGCAATTAATTCTGTTAAATGGAAGCATTTGTGTTCTTCACTACTTTCTTTAAAGTTAAATTGCCATTTCATAGATAATACACAATGTGTCATAGATAATGAGGCATCAGATAATGTTATGCTTGAGTTGGCAGGGATACTTAATGATGAGAGATATTAAGGGAAAATACAGACAATGACTAAATTGAGGGGTGTGGATATTTAGCAAGGTGGCAAAAAGGGAGCTGGATCAAAGAGGAAGATGAGTTACATTCTGTACACATTTCTGTGGCTTAGAGGAAGAAACTTTGACAGGCTGTAATACTGACTGCTCAGATGTCATAGGCTTGAAGGTCACTGAAGTTTGAGGTGGCTTGTACAGTGTTATGTGCCTTGAGGATTTCCACTGTAACAGTTTAAGGAAGGCACTAATCTCTGTGGATGCCATCATTATTTCTTTGTTCTGGTAAACCTAGGCAGGGGAATTTTGAAGGTCCATATAAAAGTCAAAGTGACTAACATGCATAAAATATCAAGAGTGTTTAAATTGAACTTGACCTTTATCCTGGAAGTCATGTACCAATTCATTAAAAACTTTTTGCTAAATTGGTATTTTTCCATGTTAATAGAGGGGCAACTTTTTTACCATCAAGTAACGCTACCCCATAACTATGTAGGGGCCTCTAGCAGGTTTCCCTAGGAACCATGCCACTGGTGCATTGGATGAACCTGTTGGAAACAGAGGACAGTGATTGTTTTGGTGTACGACTACTGATTTTTCTTCAGAAGCTGAAAGATGGCTTGTGATGCCTGTTCTGTATGTGAAGTTGCACGGTGTAACAGAAACCACATAATCTCGGGGTCTGTTGGCTGTATATTATTGTTTACTAAAGAACTTCTGAACAAGCATGAAAATTATATGTAAAACGTGAAACTGTTTTTTGCAGGTTATGACATGTCCACCTTTATAAGGCGTTATAGTAGATACTTGAATGAAAAAGCATTTTCCTACAGACAAATGGCATTTGACTTTGCAAGAGTGAAGAAAGGGTAAGCAAATTTAGATATGTAAATTAATAGGGTTTCCTGACCCGCAAAAATCTTGTTTGTGGCATTACACTTAATTTTAGTTTCTCAGTGACTTTGTTATTACATGCTTTGTGTAGCTACAATGAAACACCTGATTTTTAAAGTACTAGTAATTGGTTAAAAATTGCCCAAAGTGGAGAGGAAAGACTGGGTAGTAAGGCAAATACTGAAGACTAAAGCAAGGTGCCTTGCGGAACTGGGAGCTTTTAGTGCTAAGTTTAAATCTGACCCTACTTAAATTTGCAGCAGTGAGACTGCGTTTAGGCTTTGGAGAAGGAGACACTCTGAAACTACGTTTAGGATGTTTCATTACTTTCCAGACACTTTCCATAAGAAAGTTGGCTGATTGCAAACGAGCACCTGGAGTTCTTAGCAGGCAACAGAGCAAACAGTTATAAACTGAGCAGAATAATGTTGTAAACTGCTGTTTTTATTTTCTACAAGAACTGTGTTAAAAAAAGTTAACTCAGCCCAGAGTAGTATGTTGGTGTTTATGAGAACATTTTTCTGGTCTCTGACTCCTCTAACTGGGACTTCAAGGGCTCTAGATTCTCTCTTGAAGCACAGATGACACAGCAAGTGGCTTAACACCCACTGAAGGTGCAGCTTAATTGACTGCATACTGAAGATGCTCCTGCTGATCCTGAGTTGCATACAGGATCCTTCTGGCAGTTCTGGTGTGTTCTGCAGCTTAGGATTCTGACCTGTTAATGCAGACATCACTACCAGACTGTTCTCTCCTGCTTCTCAAACAGCCAGAAGGTGTAGGGCCTACTGTGGCAGCTTTGCTGTGTAGCTGGATGCCATTCCCTTAGTGGGGACCCTGCGAGTTCACCTTTGAACACTCGTTGTTAAATAAAGTTAAGTTTGGACTGCTGGGGATCCTACTGTTCCTGCCTTGCTGTAAATTTCTGGAAAGGCTTTCTATGCCTATTATTTCTGGTGCTCAGAACAAGGTGCTGCCTCAGAGTATAGCATAAAACGAGTAGTGATATGCATTTCCAGTCTGCATATATATACACCTGTCTGCAGCCAGAACAGGGCAATATATAATGATGGTTGTGCAGGTTTGTCACAATTAGATAAAAATGACCATGCATGAAGACTGCTGTAAGACTATGGATGACAATTAAGAAATGCTACACATCCATGGGCATGTCAGGAATGAGTTGTCAAAACAAACTTTATGCACAAAGTGTATGAGTTCTCTAAGTACTTCTCAGGCAGTATTTCTAGTTAGTCATTTAAGCTCCCAGTGTCATCTTTTCATAAAGAGGTCAATCTCTTGCATTCATCACTCTAACACAAAACCTTTCCTCACCTGCTGCCAGGAAGGGTGGCTGGATGAAGTCTTTTTCATGCCAGCTCTCATGATGACATGAGAAGCAGGAGAATCAGACTGCGCTTTTGAAATGGTTTGAAATGGGTTATAGGTGCATAAATTCAAGAATAAATTTTAAACAACAGATCAGTTTGGGAGAAGGGAGAGAGGAAACAGCATGGTTTGTAATCTGTATTCCCTCTTGCAGAGCTGAAGGTGTAATGAGAACAATGGCTCCTGAAAAGCTGCTGAAGAGTATGCCAATATTACAGGAACAGATTGATGCACTACTTGAATTTGATGTATGTATTGAAGCTGACCTAGTGTTAACACAGGGCAGTGACTTACAAATGATGCATTATAATGAATACATTTCACCTTGTAGGTAATGCTTTACTCATCATCCCTTAGTGATGGCAAAAAAATCGCCTTCTCAGTGTCCCACTGAGGCATTGTGGCCAAGGATGGCCCTCGCCCATATGTATGAAATGTAAAGATTGCACTTTTGGTTTTGTAGAGAGGGAACTTGGAGTTTTGTCTTCTGCATCAGTGGGGGGAAAGAAATGGACAAAACAAGGAGACTGAACGCTCTATTTTCTTTCTCTTGGCAACCAACTTCTTTTGGCGGGGAGGGAAAAACCCATTAAAATACCGCATGTACATTGTTTGGCTTCCTCAAAATCTTCACCTGGTTTTCAGCTGTGAACTAAATTGGCTAAAATTTAATCTAGACTGTTAATAAAAATAAGCATGTACATTATATTTATCATGTCATGAATGCTGGTGGGATTATTTATCTGACCTAAGGATAAAAACAGAAATCTTTTGCTTTAGGAGGCACAGTGTAACTTTTCAAAGACGTCTTTGAAGAAATCGGTTCTTCTATTGTTGGTGGGTAGCAGAGATGCACTTTGAGGTGGAAGGCAGAGCCCACTACAGCTCTCAGAGGAAAGGCTTAGAAGTACATGTCTCACAATGTGCTTTCCATTCCTTAAATGGCATAGGAAATGTGATGGTGCTCTTAGAAGAGGAGATATTTTTAAGAAAAGAAAGATCTTTTAATATATGAGTACGTATTTTCTTTCCAAGTTAATGTGAGAAAGGGTCTTGACATCATTAATCCAAATGCTTTATCTCATAGACTATTAAGTTTTTGTTAAGCTCTGACGTAAACTGACATCTTTTGTCCATTTCATTAAAACTGTTAATAGCATCTCTGCCTTCCTCTTCTTTGTGATGTGTGAAGGAGACAAGACTAAGATGTTTACTGTTAATGTGGATACTCCTCTGTTGTAGTGGATTGTCTTGGAGTGGTGAAGAAAGCAATCCTTGATCTGCTAACCAAAGCTTTTGTTTAGTCTTAGCATGAAAACTTCAGTGCTTGATTCTGTCTATAACAGCACCAAATACCTGGTATAAGCCAAAATGTTTGATTGCATTTGACACTTGTTTTGTAAATAACTGATATTTTATTTCAGGTTCATCCAAATGAACTGACAAATGGTGTCATAAATGCTGCATTCATGCTTCTGTTTAAAGATCTCATCAAACTTTTTGCTTGCTACAATGATGGAGTTATTAACTTACTAGGTAAGTAACCTGGCATCTTTATCTCACATACCATAAGCAAGTGAAGAATCAGTCTCAGATCTGCTTCAGCTTTTTACTTAACTTTCATTAAAGCTACATTTTTCTTGACGGTTCTAGTCTGAAATGAGAGCAAATTTTAAGCTGTACCGTTTTACATTAGTGTTCATCTGAGGCTGGATCATCACATGTCCTTAAAAGTGTGTAGATGTATACTTTAAAGACACTGACCATCTCTGTGCTTAAAGAAATGTACAGTGCTGTGTGAGCATGCATAATATGTCCTGCAAAGTTAGAAGCTTTTGCATTTTTAAGATGCCCGCATTCTTCTGTTATATATCACAGAATCAATTAGGTTTGAAAAGACCTCTGAGATCATTGAGTCCAACCTGTGACCAAATACCGCCAGATCACCTAGACCATGGCACTAAGTGGCACATCCAGTTTCTCATTAAAGACCTTCAGGGATGATGAAGGATCCCATCCCTAGGCAGCCATTCCAATGTCTAATCACCTCTTCTGTAAAGAATTTCTTCCTAATATCCAACCTAAACCTTCCCTGGCACAGCTTATGACTGTGTCCTCCTTTCCTGTTGCCTGGGAGAAGAGACTAACCCCCACCTGGCCATAACCTCCTTTCAGGGAGTTGTAGAGAGTGCTGATGTTATGTGATAGCCTTGTAATATGCTCCTGAATAACATTCCTGATCTGCCTGAAAGCATGACTGCCACAACTGGATCCCCTCCAGACCCCTACCTACCATGAGCCTACAAAGTGTAAAGAAGGCTGTGAGCTTGTTCTGAAGTTCAGGCAGCCTGGTGCGATCACCAGTGTGACACAATGGGTTAGGCATAAAGATTCAGTTGAAATTTCACTGTCTACTGCTACTTAAAGCGTAATTTCGGGTTGAAATATGTGGCAGCTGTGTTTAATAATGGACACAAATGGACTTCAGAGAGCTACTTAAGTGAAAAAAACACGGTTGTTTGGAGTCAAGACAATTTGAACAGGACATATATTAATATATATTTAAGTATCCTGAATTATTTTGAACTTAAAAATGCATAGCTACTTCACCTGCTTACTTTTTAGTCTTTATAAAAGTTGTTGACATCACAGAGAGAGCTGTGGCTAGCTGGGGTTCAGTTTTATGGTCTATATAATTCTTCAGCAGCTCAGCAAGCCCAGCTTCTAAATTATACTAGGCAAGGGGAATGCCTCTAGATTAATGTCCAAGTAGTAAATGTTAATGTAGTGCCAATTCTTGAAACGTGATTTTTCGGAAAACTAGAGTTGCCGATGTAAGAGCTAATGTAAGACATCTTATCTGAAATTTGCCACATTATGTCTTTAGAGAAATTTTTTGAAATGAAAAAGGGACAATGTAAAGATGCTCTTGAAATCTACAAACGATTTCTAACTCGAATGACCAGAGTATCAGAGTTTCTTAAAGTTGCAGAGGTAAGTGGCTTTCAGTGTTCTGGAGTCTGGCACTTAAGTATTTTGTGATTTTTTTTGTTTGTTTGTTTGTTTGTTTTTTTAGCACCAATGTAAAATATTAATTTCTCTTCTTAAGCGTCTGTCTCAATGTGTATGGATCTGGATCTTGAATCTGCTAGTTCAGCTCTTGTAGTTAAGCCCCACTTAGGACTTCCCACTTAGGACATGTCTCTATAGTGCTGCCAAACTCAACTTTCCTGGTTAAATTAACAGATGACATGACTTCAAATGTTTCAATATTTTTGAGAAATACTGTAATAAATGCATACTTCTAGGACAGGGTTGAACATTAGAGAAATATATAGCAATTAGGAATAAAAGCATGCAGGTTTTGTAAGTCTGTTTTTTTAGCCTTTGCAGCCAATGTTAAGTTAACTGTAATGTGAGATTTTCCTGGTTTTGTTCCTTGTTATCATCCTCTTATGTGGATAATAGGAATATTACATGGTTAATTAACTCCTTTGCTGGATTCTCATTTGTGGCAGTTGGCTCTTTGGCACAGGGCACACATTTTCCATGTCTTGTACTTTGATATAATGGACAGCAGTAATGAGCTGAATAAAAAGTTTGTTTCTTTGCTAATTCACTTATCTGTGGAGAAGCCTGATAGACTCCCTAATGACTTGTAATGTCAGATACAAATATTGAACTTGAGGGAGTAAAGTACTTTAGAGACATAGGTCAGCTTTTCTGGACAGGGGTTATAGTGACTCTACTTGCTCTTCTTCTGCAAAAGCTGAACTAGCAGTCACTGTGAAGAACCATTGTGAAGCAACAGGGCCATTAATAGAAGATTGCAGACTTAGGCCTTAATTTGCTGTCCTTTGAGACAACAGTATATGACCTATGTATTTCAGTACAGAGTATGAATTTCACGTGTGTGAAATCAAGCTCCATTTTTTTTATCCTTTTATTTTAAATGGATATTTAATTTGTGGGGGAAAAAAGAAGACTGCTGCAGATTGTTGAAGGTAGTTACTGGAAAGATGGACATTTGCTTTCTAACTTTGTGGTATTTTTCTAAAGACAGAGTGCATTATAGCTTGAAGAGCAGTTCTACTCGAAGTTAATGCCTGCTGCAGTGGAATAATGCACTTTGATTTTACCTTTACTCTTTTATCTCCACAGCAAGTTGGAATTGACAAAGGTGATATCCCTGATCTTACACAGGTAAGCTTCTCTTGTAGTCTTTTTGGATTTGTGTAATAAATAGAAGTTCTGTAATTAGGAAAGCACACCAGGAACGCAAATGTTGGTGAATTCATACCACCTAACATGCTGTAGCTGCTGGTCCATTTTAAATATCACTTGCAAATTGGCCTGGGTGCCTGGCTTTGTGTTTAATGTGAAGAGGATATTTACTCAGAGGAAGAGATCCATGCTGAAGAGTCCACCTGTGGCAGTTTTGATGCCAGTAAAATTGGAACAGAAGAGCAACCCAAACTACTTAGCAGCTGCAAACCCCAACTGTTCATGTAGTTTTTGTTCATGCACTTTTTGATAGCCTCTTGAAAGCCTGGTTTAAATCAGCATCAGAATAGTGTCTCAGTTAAATGCCACTTAAAAATTCTGAAAGTGAGATGTTATGAGAAGGTGGAGAGTTTTAATCTTTATGGATTTCAGATACACTGGGGCTATAAAGTCTGGCTACTCTTTCAGCAGAGAAAAGCAGCATGTGCAATGTCAGACTTCATCCTGAAATAGCTGACGTAGTATGTTCCCCTAACTCTGTACCTCAGGGGCCCTTTTTTAACACAGTACAATCAGTCATGAACTAAGTCCTTAAACCAGAAGAAATCACCTTAAAGCCAGTTAACCAGATATGTTTTCTGGGTTTCTGTGGCACTTTTATCTGCTTTTGCTTGTGTTGCGCCAGCCTGTTCTGCATCATCAGTCAGTGCCGCACTTGCTCAGGAGCACCTTAGTTACTGCTACCAGATGGGCCCTTCCACGCCATGAGCCAGCACTTTAAAATAGAATAGATCTTTTGGAAGGAAGGGGTCTACTATCATAATCTCATGCAATTTCCTGACCACTTCAGTGGTCTGCTCAGGCCGTCCCTCACAGCTGAGTTCTCCCAAAGGCTGCTTGGGACTCACTTGCTAAGGCTAACCTGAAAAATGCTGTATAGCTTATGTACAAGACCTCGACAGCGTATTTCAGAGAGAAATAAATAAAAGGTGAATAATAAAACTGAATTTTGGCTAATAATTAGTGCATAATTCTATGTAGTATCAATGGTATACCTCAATCCCTATAGTAAGCCATGGCAATAGTCGGTAGGATTCTGCAAGAAGTTGGTTGTGTTGACATTCTGTGCGTACCTACTCTGCAAATCCAGACAAGTGGTCCCAGTAGTGTAATTCAAGTTGATAGTTGTCGTCTTTGGACTTTATAGTTTGGCTGAAAAGTTTTGGAGGCTGAGAAGGCATCTTAGCAGCTAAAAATCTTGGCTTTAAAAGTAAATTTTTATTTACTAGCATTTTTTAAAGTATGACAGTTTTGGCCCTAAGTAGCTAGTGAGGAACTGTATCTAAGGTTCCAGCACAAGGCTGACTGATAGATTATCTGATGTTAAAGCGGTATCTAGAAGAAATTAAGCAATGTTTGGTGTTGCAAACTGGGTATCAGATGGTATTTCCTTTCCAAATAGTTACATCTGAGTGGAAATTTTCTGAAGCTTCTTCTCTGAGTTCTGTTTGATAGATAAGTTTTGTATCACCTTCCTGGTTTTTAAGAAACCTCTGACTAATACACTGGAAAGCTATCTAAAGTGTCTAGAGGTAACTGGTAACAGTAAATCATGCAATCTTTTTTTTTTTAGTCTTCTTTTTTTTTTTAAACATAGCTTTTACATGTTAATGTCATACTTTGTATCTTACAATATAGCCTTTTTGAATATGTAGAAGTCTGAATCTCTCTGGATTTTTTTAGTTTGTTTTACCTTTCTTCTTTTACTTGCTGCTGGAGAATTCTTATAACTAGGTCACTTGTGTTTAACCAATTCTTATAATGCCCAAATGAATTGAAAATTAATAAATATGCCTGTAAAAGTAGCAAGGTCAAGATGTCTCTTCATTGCTTATGTACGTAGGATGTATTTAAACTCAATATGTCATTTAAGATTATTTTCAGCTTTTCGAATTTCTGCATGTGTTAAGTTACTGATTTTAATGCTAAAATCAATATGCAGGCACTGCAAGTACACTGAGCTGTGCATTGGTACTAGCAGGTGCTATGGATCCTGAAATATCTGATTCAGCCAGCCAGCTGGTTTTTCAGTATAGGAGCAGCAGATAGTCTGTTTTCAAGCATCACAAACTGACTTGTTTGATAATTATGTCTGCCCTGAAATTAAAGATGTTGTTCATGAAAAATATCATAGGTATTGCTGTCAGGAATTGTGATTGATTTGAAAGAGACAGATAAAGAGAATTGCCTGTTTAGAGACTGATGAACTTTTAACCCTGATGAAATATTCAATTATTATATGCCACTGTATCTCTCAAGGGTTTCTTACCTGCTTGTCGATATTCTAGGAGTCTACTTATCCAGACTCTATTTTTATACTGGAGTAGCAAAGCCCAGTGTGCATTAACAACTACTTTTTCTATCTGCCATTGTAGCAGCAAGTGCCTGGGGGTATTGGCTGCTGACCACAAAGAGGTTGCTTAAAATAAAACCTAAGATCAGGGAGGCCTGAAAAAGCTTAGTTTTTTATAGATGTCTAAAATAGTAATCATTCTGCATTTTGAGCTAGCTGCACAGTAACCTGTGCCAGGGTACCATTTTGAGAACAACTATAGGGTTTTGTGATGTTGGGAGTCTTAAACCAAACGTAGCTCCTTCTGGGGGCATTGGAAAGGACTTTGTTTTGTTTAGGCTGCAAATGCTTTCTAACCCTCTAGTCATGAAAGAGGTGTTGGGGGTCTGACTACAAGCAAAACTGAAAGTGTGACCTTGAACCTCTGAATCTTAAAATTAACCCTGTGGATGCCTGTGCTGTTGTCAATGTTTAACACTGGTTTAAAGCCTGTTGAGCAGCACATCCTGGATTTAGGCTTCAGGTGTTGCATAGCGGAGGGAAACGTTTTCTCTCTGCAAATTTGGACACAGTAATAGCTTTTTAAAAACTGGCTTTGCCTGAATGCTTCTAGCATGGAAATCCACTATTTCCACACTGATGTAAATAGAGTAACTGCGTGAGCATGCACATGGTGGTCTTCCGGGAAGTTGGTGCTGGATTTCAAAGTATGGTTAGATCACTGCAATACACTGAGGTGTGTATCTTTCTCTTTGCTTTCAAGGCTCCCAGCAGTCTCATGGAGACCCTTGAGCAGCATCTAAATTCACTGGAAGGAAAAAAACCTGGCAACAAGTAGGTATATGTGTTGTACCACGTATCAAGGGATAATAGCGACAATGTGAGATTAGTTGATGTTTAGATTTGCCTCCACCAACCTCCTTTTGTCACTTAGCTAGAAAATAAGTAAGACAAAGCTTTTCCTTTCCTTTACAAAGTCATCTAATGGCAACCTTTTCTTTAATTACTGGTGGTGGTGGAAACGCACAAACAACTAGACGCTTTCCAAAATGAAGTAAAATTACTTGAGGAAAACTAGAAGGAACTGGGGGTTTGCATGCTGCTAAGGCTATTATCATCAAAATCTATTTATTTTCTAATGGGTTTGCATCTTCTTACTAGATACTTGCCATGGCTAAGTCTAGGAAGAATTAAGCTAAACCTCTGTTTTCTCTTTTACTGTTGCTTTCCTTGTAATTTAGCGAAGGGTAAGTACGTACTTTTACATATCACTTGCTTGCAGGCATGGATATTGTGTATTTTTTAAAGATTTTCTTGAACATTTAGAAATAGATATTTTCTTTGAATTGAGCTAAACTGTTCTTTGCTTTTGTATATAGTCATTAAGTTATTTTTTTGTCATTTCTGTGATTAGAAGATCTGGAAATCTTCTAATCTGTTCTACAGCTCCTAGGACTTACCCAATTCAAGTAACTTATAGGATGGATGCTAGTTTCAATACTGGTGCAGCTTTATCTTCAACTCCTCCTTTCATCTCTTAGATCAAAGCAGCTCTAAAAATATGTAGCAGTATTTTCATACCTCATAATGAAAGCAAACAAATGCACTGACGTGCATTTTAAGTTATGATGAAGGTTCTGTCAGCTACTGTTAGTGTGATTTTTGTGCATGTGGGAGAACTTTCAGCTTGAACTTTCCAACGCACTGCTTTCATACTTTTAAATGCGGTTATTTTCAAGTAACTCTGACTTTCTTTAAAAGAAAGTAGACTTTGAAAATTTGCTGACACATCGTCAGAAAGACTTATGTTAGATAACTGCTTCAGTATTGGTGGTGTTCTGCTGCTGTTGCGTGGTTTTCTAAGATGGTGACATTTTGCCCCAGTAACTCTTTCCTACTGGGTGCTATAGACCCCAAAGCAAGATATTTGCACGCATCTCTGACTTTCCTCCATTTAGTAGAGCTGATTTAAAAGGCAGAATAATCCTGTGATGCCAGTTAGCTTAAAAGATTAATTTAAGATTTGAAGTAAAATTTGCATTCCTTGTCTAAAGTGTCATATGGAAGTTTGAGAAATGTAGAGGGCATGCAATTGAAGAGGCCTTCAGAAAGCTTTCATGCTTAGGTTTTGGTCTTTTTGCAGGAGTTTTGATGACCAGCAACAAAGTTTCAAAACTGTACTTACCTGAAAACCCCCTTTTTTTTCTAGATCTGGGGCTCCTTCTCCTCTGAGCAAGGTAAATACTGCCAGTTGCTATAATAGATAATTCTTGTTCCGTTGATATGGTTTAGAACATTGTAAGGGCATAGTTACATTTCCATCTCTTAATCTACTTTTTAAGCTTTGCCACCTAACTGAAAAAATTGCATCCTTTAATGGCCCCATAAGAGTATGTCACAGATCTGAAGGGCTGAAGTGCTTGTACCAGTCAGGAAGCTAAGGAACTTTACTTGAATGTGGTGATTACTCTCCTTGTGAAAGCATAAAAGATACGCATATTTTTATCTCCACTTCGTTTTTTTTCTTTTTTTTTTCTTTTTTTTCTTTTTTCTTTTCTCTTTTTTCTTTTTTTTCTTTTTTTTTCTTTTTTTTTCTTTTTTTCTTTTTTCTTTTTTTCTTTTTTCATTTTTTTCTTTCTTTTTCTTTTTTTTTTCCCTTTCTTTTTTTCTTTCTTTTCCTCTATTTTTTTTACTTTCACCCCATCTTAATTCTCATGTCACCAAGAAACTTGCTCCAGAGTATTCTCCAAATCCTTCACTCCCTCTGGAGGTTTTTAGGAGGATGTTCTGACTCTTTTAAAACCATGTTCATGTGAAAAGCCAGGAAGAAAGGAAGAACATTTTCATCGAATATATCTAGTTTCAGAAATGACCTTTATCAGTGAGACTGCTAACCTTAATTTAAATCAAGAGTTGCCAGTGAAAATGCCTTGGTTTGAGTGTCAGATAAACTAATGAGCTTTATGGTGTTAGTAATAGTAGCTCCTGGTATCCCTGGAGCATTGCCAAGTGCCATAGCTGTGTCTCATAATGGGTGTTGTGCAGGAAAAATTCAATGAAATCTTCTGAATCTAAAGCCTGAATCTCAGGTTCAATGCCTGATTCCAGAGAAAGCTCTTAAATTTCTTTCTTAAAAGCCCTTTACAGAAAACCACTTCAAAATCAAACGAAAACAAGAAAATATAACCCCCCCAACTCTCCTGTTTAATAGGAGAGCATTTGGTGAGAACTACATGATGGCTCAGAACGTGTTCTTACAACTTTAACCGCATCTTCCTTGATGCACATGAGGGATTGGGACCATTATGGTCTCAAACCTTACTAAAGCTTTGAGGAGAGTCTGGAAAGCATACACCCATCTGCTAGAGTTATGATGCTGGGATGGCAGTAGAAGAATTCAGAAGAAAATCTCTTCCAATTTGCCATTCTTTTTCCTTCTTGGAAGTGATCAGAGTGGCAAACAGTACTAAAATTGGGACTTGTCTTTAGTTGTTAGGAAAAGGATCTCTCTAGCATGTGAGATGCTGTACCAAAGCTTATAGTATCTTCTAGAATTAAACTGACACTCTACAAGGTAACTTGAGTCTTCAAGTTCAGAGAGGAGTTGCAATATACTCTCTTGAGTGTCTGTCCTTGCCATACTTAGAGTATCCTTATCCAGAACTGGAGGAGCTAATGAAGCAAAGTCATAGGCTGAGCTGTGCTTTTTATCTTCCCAAGGACTTAACCTTGAGCACTGTTGATGGCTCTTTAAACTCTCTTCTGAAGGTTTACAAACACACTTTTAACTAGTTTCTAACCATTTCTCTTCTGTCACCATTTCTGTGGTTAGAATACTAAGGTGCTGTTGTGGACAAACAGCTATTTCATTCCGTAGAGAAAATGAAGAGTCTGACACTTACAGAAACAACCCCTTTAGAATAAACCTTGTAGAAACTTCTTGGGAGTCACCTTGGGGTTTCTCATCTCTACTACCATGTGAAAACTTGGCCCAGTCTTTCTTAAATTCTTTCAGAGGAGAAAACAGCTCACAATAAAAAGACCTGATGTCAAAATTGGGTTTTTAAAGTATATGCATTTGTGCATGAGTTGGTTGTGGAGAAATACTTGTATATTGAATGTATATTTAAAATATTTCTTCAGTCTTCTCCAGCCACAACTGTTACATCTCCTAGTTCTACTCCAGCAAAAACTATTGATACATCTCCTCCAGTTGATCTTTTTGCAACTTCATCTACAGCTGCTCCAGTCAGGTAAGTTAAAAAGTATATTTGAGTTACTGAGCTTCCAGTCATAATTGTAACAGGAGGCTTCCATGAAAAGCTTTCCTTATTTTGCAAGTAGTGTGCATCCGTTTTCAATAGGCTACATTGTTCTACCGGTATAGATCACAAATAATCTCTAACACCAAAAAACCCCACCACAAAAATGCTGTACAGAAACTCCTAATTTAATAGACTGAAGTGATGTGCAAATTCAGAGTAGTCTTTGCTGACCTTTGGGATTCTCTTTCTAAAACTGCTGAATTAATATTTCCTTTCCTTGCTTTTTGAATCAGTTAATGAGGCACAAAGTTAATGAACTTCTGATGGTTAAAATAAAAAATAAACATTTTACCTATGAGAAAATCTGAACCTTGCGTTCATATCAAAACCACAACAAAGCACTGTTGCTCACTGTAAAGAGCAGAAGTGATTGAACTCTAGAGATGTAAAAGCTCTAAGCTTGAACCAAAAGTCTGTAAGATGTCATTAATTTAAGTGTCAGATGAAGAACTTCACTGAAGAAAGAGTTGCTGTTGTTTGTTATTTAAATGTTGTAGAGGAATAAGATCTGGTCTTCTAAGTAAATATCTGACTGGCTTAAGCCAAAGAAGTTGCCAGTTCTCTTCTACCTAATGCCTGTTTATTGCCTGAAAATGCATGTTTCTTGCTTTCTGACAAGGCATGATGAAATATGGAAGTAGAATGGTGCTAGTTTCAGTCACAGCAGTTATTTTCTCTGTTTTTAGGGACCACCTGGAATTTTACATATTTTGATTTGGGGTTTTTTTGGTGGTTTGTGGGTTTTCGGGTGGGTTTTTTTTGTTATTTGGGGTTTTTTTAAAGAATTGTATGTCTCGTACATCTGTTGCAATGCCATTATCCGGAAATGGAAGTAATTAAGGTTCCCATCCTGGGTTGTAACATATTCTTGGGACTCAGTACACCAGAGGTGCTTATGTCCAGTGCTCTAATCCTAAAGCCTGAAAAAATGCCTCTATTTCATCCAAACTAAAGTTCATTCCTATAATCCAGTCATGATATTTTTAAAAAATTCAATTGAAATGGCAAATTCCTTCAGTATTTAATTTCCCTCTTCCTTTTCTTGGCAGCGCTTCCAAACCATCCAGTGATCTTTTGGATCTTCAGCCAGATTTTGCTGGTACTGGGCAGGCAGCTCCGGCACCTGCTCCTGCGGGTGCTGCTGCTGCTGCTGCTTCTGCTGCTGGAGCCACTTCATGGGGAGGTAGAGAAACCTCACTATCAGCATCTCTTCTTGCAGTCTCCATCCTCTTGCCTGGCTGAACTGAAATCTGCCTCTTTCTCTGCTAGCACAGGATGTTCCCAACTTGCTCCCAGGCTTCTGCTGACCTGACAGTCAGGCATCCCTTTGCAGCACAAGGCTACTTCTTCTTTCCAGGGATATGCATAATAGTATAAGCTGCTTATAAGGGCCTGACTGCAAAGCTGGGGGAGGCAGGATTATGTGACTAAAAGTGAGCAGGAAGGGGATAGATGAAGGTGAGCAGGTAGGGTAGGCACTTCAACACAGAAGAACCAGAACTGCTTATGTGCTTATTGGCAAGGTGGGGGCAGAAACCAGCTCTTCTGGTTTAGAGCAAAGCCCACAGATCAATAGGAGAAGGAACAAAAATAGCTTTTAAAACAAAAATGCATGTAAAGCAAATGCGGCAACTTAGTTGTGCTGCAAGTCTAATTACATCTGACAAGCTTTAACATTTTGTAATAAAGTATCTTCCTTGTGTGCTTAGAATAACAATATGGAAATAGAAGCAGAGGGCTAACTGGTTTCAAACAGGAATAACTAACCAGCTCTCTGAAATCTGACTCTGTTCCAGGCAGCTCTAGCAGCTGGTGATCTGGAGCACCACAGTAAATGAAGGCAGTGTTCACTCGTGTCCTGTTAGGACAAGGAATTAGGCCAGTAAATGTGATTTAATTTACACAGTTGTAAATCCATTGTGGTGTAATCTTAAGAGATGCTGTGTGGCAGCTTAATGAACTCATCAGCCCTCTTCCGGCAGGAATGCAACACTGAGTCATGCTGACTCGGCGATCAGTGCTCATACTGGGTACTGGTGGTTTCTGCAGTCTCTATTTCTCTTCTTACTTGTAGTTCATTAAAGATGATGTTGTATTTCAGCCACTTCACTATGACAGGATAGCTAGGCCTGTCATGTAGACATTGTATTGCATATTCCAGTTTAATCTGTTGAATTAATTTCTTTTTTTTCCCTGCAAATATCAGTTTTACTAACGGAAAGGTAATTGTACCCAGAAAGCAAGACAAAAGAGTCATCTATTCTAGGATGCCTGGGACTAATTATTCAGCAGTATTTTGATTGTGTCCTATTTGTCGTACTGTGTCATTGCCAAGCACTGAAATACAAGCTTTTGAGATGTTTGAAAGTGCATGAAAAAGTCAACTTTTTAAAGCAGTTGCTCATTCCTGCAATAATAGAAATATAAATACATAGCCAGTAATATTGTAAAGTATTGCTTTGCATGAAAATTGAAAGCTGATTTGGTTTGGGTTTTTTTTCTTTTTGGACAAAACATCCATAGTTTGAAACTTAGGTGTTTTTATTCTTCTGAATTACTAAAAACTTTAAAATTGACAGTAATGCACCTAGTCTTACTCCATGACAGAAAAGGACAGATAACTATTTTCCTATAGCCAGAATTATCACTACCCTCATCAAGTATACTTCAGTCTTATCTTTCAGAATAGCATTTTGGTAACTTAGTAAGGTTGAGCTTTGTCTGCTTTACTGCTGACAGGAGTCCAGGTATGATGACCTGTTACTGCACTGGAATCTTTTTTCTTTTTTCTTTTTCTTTCTTTTTTAAACTCTCTGAAAGAATAAATATATTTCACTCGGAGGTTAGGGCAGTACTGAGGCAGATCCGTGATGCGAGCTAATGAACTCTCCATTCCTGGAGATTTTTCAAGACCTGACTAGTCAGAGCCATGACTGACCTGATGTGGTGTTGGGAGCACTGTTGTTCTGAGCAGAAGGATGGACAAGATGACCTTCCTTCCGCCCAGAACTTTTGGGAGGATGTGTAACCATGCCTCCCTGCTATTTGAACTGCTTATTCTTCTGGGCTACAGCAAGTGAACGTGGGAACTCATCTGAAAATAGTAGTAGAGGGAGGAAGCTGGAAGAAGTGCTGCAGTTCAGAATAGCGATGAAAATGTGAATATCAAATACTTCATGGTGCAGCACCAGTACATGTCAACAATAAACAACCCTGATTTTCTCAGTGTTGCTGGCAGTGTAGATTCTGTGTATTTTGGCATGTGCTGTATATTCAGTATAGTGGACTATATTTAGGGTTATGTACAGTACACTGTATATTTTGTTGTATACCTACTGTATTTCTAAATACACAATACATCATCTAGCAAATGAACTATAACTTGTGAAAATCGACACTTCTGTGCTATCAGGAGACCATCAAGATAGGGTAATATGCTGCCTGCAGCATACTGCAAGGTGAATAGATAGGCATTTGACAGGTAGAGTAGACTATTACAAAAAATACAGTAAGTCAAAGTCTGCATCTTTGTGAGGTTTGACTCTTGGGTATAAAAGCAAACTGACATGAATTTCTGTTCTGAACTACCTTATAGTGTGCCTTGGAACATGGATTTGCTAACAGTATTGTTACTTTAATATTACTATACAAAAAACTACTGGTTTTCATCATTCCCATATTAAGGCTAAGTGTAGATTGCTGTGCTGGGTAATTGTAATTCCACTATTTTGAGTTCTGTAACATAACTGAATAACAAAAAGGCATTGAAGACTAAGCTGAAAGACCTTAAAGGTTTGCCAACAGCTGTTTATTTCAAGTCTAGCTGTGAGACATTCACCTGGTGTTCAGTAATGGGATACCAGAGCGCTGCATTTTTAATGTACTGTTCTGCTCTTTCAGAATGGTGTTTTGACTTAGTTCAGCTTGTGCAGTCAGTCTCAAGTAGACCTCACCCAAGGAACCAATTATGAAAATTGTAAAAAACCTAAATGTAGGGTTTTGCTGCCTTTTTTACAAATGTTGTAAAATAAAGACAAATTTGTGAAGATATGGTGCCGCCTGCTCAAATAATTTTGCTTCCAAATGCTGACCCACAGTAAAGCATCAGGACTCTGCTTGCTGTTCAGTGGGGATCAGATGAACCCATGACCCTGTTATGTGTACAATGAATCTAGGAGCAACACTGAGCTACTGGTTAGTAAATACGTAGTTGCTGAGCTCAGACTATCCTAGCTGCAGAATAAAAGTTTAATAGGACAAACTCATTAGTTTTCCCATGTTTTTATATCTCGTAGTTGATTTTTATGTAGGCAAAACTTCTGTGTTTGAGCTCAATCTGATTGATCTCAGAGGACACCAAATTGTAGGAAAGTCTGTCATTAAAGATGCTTCATTGGCTTCCAGAAACAGTTGACTAAGGAACCAAAGTTGGAGCAGAGCCAGTCTGCTTATGCTTATGCTGTCAACATTCATACTCCTCATAGCAAGTGTTAACAGAGTACGTTGTTTCTGCAGAGCATGTTTGCTCTATCATAAATGCAGAAAAAGCTTTTGAAGAGGAGCTGCTCTATTTATTTATTTATTTATTTATTTATTTATTTTGCACTTAACAGTTGTCCCAAGTCCAAGAACCACCACCTGTTTGTCTCTCAGAATATATCTGGGGACTAGGGATGGCATGTGTCTTATTCTGAAGTAACTTAATACTGTATTTGCAAGCTGCTCACTGCTGAAGTACCCTTGTTTTAGTGTCTGTTCTGTGAAAGCTTCTAAGGATGTACTGGTTCTGTTTTGAAGAGTTATTAAACCGAATGAGCTTTGTCATGTCAGAATAACTTCTTGAATGTTAGAAAAGCAAGTGTAGAAATTATGTTTCTAGACATAACCTAGATGTGCGATTTAGAATGAACATTTGGCTAATAAAGATCTTGAATCTGGCAGTTCTACTAATTGCTCTGTTTTTTTATTCTGCTGTCATTTTAATGGACAATCACTAGACCTCCTGGGAGGAGAGGGTGAGTAGTATTTTTGATATCTAAGACCTGTGTATGTTAAGACTTCTTACTAAAAGCTCCAGATTTCTGGAGTTGAATGATCATGGTCTCTGCTTTTCCCCTTACCTTTCCTGTTTGATCTTCATTACATGGTTGCATGTAGATAATCTGGCTGCACTTTCCGGTGTTACCTCTGAGCCACAGATTTCAGATCCATTTGCCCCAGAGCCTACTGCAACTACTGCTCCAACTACTGATACTACGACTACTACGGCTGCTGCCGCTACAACCACCACTGTCACTGCTGCCACTGCTGAAGTGGATCTCTTTGGAGGTTAGTTTGGTTGCTGTAGTGCTCTACACCAGTTCACGATGCAGTCGAAGCAATATTGAGCTCACAGCAGTTGTAACAAGGCCTCTGATTTAACCAGCTATACCAGAAGTGCCTGTGTGTTGGATGCTAGATGGAACAGGAAATATAAACTGCCCGACTACCTCTGTTTGCTGTGCTTTTAGTTAATAGACTCCGCTGCATATATATGAAAAATTGGAAAACTGTAAACCTTAAGACTGGGTTACCTTATGATTGAACAGCTAAGAACAGTAGTTCTCAGGTCCACATGCGGGTAAGCAGGGATTGTTTCCACATTATTCAATAACTATATGCACTGTACTACAATTTTTGGGAAAAGCAGCTGTGCTGTCATAGTTGAAGAGGATGGATGTGACAGTGTCCTGCCCCTTTGTTACTTGTCACGGTTGTGCTGTGTTGTGTTTCTTTTGGATATGTCCTGCAAATGGAGTATTAAGCCAGCTGAAATCACTGTAATTCAGCATTCTTGAATGTGGGTTTTATTTCTCAAACTTCTGCAGTAAATTGAAGTGGTGATGAACTTGTAGTAAATGCCGACTATGCAAATAATTTAAAGAAGAAAAGGAAACATACTCTTAGAGTTTAGTCATGCTCATTCCGTTTCTAATGTTATCTGCTATCCACCTGTGTAAGAACACATTTCCCACTGTATGTTGTCAGTTTTCTTGTTACTCCTGCGGAGCAGGAGGCTTCCCAATAGCATGCCAGGAATTATGTTTCTTTTGAACAATATACTAGCTCAGTAATGGAGAAATCTAATTGTTTACAAACTATGAACATGTTTAAGATCACCTGACCACTGTGTTTTTCTAGTTTTCCCTTCTCTTCTCTCATGCATACTTCCAGCATGACAGGGGATGTCAGTAATAAGTGATAACTTACTTGCTATCAAGACTGATTTCCAGTATCTTCTCTGTGGGGTGTGTTTATCTATCACTTCTACTGACAGGAGTGCTGGAGAGGTCTCATACATAAACAATTTGACTACAAAGGTGTTTCCTAAAAACTGAAAGTTCCCAGTTAGAAGGTTTTTTTAGGACTGGCTTCAACAGACAGCACCAAAGTATCCCCAGTTAAAGTGCAGAAAAACTGTAAGAAAGGAATACAACTACTACTTGCTACTTACCCTCCTTTTACAAAGATTGATAATAATCCAAGTGCCACAAGATCAGCCAGTTGAGAAGCAGCTTCAAAATTGTCATGGGCAAAGTTCTGGATGCCACTAGAAGTGAGGAAGAGTCTGATGTTGGTTGCTCTCAGGAGCCAGTTGCAGAAGCCAGGGCCTGTGCTCATTAACAACCCTGCAGGTGCATGGAGTGTGAAACTTATGGTATGTAAGCACTGAGGTCGAGCCAGTCTTGGATACCACACCTTCAAATTGCATTATTAATTTAGTAATTAATTTAGTAATTAATTAATTTACTAATAGGTATATGACTTCTTGAAAAATGAAACAATGGTTACATGGATAGAAATCACTGTAAACTTAAAACAGGATTAGAAAAACACTTACCTGTGCTGCTTCTTTCAGTACTACAGCAACAAGATGCAATATTTTTTTCTACCTTTTCCACTACTCTGTGCCTGGAAAAGCAGCTACTGCCAAATCATGTGCCTGCTTACAGGCTTGTCTGGCAAATATCTGAATATGTTTAGTTTCTAGAGACTTAACTGATCATTAGATAACATAGTGACGCATGTTAAGAAGTGGAGCTTCACCCTTCAGTGTGGAAAGAATTTCAGTTTTGCGGTGTGCAGACTTCTGTGACTTCATCTCTTCCTTTAAAGAGAATGTGTTTTTTTGCTCAAATTCTATAAATCTCCAGTGGATTATATATTAGATGAATACTGATTTTTTTTTTTTTTCCTGGAACACTTCAGAATGAAGCAAGTTTCTATTATTTACGATAGCAGAAAACCTCTAGTTTTTCAAGAAGAAAAATCTCTAAACACACTCAGCAATAAAGATACTTTTGCAGTGCCTTCATGACACCCACTGGACAGACCCTTTTAAGATCCATGAGTCTATATTGAATTTCCATCTCTCTGTTTATGGTTTGGGTGGTTTGTTTCTTTGTTATTTTCCTGAAGGCTGTGCTGTAAATATATTCTAGCATCCAGTACTAATATTGCTTGTTACTTTAAGACTGTACAGTGCAAGGAGAGGTAGTTTTTGGGCAGACACTGCTGCTCTATAGCTTTTGTGGTGCTAGACATGCTTACACTTAATCCTATTAAACAGGTATTTGACCCTTGAGGTCTGCTGGAGATACAGTCTTCAAGATCACCTTAGCTTCTTGCAGCTTGCCAGTGCTTTGTTGCTTCACACGATTTCTTGTGGTAAGGTATGGTAGAGGAAGGTACATGAGCAGTGATCTCAGGAGAAAGAATGTAAAGAGTCTTCAGGGAGTGTCTGTGTAGGGAAAGAAGCTGAAAGCTGCAGGAAGAAGGTAGCCAAGCTGAAGAAAGAAACAGTAGAGGAGGCTTTGGTATAACTGTTGACTGCACTGTGTTGCTGATAGTTCAGCTGATAGGAGCCTGCACTCTGCAAGGACTGGGCTTTGTCTTTGAGAGATAAGCTCTGCATTATGTGTTATCACTAATATGGCATTGGAAAGCAGACGAGAAATGCAAGATTGATCCAGCATAGCTTTTTTAAAGAACTTAATCTGATTAATGGGCAAGCTTTCAGTTACCTGGGCCAACTTGAGGAATTCCTTATCGTGTTTCAAAGATAAACAAGAGGAGGCTGTTTTCAAAGCGCAGCTGGCATCATTCTTGAGAGGGAGAAGTGCAGAGGTAGAAGAAAGGCAAAATACCTTGATATGCCACTCAGTAATAAAATTTGGGCACAGTATTTTTGGACGTGTAATGTGCTCTTGAGTTACATTTTGTTGTGGGATTACTCTGTAACCAGTGCAAGTGACAAGTCATGGCAGACACTGTGCAAATGTCAGTTATTAGGCATTAAGATGAATTGTTAGCAGGCAGAACTATGGTCTTCCCTGCAAAGAAATTACAGGCAGAGTGATGAAGACTTGTGGCACTTAAGGGCTAATGAATGTCCCTTATGCTGGTATAGCAAGCTAGCACTTAGTTAAAAAAAACCCAAACAAACAACAAACACTTTGCGTAATTATTATTATTTCCTAGATCTGAGCATAGTGAAACACTTCTTTTTAACTCAGGTCAGGTTTTCTGTGTCAAAAAGGGTCACTGAAGAGGGAAAAAACTCTGGAAAGAGTGTCTTGTGTACACTTTGGTTCTGTAATCTTTCCTATACTTGGGACTTCCACAGGATTATTTCACATGTTGCATAATACATTAATGATTATAAGTCAGTTGTATCATCTGTGTGAGTAAATTTGTCATGTATTGATGCCATGGCATCAAATATAGTCTGAATTTATGAGATGAAAGTGATCACTCTGCAGGAACACTTATTTTTCTGCAGACAAGATGTATTGAAGCACTTCTTCAGTGTTTAACAACTTTGAAAGCCTCTGATTTGCACATTTTTTCAGTAAGAACCATATTTATGAATTCAGGTGTAATTCAGTACATAATACATACCTGTCCCTCCTGGTAGATGTTCCATGCAGTGTGAACTTGCGAAGGTTTCAGCAACATCTCTTAAGTCTTCAGGATGTCAAGAAACTCAAGTGAGGACCATATGTTACTTGATTCTATAAGTCAAAAGCTAAATTCACTTTTGAAATGAGATGCAAAAATGTAACGAATGCAGTAACAGCTTTAAAGGGAGAAAATCTCTTACACTGCTGAATATGCAAATGTAGGGTTACTACACCAATATGGAGGAACAAAAATGAAAATAAACTGTTCCTTTTTTTAATAATAAAATATACAGATTTAATTGTATCCATTTTTGCATTTTATGCTAGATTTTAGCAGAGGGCAACTGTGCAGGAGCAGCAGAGCCTTTTGAATAGAACTTAATAAGCACTAACGTAAGAAAAACCCAATGGCTAACCTTTGGTTTAAACTCTGAGTTGTGGAGTCACCTGTTCAGGTTGGTTTGTCTCTGTGTTTGTATAGGTTTCTTGAACTTCTCAGAGTAACTAATATTAGGAGTTCTTATTGTGACATTTTCCATATGAACTTAGGTGTTTATCACACCTGCCGTTTAACCCAAGTCTGATGCTAAAAGAAATTACAATGCTTGGCAAGAACCTTACTCAGAAGTGTCAGTACACAATAAAGCTGGTGCCAAACTATCTGTTTCCTTGCATCTGTGGGCTGGAAGGAACTTGTGCCCACCTGGATATCTGTTACATGTGGAACTTCAGTAGCCTACATCTGGACAGGAGTAGGTGTCACTCTGAGGCTGAAGTGATCCCAACATAGAACTAGTGACTAGCTCTATGCATTCCAAATTTCTGCCTTAGATGTCATCTGGAGTCTATCCTTTCATTCCGGGAAATCATTATAGTAGGGTTGACCAATGTCTGTGCTGTTGGCCTACAAGCTTGTGTGGCACAAATATGTTTTTTTGAAAGAGCCCAGGGTGCCCTTTCATCTGAAAACTGGCACATTAGAGCAAAACTGAGCACACATGACGTTACAGAAAACATCTTCTCAAGCAAGAGGATGCAAAACTCTTCATTCTGTGCTGAATTCCTTCCACATGGTGCACACCAGTGTCTGGTATACATGCATACAATACTGGGATGTTTTACTTTTTCTGATGTTTTTACTTGGACAACTGCCATCCAGTTTTCTTGTTGAACAACCCTGTTACTTGAAAAATAGAATTATATTTGAAATGGCTTATTAGCAGGCCTTTTTTGCTACTAACTCATTTTAATTCTATTGTACAAGATTAATGGGCTTCTCTTCTGTTGAAATTTTGACGCATGTTCTTTTGAGCTTTTTAGATTACCTGGCACGAATTTGTTTTTAAAATGGTTGTTTTCATTTTAAAATTGACATTCAAGTTAAAGCATGTTGAGCTTTTTCCTGTGCTAATTTGACGGTGCAATTGCAGTATTCCCCAATAGATTTTTTTTAACTCGCTAACATTTGTAGCAGTCGAAAAATGTCCTTTACAAGCATCTTGAAGTATTTAATCCTCATTGTGCAGTCTTTGTTTTGTGAAGAAAATGCTTGTCTATGAGGATAGTCCAAATGGCACTGTCTATTAGGACTACTTCATAGAATTAGGAGCTACAAATGCTGGTTTAAGCCTAGAAATAATGCTGTTCATAGCTTGAAATTCAAGCATGCCACTTAGTAACTGGCAAACAAAAAGAAACAAACAGTCAAAGAGCAAGTGGCAAACCAAAAAAAACATTCAAAAAAACCTCATGACCAAGTCATTCCAAAACCCCAAACCAGTTGTTTTCCCTAACTTGACTGGTTGGCCTAGAAGTGATCCTAAAAGGACAGACAGGTTATGTCTGGCCAGCCATTGATTAAGATGAACAATCTTGATCTGTTTGAAGCAAGCTGAGTAAATATAACCTATGCATCAGGTTATGGCTTCAGAAAGATCCAGTTGGAATACTGTTAAGAAACAAGTAAGTTCAATTTTTCAGATGTTGCATGACTGACTTGGCTCAAAGACTAGAAATGGTAGATGCAGGTATCTACCACAGTAATTGGATTGTTATTCATAACAGTGCAAAGCACTATGCAAGTAAACTCACAGTTGCAGATTAATCATATGTAATACAGGCTTTGAGCATGCAAGTTGTTAATATCTGCTCTTAAGTTAATTTTGTTGATTAGTTAATTTGGGTAGTACATGAGCATGCTGCTCTGAACCCTTATACAATGAGAATAATGCCTTCTTTTACACTCACTGTGCTTATTGTGGGCAACCCAAGAAGCTCCATCTGCAAACCCTGTCTAGAACCTGCTTGTGTGGGGTTGGGGGAGAGACAAAGCGTTTTGCGCTGCATGACTTGTCTTGCTGTTGGAGTAATAACATTCATGTTGTATAAGGGGATCTACCTATGCAATTTAACTTGGTTCTTTTACTATATTTTTCTTCTCTTTATTCTTTTTTTTAATTTCTGTTCTTAAACTGCACCCAAGATGCCTTTGCAGCTTCTCCTGGGGAAGCCCCTGCAGCAGCTGAAGGGGCAGCAGCACCAGCTACCCCAACCCCTGTAGCAGCAGCTCTTGATGCATGTTCAGGAAATGGTGGGTTTTCTGTCATTAGATAGTCTCTTGTTTTGCTGGTTTATGGTGGTTTTTTTTGTTTAAACTACATGGCAGTGTGTTTTTCTGAAAATTTCATAGTGTTTGCAATTGGTAAAAACAAACCTTAGACTGAAGAGCATGCTTAACAAAACTGCCTGTTTCTGAGTCCCAGGAACTTTGTATTTATCTGGTAGTGCTAATAAACAGTTCTGTCAGTGTTAAGTTGTAAGCAGTAGCCTGGATAGTCCTTTGTCATATTTGGTTTTTTGGCCTGGTCAAACAGCCTTTGAAAATTCTCCCCTCTAGTAACTAGAACTGCTCAGCCTTTCAGATAGTCTTTATTTTAGAAAAACTGAAGTAACATGTCTGGATAAGTAAGCTAGATGTTAGAGCGACCTCCTCTGTGTGCGTGCGTGTATTTGCAGTATGTGCATTGCCTATAGTTGCTTTGTTCTTGACTTCCTCCCTCACTGATCCTAAGTATGCATACACATATATTTCCCCTCTCCTTTTTACAAGACCCCTTTGCCCCATCCGAAGGTAGTGCAGAGGCTGCTCCTGAGCTGGACCTCTTTGCTATGAAGCCAACAGAGACTGCTGTTCCTGTAGTTACCCCTACAACTAGTGCAGCCACTCCAGTTCCTGCAACAACTCCTTCTCCAGCTGCTGCTGTTGCTGCTGCTGCTACTGCTACTACAGCTACTGCCACTACCACTACTGCCACCACTTCTGCTACCGCCACCACCTCCGCTCCTCCTGCTCTAGATATATTTGGTGGTAATTTTGTTTTTAACTCTTTGATTCTGGTGGATTGATCTGTCAGGAGTACCAAATGAACAATTCGTTGTTGCATGCGTGTTGTGTGCTAGGCTTTCAAATCAGAGAGCCTGTTAATTTCAAATGTGATGTGCAAAATTGGAAACTTCTGTTTTCAGTCCTGCCTTTCAAAAATGAGTTAAAGATGTGTTGTGTTCTTGACCTTAGATTTATTTGAGTCTGCTCCTGATGCACCTGCAGCACCTAAACCAGATGCTACTCCTAGCATAGATCTCTTTGGTACAGGTAAAGAGAGAATTCCTCCAATACTCTGCTGCTTTGAGGCTGTGCAATGGTGTAAACTGATTTGAGTGATACTAACTTCTTGTTTTTTCTTTCATTTCTGGAAGATACTTTTTCATCTCCACAACCTGGAGCTTCTCCTGTGCCCGAGAGTTCTCTCACTGGTGATCTCTTATCTGGTGAGTGCTTGTTTTCACAGGCCATTCCACAGACTTCCTGGGTTTGGATTTTTTTCCAAAAGTAAAAAAAAAAAAAAATCAACTTACTCCCAGTTTACATCTTTAAACTGGAATACTAAGAAATATTAAGTTTTGGGTTTGCTGTTTTGGTCACAAGATATGCACTGAAGATGCAAATCATGAAGTGGCTGACACTGAAGTTCAGTAAGTAAATGATGTCATTGTTTTGAGGGGAAGTCCTCCTGTAAGCATAAGAAAATGCTTAATAAGCAATGTTTTCTTTAAAGTACTGTGGTTTTCGGTTGCTGTGTGAGAAATGTATCACTTTCTGTTTGCAGTTCTGGAGACTTACCGAATTTACCAAACCTGTGGTTCTAACTGTTGGAGCCCATGTGGCTTTGAAATATTTAGCTATCATTGTTGCCTTGCTGATACTAAATATTATTTATCCTATGCTTACTGCAGTGGATGCATTTGCAGCCCCCTCTCCTCTACCCACTGCCTCTCCAGCAAAGGTGGATTCTTCAGGTGTGATTGACCTATTTGGTGGTGGGTATTTTTGTTTCCTCACCACTTTGAAGTTGAATCACTTCATTTCAATTACCTTTGCGCTTTGCTAAAGCTGCGGGTTTCCCTTTCTCACAACTTTTCTCTGTGGTCTTAGGGCTGAGTCTGGCATGTCCCGTTCTTAAAATTGCACCGTAACGAACTGCAAATAAGCTGTGGGTGTGGTCGTTCTGTTGTCATGACACTTGCCATTCTGTCCTCAGTCAATGCATGTGTGGCTCTTCCTCAGATGTCAATGAAAGTCTGCTCTGTTCTCTTCCTTCTTTGCTAATCTCCATGCTCATGCTGTTTTCTCTCAGTTCCGTTTCTCAAAGCAGCTGAAGTTTTGAGGGTGACTGGTCTCAGGCTGGGTGTATCTAAATCACAGGATCTTTGTTGGATTTGACAAGGTGGAAATTAGGATGGGCACAACCAACTCCAGCCATGTTGAAGAACAGAAGTGGTGCTTAGAAGCAATGAATTTCAAACATTAGTGAGATATTCCTCTAAAAAATTTCATGTGAGCCACTGTCTTCTGGCTGGAATTACTCCAAACTTTGAACCAATGCATTCATCCCCAAAAGACTTAACCCTGTTTTCTTGAATGCTGTGATTAGTTATCTGAGAAGAGGTCCAAATAAAAGAGATTTCTTTCAAGTGCTGGTTTGTTGTACATCCTTTTTTCCACTTGAACTTTGCATCCATGGTACTGCTCTGCAATAAGGATGGCCAAGCAGTTTCATTTTCTGCTTCTGATATATGAAGTGGTTATTCTTTTGTCATCTTTTGTTTACGATAAGTGATGAATTGATGTATTTAATACTGAACTCTTCACTTTTTCTTGATGCTTTCTGGAATTCCCTTTAGATGCTTTTGGAAGTAGTGCTTCTGAACCCCAGCCCACAACCCAGGCTGCTTCTAGTTCCTCAGCTTCTGCAGACCTACTTGCTGGTAATAAAGAACTTCTAAAAACTTGTTACTTTAGAGCAATACTAAGAAATGGTGTTTGAAATTTTTTGTGTTCCTTGGGTGTAGATAGTGGAATAAAATACTTGTTCACAAGTTTTCTTAGTACTTTAGATGTTTTAATTAAAACTAGAGAGATTTATAATGGAGGCAATATACTGAAGTACAAGCTAACTTCCTAGATTATCTTCTTTCCATGTTCTTTGTTTGCCTACCTCCCACACAGCCATATTTTTCTGTACTGTTCACTGAGTATGAGTGTCTGCATTAAGTTTCTTTGGCTGTCTGTAGCAGTACTAAATTTAAGCAATATTTCAGGCTATGCTTCTTGTTCCTTACTGCTAATTAAACTTCAGGTTCATTCAATTTGATTGCTTTGATTGAGGCAGGTTGAACACTTAAATGTTAGTAGCTTGTATGACTGATTTAGCCAAGGAGAGTGGGATGATGAGAGCACGCTTTTCTGAGCACAAGGGCAGATAGAGACCCTCTCCTTGGGGTGAGATGAGGTCCCCGGTAGTGCTGAATCTGGCATCACTGTCACACCCCATATCAGAGGTTGGATAACTGTATTATTTTAGCCTGAACCATACAGATAAGCAGCTTTAGCTGAATTCTGTGTGTACTATTCTCCAGAATTCGTGCTGTCCCATATATTGTAGTGGCTACAGTGATTGTGCTAAACAGCTGTGACTCATCCCCATTCCAGCTTGAGGTTTGTAGATAACAAAATCCCAATTCATGCACTTTTGGTTTGTAGAAGACTTGTCTTAAATTCTCCCATGTTTCTGAAAGGTTAATTTGTGTCATGATTTAAAGTAACGCTACCCCAGCCAGAACCAGCACAATTTGTACAATTGGTGGGTAGGTTATCACTGTGTTTTCAGGTACCTGCTCGAAGTGTAGACATTTTCTAGTTGTGCCACAGGAAGGAAGAAGTTTTCTAGATAATAATAGGGCATACATTCATTCTCAATGAGCAAACCAGATTCTTAAATTGGGACATAATGTGTAAAGGCATGCTAAAGCTTTGGCATGGACTGCTTCAGATTTTAAGGTAGAACACTATTTTTTTTCATATTGTTTCAGTAAGTCTCTGTATTAGTTTATGGATGGCTTAAGGCCATAGATCAAATTCTGAAACATTGCAGTCTTTTGCAGTTACATATGTTATCAGGAGACTGAGTGCATGTTGTTGGGCAGAAGCTAATTCTGCTTACGTAAACATTACAATACAAAATATTTTATGTCATTATCTGTAACGAAGCTTAAATGCAAGTAGGAATTATGTTCCAGATGGCTTAAACTTCAGCAATGTGCTCTCTGGATCTGATGAATTGCATTAAATCAAAACCTCAGTTATAAAAGGGATGTTCTAAATCTAAATACTCAAGCAGACCTTGGGGTTCTGTTGGGGTGAATAGATGATTTTTTAAAGTTTATTTTATTTATGCTTTGAATATATATTCCAAAGGGCTCTAAGTGGATTTTGGTTTTTTTTAATTTTTTTTGGCAGACAGAGAGGGTCTATAAACATTGCAGCATATTGCTAAGCATTTGTTGACTCTAGATAATGGCAGATGTATAGCCTGCAGTGTAATCCAGTTTTAAATTTAAGAGTGTCTGGAGTTCATATGGTGGCTGAAGGCTTGTCCTTCATGGTTTATGAGTGTTTGGTTGTACTAAGTGTTTATATGCATAATGTTATGAGTATACTTACTATTCATAATTGTCTTAAGTGTTCTGCTGTCAAATAAGTTCTTGCTCTATCTTGGCTTGCTTAGGAAATTTGGAAGAAATGTTTTCCTACTCTAAGCCTTTCAGCAGACAAAACTAGAACTATGCTGATAAATACAACAGTCTAGCCATTTGCCCTTCTAGATCTTTCTATCCAATTAAACTGTGTACATCTGTGTCCCAGTATGTACTCTAATAACGTGTTCTTACGTGAAATTTTACTTGTCTGTGTAAAAGCAACCTCGAAATCAGGCTGTTGGGAGTGTCCAGACAACACATCTAACTCAGTTGCTGCAGTTTCTGCAGACTTTCCTGGGGCCTTGTGCAATCTCTAGACAGCTAGAATTTGGTTTGTTGAAGAATTTTTAAGGCTCATGTGCCTGGTATTCGTCTTGAATTGTGCAAGGCTAAAAGCTATGGAATTAAGACCAGTCATCATACAAATTTTCACAAGAAACTGGGGAGTCCTCTCTCCTGTAGCTGGAAAAACAGACACTTTATGGGGCTTTGCAGAAGTTTACAGAACTTTCTCAACAGAATCTTATTAATGGTTATTGGTTCATACCCTTCTGCCAGGCTCCTTGTTCTCACTCAGAAAGAGGAAAGGACAGACTCTTTAGATGGCTCCTATGCTTTAGGAATTGCTGCAGTGAACTGCCTTTGTCATCCCTGGATCTGGTCAACCTGCTTCTGGTCCGATTCTGTGGAGATTAGTACTTTTTTTGCAGATAGTTGAATGCATGGAGCTTTGCCTTGGGACAGGTGCTGATCTAATGTCAGTCATGTTTTAGCAGGTATCTGCTGCAGACCACCTGCTCAGGAAGAGGCAAGTAGAGGAAGCCTTTTTTAGGCAGCTGGAAAAAGCATCACTATCACAAGCTTTGGCACTTGGGCAACTGGAACTACCATAGTATGTGCTGGAAGGGGATTAGGGAATGTGGCTGGCCACGAGTAATCTGGAATGTATTAGAGAATCTCTTGATGTGAGTGATGAAGGCATAGCGGAGTGAGTTCAGTGGAGAGCCACAGAGATAGTGACTTGTGCAAACGTATGCAGAGAGGCTGAACTGGGCTCATTCAGCCTTGAGAAGGCAAAACGGAATCTTTATAGATGTCTAAACTCACAGGAGTATACAGAGAAGATTAGCCAGATTCTTCTTGGAGGTGCACAAAGATAGTAAAAAAAGGCAATGTGTATGGGAAACTCATTAAATACTGTAATGGTCTGGTATGACAACAGGCCACCCAGAGAGGCGGTAAGATCTTCTCTTGGGGGTGCCGAGACAAATCTCTGGGCAACCAGATTTGATTAGACTGACTTTAAACAGAGTGTGTGGCTGGCTGACCTCCAGAGATCCCTTCCAACCTACATTATTCCATGACAAACTCACGTCAAGAACAGACCGTGGAGAGATGAGGGCAGGTCTCTGATCCCAGTGCATTCTTCCATATTCAGGGTTAGGAACTATGAGCATGAGACTTGTTGTGGGCTAGGATTTGAGTTATAAGGGCTTCTTGGTTCCATTATACTGAAGTAAGCCTATTAAACACAGGGAAGGTCACATAGGCTGCTGAAATGTTCTTTACTTCAGACTTCAGAAAGCAGGCTGCTCTTCTTTTCCTGTTCCTGCTTCCCTGGCTCCAGCTGGTGCCCTTGGTTGGTGACATCTGAAGGGATCAGTTTAGGTTATGATCTGAGTCTTTTCGGTCATTACCTGCAATCTGAAAAGCTTCAGCTGAGAGGTGTAATTTATGAGATGTTTCTAATCAGGTTGCATTCTTCTGGACCCGTAGGGCATAGTCAGGTTTGCAGTCCCTCTCCCAGCTGTGTCTGGGGCCAGTGTGTTTGTTTACATAGGCCAGGCATTCCACACCTACAGCCTCTCTGTGAAGGTACAGCAAGTTGCTGGCCTGCTGCCCGGGACCCAGTGATGGCACACCACTCTCATTTCCCCACAGAGGATTTTGGTTTGAATACAATTGATCCTGCTTTGGCATGGGGGCAGAGAGGCAACTTGAAGACATCTTTACCAGGAAAAACAGGATATTTTAAGATGGTGAGAAAGGCTAAACTGGATTAGTAAAACACTGCCTTATGAATTGAGATTCCAAAGTAATTGATGGGTTTCTTGAAATATGCATTTTTCAAGTTAGTTGATGTTGCTGTTGAGCCGATGTCGAAACAAAGGGGCACATGAGATGAGATTGCCGAGAAAAGGGAATTATTTATTTAAATGCAGCTTTTATATACAAAATGAACGCTAACTGGAATTGGCCACAGCCGTTCACCCCCCAGGACTGATTGGCCACAGGCATTCAACTGCCTGTTCCCAAAGCAGCTCTGAGCACCTTATCTTGTGTTTACAACCCTTGTTAAAAACAGGAACATTTTCTCATGAGAAAGAGTCTGTGCTGTCACAGGTCTTCTGGTTATTTGTTTTCTGAACTAATAGTTTGTTGCATTCTGTCTGTGATACTACTTTCCTAGAACAGTAGCGTGTAGAGCCAGAAGAAGAATTGTGTTCCCTACTCTGTTCGTCTGCCTCTGCAAAAATCTAAATTAAAATCACTAATGCTTTTATTGGTGACTCTCAGAAAATCTTTACAATTCCCATGGTCATACCTGGCACACCAAGGATGCTTGTGTAGTACTGAGTTATTTAAAATGGTCTAGTAAGAATTGTCTTTATTATTCTGCCCTCTCTAGATTGAAGTTTTGGTAAACACAGTCTAACAAGGCTGACTCTAATGTCAAATGTCCTCACCTCTCTTACATGTTTTTTTAAAGGTTTCGGAGGTTCTTTTATTGCTCCCTCTCCATCACCATCCCCAGTTACTCCAGCTCAAACTGGATTACTACAGCCTAACTTTGATGCAGCTTTTGGGACAACAGCTCCAACAACTGGCAGTTCGTTTGATGCATCAGGTGAGCCACAGGCTTTCTTCCTCTGAATTTTCTAAGGTGTTATACGTGGTAGATGAGTTAATGACAGCATATTTAGGCTGTGAGTACAAGCAATATCAGTGACCTCCTTTTTGTTTCTCTACTGGAAGAACCTCAGGGTGATGATAAGGCTGGTGTGTGCCCAAGAGTTCTCTGTGCTCCTTTTTTATTCTACCATGTCAGTAAAAAACAAACTAGTGTATACATCATCCTTGCATGTGCTTGATAGCATGAATCAGGAATTACACAAGGAATTACACTACTCTGTAAATCAAGTATACAGGCAAGTTACCTTGCCATTGCTGCTGAAGGTGCTCTGGAGCTTGCATGGCACCTGAGGGTACACACAACAGAAACTGGCCTAGAATTCTTTGCCTGACGATAAGCTTAAACTTTTATCACTGCTATCATTTTGTTTGCATCTCTTCCATTCTGTATTTTTCATGCTGGGTCCTTGCTACAAACTTAAAATTGGTGAGTTCTACAACCGTACAAGAAAAAAGATGGAAGTAGTACTGCTGCTTGGTTATTTGGTTGCTTGCCAATGCACATGCTGCCCCTCCGTGTTGACTTAACGTTAGCATGTACCTTAAATACAGATCAGAAGATAGAACTCAGGCATGAGATGTACCAAGCAGTTTGACTTCAAGGGATCTAAAAAATGAACTTCTGAGTTAGATGGCTGGACTAAAGAGAATAGCACTGTCACTGTGGATGGTTCTGGTTCCTTCTGATCTCATAAGATGTTAGTAGGTTTTCCCGATTCCCTGCTGCTTGCAAGTGAACAGTAACATCTTGAGACTGCCAATCCTGTTGCTGTGAGATGTCAAGGTATAAGACTGCCTTTGCCACAGTAATTCTGACTGGTGTTTGCAGCAAGATGTTCATTTTAAAAACCTTTAAATGAATATCTCCTGACAAATGTGTGTGTATCTGACATCTCTGTCAGGATGGTTGTAAGAAAAATAGTGTCATGTGGAAGTGGTGCTGTATCTATGTAGATTCAACGCTCCAATAAAATTCCTTTTAGGCATGTCTTCTCATATTAGTTTTCATTGGTATAGCTTTTTCAGGATTACTGTACATTCAGTGTCTAGTAAAATGACATGCATGCCCTTGTTGGCATTACTTTTAATGTCAAATGGTGTTCTGGTAAGACTTGTGATGTGGTTGTCTGTGCTGTATTTGTTGAGCCACAGCAGAGTAGCAGGCAGTGCTTTATTGATCACAGCTGCTGTTCTAATTCACTTTCCTTTCACTTCCAGTGTTTGATGGTTTAGGTGATCTTCTTATGCCAACTATGGTTCCTTCTGGTCAACCTGTAGCACCTACAGCCACAGCAACAGTCACTGCTGCAGCAGCAAGCAAAGGCCTTGGAAGTGATCTTGATTCGTCTCTTGCAAACTTAGTAGGCAGTAAGTGACAAACTTTGGTTTTAAGTGGTGTGGCATGCAGCTATGTTACTTTTCCATGGAGCCAAATACTTGCTTCTGGAAACAGTCTCCTCCTGTTCCGCTGGGGAGATTGGGGAAGCTATGAGCAGGAATAAGACCTGGTTCAGATTGCTGATTCAAATAGTCTGAGTTTGTCCTTCTTTGAGCCCAGGATCTGAGTCAAATAATGGCATTTGTTTGGTAATGATTTGTAATGTGTGACCGTCCCAGGTACATTCCAGAGGCACATCAGACTCTTAATGGCTGTGTCTCTCTGTAATAGTTGGAAAGGTGAAAATTGTCCAAAGTGTCTGATGGCATTCTGGAGTTTAAGCAGCAAAGCTGGTGGACACAAACAGCTGACTTCATGTTTAATGAGAGAAAGAGTAGCAGTGGGGTCATAAGTGCACTCAAGAACAGGCCTTCTCTCAGGCAGAGAACTTACCAAACATGTCCTTGAAATGCTAAACTAAAATGATGTTCTTTCCTGTAGTAGGAAAAGGGCTACAGCCTTTGTAATTAGAGATCAGTAGCTGCAACCCTCCAAAAAAAACCTAACAGAAGCCCACCTAGGTTAAGGTGTAATCCTGCTGAAGTTGTATTTTGGAGGGCAGCATAAAAGGAATACTCTCTTAGTATATGTAAACACACCACAACAAAGATAGAACTGATCTCATGATGCAGACATGGCTGTTAGGTGTGGGGGAAAATACTGTGCTTAGAAATTAGCAAGACTTTTAATCCCTTGAAACGTCTTCTGCAAGTCATTTGGTATATCCAAGTTTGGAGGAGAAAATCAAACAGCAATTTATGACTTACAGGATTTATACTGGTCCTGTGAGAAGAGTACTCTTTAAAATTTAACATGAGACTTCTTCCAAAGGGTAATTAAGGAAACTATTCAGCGTTTTGATGTGTAACAGAGCAGATAAAACAGTACAAAATTTATGGGTAATGTCCAGATTTATGTGTATGTGGAATACAGCTTTTTATTTCCATATGTGTAATGAGGAACAGAAACTAGTGTTGTCATTCATAGTAAATAGTTTGGTGCTCTTAAATAACTTAGCATTTTGTAGACCTAAATATAGTTACTTTGGTATGCTTATGAAGCAAAAATGACTTTCTCAAGTGCAAGACGTCTCCAGGGTTTCTCAAACATTTGTCCTAAAGAATACGTAGATGTGGCCAGTCCTCTGACACTGTCTAAATGAAAACAGCCAGAACTTTTTTTTACTCTTGATAAGCCCAGGTGCAATGAAGTGTAATCTGTTACTTTGACATGCTTCAATTTACATAACATGTAGCTTCTTTTTTATTTCTTTTTTTTCTTACAATTTTCAGATCTTGGAATTTCTGGTACTACTTCTAAAAAGTAAGTTCAACTTTGCTTAAGGATAAAAGGAAGTTTTCTACTCTGCTGTGTAGCCCTGCATCTATTTCAGTGTTTATTAAGAAACGATGAATTGGCTGCATGCCCTGACCTCCCAATCCAGAAAAATTCTGAAGAAAGTATTCTTTTCTATACAGATTCACTGAATACTTAAGGTTCAATATTCCTGACATAGCTTATAAACTTGCTGTCTTTAATTTGATTCTTAGAAATACCTTTTTCCCTGTGAATTCCTGTCTTCATACAGGACAGCTGATTTCCAAACAGCTTATAATGAACAAATAGTCCAGATAATAAGTTGTATAGCTCCCTTCAGTAATCTATGCTAATATGTAATAGATATGTTATTTTTTTACAGATGCTGGATGTACTTATTGTGTAGCCATTGAAAGACTTACAAAATAGAAAAGAGGTTCACTGCGTGCAATGATACTCTTGTTTTTGCAAAAAGAAATATTTACAACATTGCATTTATGTTTTTATCTTCTTAATCTAACTGCTTACTTCTGCCCTGAGTCTTCCTCCGGATGCAAGACTTCAAAATGTTTTGCATCTTTGTGGAGATGATAGAAGGGATATGTATAAACACATCATGAGGTTTAGCCCCAAAATGTAGCTTTCTTCAACCTACTTTGTTTAAATGGGGTATTTTATTCTGGGTAGAGCAGCCTCTAACAAAACCTGGTTTTGCAACAGCCCTTCTATTCTATGAATGATTTGTTTCTCTTGTATCTATCAGCTTTTTTCAGAACTGAGTGCTTTCCTCCTTCAGCTGTCTGAGCAAGATTTCCAGCACTGAACTGACCTTTCAAAGACATCTAGCAGGCAGCTCTCCTGCCTGGCCCCAGTAGAATAGGCAGTAGCAGTCCCTCTTCCTACTTTGCAAGGGTATATGCGATATGTTACCTTCAGTCAATACTAAGTAAAACTTCTCTTTAATTCTCACCACAAAGGCCATAACCATGCAACTGACTTCAGCATAGAGTGTTCTGGTGTCTACTGCTAACACCACTTGAAACTGAGTGTCACTAAAAGTATATCTTTCTGTTAATAACTGCATACACCATGAGCTAATGTAGCTGCATGTCTAATGCTAATGTATGCTGCAACTGGTTTTGATTTTCTCTGTGGAAGTATGCAAATAATAGCCTTCCTCTCTCCCTCTCTGTTAGGGGAGACCTTCAGTGGAATGCTGGAGAGAAAAAGTTAACAGGAGGAGCGAACTGGCAGCCAAAAGTAGCACCTGCAACATGGTCAACTGGTGGTGTCCCAGGTGGTCCATTGGTAGGTGGTTAATCCACAGATAGCACTGGTATTGGACTTCCAGTACTTGATGAGACTGTGCAAGCATACATGTAGGCACTGCTCCAGTCTACTGAGGCTAAAGAGTTTGCTTCTGTGTAAATTGTAGGAGTGTTCAAGTCACATTTTTCAAGAACAGATTTACAGCTGGTATAAATAAACCAGGGAGTAGTAAATGAAAAGTACCCTAGCATACCTATCAAGATATTGCTCTACATGTACATTTAATACCTGTGGGCATTTCCAAGTATGTGATTAGCCATGTAGGTCTTGCCAGGATCAGGCCCAGGTCAGTTACCTAAAACAAAATGCTATTGATCCAAAGCTGACGTGCTGTAATGAGAGAAAATACATAGGTTTTTCTCAAGTTTTACTGAATGAAGTAGATCAAAAGACTACACAGTATTCATACTGATCAGGTAACTGATGTTAGATCAGGAGAGGGTAGCATATTTAGCAGGGTAAAGCGGTTGAAAGAAGTAAAATTACCCTGTAAAAAGTATCAGAAGGCATTAATTTTGAGAGAAGAGGGTCAAACTGAGCTAAAAATCTAAACTTGGCACAATAGCAACTTGATCATGAGGAAGCTACAAAAGTGGTCTGAAGAGGGGTCATACCTCATCTCATCAAATTTCTCACAAGGCTTAAAACAGCCTCCATTTGAACAAGATTGGGTTGGCAAAGGAAACAAAGAACTCTGAAGGGGGGCCATGACCAGTTCAGTTCCTTGCTGCCAGGTGTTAACATGACTCTGAGCATGTTCCATAACCGTATGGAAGATACAATAATTCCCTGTACTTCACTTAATGTGTTAGTTGTAACATCAACTTTTTTTCTTAATA
Organism: Orthonyx spaldingii; assembly: GCA_013397795.1. Classification (NCBI taxonomy): domain Eukaryota; kingdom Metazoa; phylum Chordata; class Aves; order Passeriformes; family Orthonychidae; genus Orthonyx; species Orthonyx spaldingii. Next base: position 728,895 of record VZTJ01001778.1, on the reverse strand, counting down.
GAAAGGCTGGGCAATACTGTACAGTGTAAGTGAATTTTTTTTGATCTCTTACTGCACTTAACATGGAGATACTAACAACACCTCACCTGCACCACAGTTATTACTGCTGGCTTAAAACTACCTAGAAGCTTCTAACATGGCTCCTCTTGGACTGTCTGTCCAATAGACAGTTCTCAGGCAATGGGTTGAATATGATACTAGTGATTAACCATTTCTGTGCTGTAAGCTTGAAGATGATGTCTTTATTGATTTACTTGGATGTGAACTACCTGATAATTTGTATTGAAATTTTGAGTTTCTGTAGCATCAGCCTGATCTTGTAGTGATTTTACCATCTGATAAGTAGCTGGTCTTTCTGGGAAACTGAATAGTTTTGATAGCATTTCATGAAGCCTATGTGTTGTATATATTTCTTCAAAATCATGTACATTTTGAAACCAAAGAAACCCAGGTCTGCAGGCAAAATAGATATGAAGACAAAATTGAAGCTTTTCTTAATGTCGCTATTGAACCACTTAAGTTTTGGTCACTTCTTCCCATCTTTGTGACCTTTATATTCCAGGATCAAAATCAGCAGAATTGGATCAAAGTCCATTCCTTCAAGTGACCTAGTGCTTTGAGGCAAAAGCAGATTCAGTTTGTGTGGCCATTTTCTTGGCATCTGCCTAACTGGATATTGAGCTACAATGTGTTCTTGGAAAAGCAGTCAGATCACTGCATCTGATGTTATTAACCTGTGTGGTTTAACTTCTTGCTGTACATGCCTGAGTGTCCAGATCTTGGTTTTAGTTTGGGAACTCTACTAGTACAGTACAGTTTTTAACTGAAATGCTGCCCAGAAAAATTTCAGACTGGAATAGAGTTCGTAAATTCGTAGCTAGAAAAGGTAATATTTTTGATTAATGAATCTGGGACAGGTTATTTTGACTTGTCTTCAGCTTCCTAAGAAACTGGCATGTTTTAGTCTGTTAAGTAAGGATCAATCAAGGGCACTAAAATGCAGCATTCCCAGAAGTGGACTGTGCAGTGAGTAGTTCCAGCATATCTCCAGAGACATATCTCTCCTTTGACCTGTAAGTGTGCTAGCTGCTCTCCAAGTGTGGTGGGAATGTTGTTGACTCAAGGTAGGTGGTAAGGATGTGGAGGCACAGGCTTGACCATACAGCTCCCGTAATAGCTTGAGAAATTGTGCCAATATGCTTAGGTCATACAAGAACAGTAATGAAATCCTACTGCCATTTTTACATCCCTTCCTGGAATGCTTTCTACCTCTCTTCAGAGTTGGTAATAGTTTGGATTGTATATATATGTGTGAAAAGGAAAGGTTTAGATGCTTTCAAGGCTACAGGGAGACTCTGTGCAAGTTACAGAGAAGGGAGCCAAAAGCGGTGATGTGTAGGCTATGCTAGATAAGTGAGGTGGGGTGGCCTTGTTTAAAGATGCTCATGTGCTGTATATCCAGTCAGACCACTAAACTATCAGTCCTCTCTTCCTGAATTCTAGTGGAAGACAACCTTTTTTTGGCCTTGTATTATTTGAATGAAAAGCATAGCAAGTCAAGTATGTGAATGAAAAGCATAGCAAGATAAAGTAAACTGTCCTTAGTAAAGTATGTAATGGTTCTGATTGTGATTTAAGTGTGTGAACTTATTCTTTAACTTCAATGAATCTTGGTGCATAATTTTTTTTTTTTTCACTGAAACTAATTATAGCAGCTATTTCCCTTAGCTTTACAATCTGCTTAAGCTTTTACTAACAAACAGTGCTACAATAAGTGCCATAGTGTATTCGCTATTATGAAATTGAGATGCTTTCTTACACTGTGTAGAAGGAGGAGGAAAGTGTGTATTTTCTTGGGCCTATTTTGAGTTGTAGTCAGTGAATGGACTTTGTTCATGAAGAGAATGGAGTCTGTCACCATTGCTTTCTTACAAAGAAACAAGCTGAGCATAAGGACTCATTCAGCTCTGTCCTTCTTTGAAGCATTGTGGTTTTGAGGCTGCATATATGCTGCATAACAGTCCTGCTTTCCAGAACAGCTTTGAGAATGCTGGAGACTCTGTGTGGTTTCCAGATGGTTGGTGTTAGATTTTTGCTTTTTTTTTGCTTTTTTTTTTTTTTTTTTAAATTTATTTTGCAGGCGGGAGCTGTGCCTCCAGCAAGTGCTGTTCCTGCTGCAGGAGGTACTCCACCTGTTCCACAGCCAGGAGCAGCATTTGGGATGGTGAGTCTCTTTTGCTACTCCTTTTTGCCCTCCTTCCCTCATGCAACCCCCTGCTGACTTGGTGTTGGTTTACAGCCCCCAGGAGGTGCAGGGGTGCCCATGATGCCCCAGCAGCCGGTCATGTACGGGCAGCCGATGATGAGGCCCCCGTTTGGAGCCGCCACTGGCCCTGGTGTACAGGTGAGCACTACTGCCACATGAATGTTTAATTGCTCTCTGAATGTTTAATTGCCCTCCATGTCTCTAGAAAGTAGTTTGTGTGTGTGCATTAGCTCAGCTCAGCTCTAGCTCTAGGTCTGTAAATGAGATGTGGTAAAGGATCAGCTGCCTGCCTTGCAGCAGATCACATGAACCACCTTGATTTTTTTTTTTCAGTTGCCTTGTTTGAGACCAATGGAACAGGTTTGGAAAGTCTCCTACAGCTAACTACATCCAAGATCTGGTTTTGGGGGATATTTGAGTAAAAGCTCAAGGTGGAACTCATGGGCATTGCTATTCTGTTCACAGCCTACCAAAATTTGCTATAGCTACACTCAGCAGGTGATGCAGCATAAGCTATAATACCTGGTCCAGGCTATTATTTCAAAGTAGAGTTTGGTTTGTAATAACACTGAAAAGGAAAGGCCCTTCCAGAGGAGAGGCAGGAAATTATTTAGCTGTAGTATTTTTTTGCTTTTTGTAAGTCAGAAATCCATCTTGCCTTTCAAGTAAGGAGGGAGATGGAAGTTGGTGCTGCAGCTGTAAAATCTCATTGGTAACCCTGGAAACCAGTCCAACTCTCTTGTTTTGCAAATACTAAATAATCAACATATAGCAAACCACACTTTTAAAATAGGGAACTACATTCCCAATGAAGCTTGTCAAAGTTTTCTGTGTAGAAATGGAAGAAATTTGAAACTGCTCTAATAAGAATATACCTAGTCTTTTTTTTCCTCCCACCTTGAACTATCTCTGCATTTACCAAGAATAATATTATGGGGCACAGAAAATTTTTTCTAAAAGAGTAGTCATTAAGGTGTCAGGGCAACATATAAAATACCTCTTGTGTCCTGAGTTGAGGTAGGGATGGCGAGGAGTAAGGACAGAATGAGAGAATCATTTGACCACCATAGTCAGAAGTGTTGCATGGAACTTGAAAACTGACGTTTTCTAAGGAATAACTGGTGATTTTTATGCCTATCGAAGGAGGAACCTAGTATAATCTAGTCATGTTTCCAGTTTTGTTTGGACTCCTATTTACATTATGAGTGTCAAATAATTAGTACTTAACTGCCAGTCACAGGAATTTTCAGTCCTACCCTGCAGGATGCACTCTGCTTGCTCTGCACCTTGGTTTTTAACATCTAACGATTGTCTGTCTTCCTTCTGGGCTGAAGAACCTAACGCCATTCTGTCTTACAGGGAGAGAGTGATCTGAAGCTATGCTAATTAGGATCTGCAGTGTCTATAGCTTTATCGATTAAATCTGTCAAACATTGTTAACCCTGTAGTAACAATGGAATAAGGATGGAATCCAAACAATGCTTGAGCAAAACAGCACCACACTGAACTTGCAGACAAATGAGAACTTTATATGCTTACAATGTGCTTGTGTGAGAACTGCCTATGTCTATCTAATGCTTGTGTATTCTTTCTTGTCTGCTTTGTTTTTTTCCTGCCTTCCTGGCTGGCGTCTGTTAGCTTTCTCCAAGCCCAACTCCTGCTACTCAGAGCCCCAAGAAACCTCCAACAAAGGACCCATTAGCGGATCTTAACATCAAGGATTTCTTGTAAACGATGATAAGGTATTCTGTGGCTGCCTGCTTGAGCATGTCACACTGTGGTACATGTCTGGCACACAGATGTTGGTTAGGTTGAATATGACTGATAAAATCGGAGCTGCGGAGACAGAAACATGCACTGTAACAAAAACCAAATTCTCTGTCCACGCTCTTAACTTTATCTTGAAAGCTTGACTCCTAGCTACTTTTTTTTTTGCCAGGAGTGACTGTCAGGAAAAGTTATCTTCAATGTATAACTTCCATTTTTACCTTGTTTCCATTCAGTCTAAGGATTCATGTTAGGTTTTTTCCTGAAATTAATACCGAAACACGTGGAATGATAACAGGGTACAAATATT
>VZTJ01001778.1:664318-724545 GCA_013397795.1 Orthonyx spaldingii | reverse complement strand
GGGGGGGGGGGGGGGAAACGGTGCTGAAGAGGCTTGTTCCAGTCTTGTTGGTGTTGGAAAAGATTTGGTATCATAGGTGTGAAGGTATCAAAAGGGGAAAAACTCACATATTCTTGTAATCAAGTGAAGGTTGTGTTTCCATCTCTTTACTGCTGCCAGCTAATGTTCTCTCCTGCCATACAATTTTTCAAGGCACTGCTGTTCTGAGTGCTATGGCAATGAGGTCCTGAGCAGTGCTGTGTAGAACAACAATGGGGAAGAATAGAGGAGTAAATGTAAAGAAAAATGGAGGAGAAGCAAAAAGCCAGTACTGCATAATGGAAGGAAATAAAGGCCTAAACATTATTCTGATGGTTTTGGAGGGCCAAGTAGGAATATCAAATTAATTAAACACTTATTGCCAATTAAAAAATAGTAATGCAGAAGTATGGTAGGCATTTTATAATGAAGACTAGAATAAGGTGAGGAGAGGACAATCATTACATAACTTTAAAGCCTTTTTCATGAGTCACTTTTCTTCCTTCCTAGAGTTTAATTCTAAAACTCATTCTGAGCCCACTCTCCACTGGAGCTGGCAGCAGTGATTCAGGCTGCTCTTAGCAGGCATCTCCCAGTCCCACTTCACCCTTCTCCAGACTGCAGCCCCAGGGAGGTGTAACTGGCACTTGGCAGAGATGGCCAGGAGTGGAGATACACCTTCACTGCTGGGACTCACCACTTTCAACTTGTTTTTATAATAGAGTGATTCATAACTGGCTGTGGGAAGACTGCTGCTTCACTAGAATCTGATAGCAAATCCTTTGAGGTGTGAAGAGATGAGCAGATTTGGTGTTCTTTCTAGAAGACGCTTTACTAACTCATTGTATCAGTTTTCATCTAATACTTTTCTATATTCACAGCTGCGGTTTTTCTGACTGGATGCTAAAAACATGAGTTTGGAATCTACAAATGGATGCTCAGAGTTTGAAAGTGAGCCACCAGTACCAAACCCAGTGCTTACTCAGACTTTCTCTTCCTCCTGAAACGTGTAGCACAGCTGTGAAAGTGAACATTAGGAATGTGTACTACCTTAGCTGTTATCCCTACTCTCTCGAAATTTGTGTACTTGGGTTATTTGTGTTTTACAATTTAAACAATGGATGTATGTTTCTGATGCCTTCTAGTGCTTTTCTGAACCTATCCCACGGGGGCAGATTATGCAGCTGTTGTTTGGTGAGCCATTTGGAGCAATGTCTGTGGTTTTTGAAGGTTTCAATGTATATAACTTTTTGAGGACACCCAGAGTTTCCTTAGGACTCAACTTCTCCTTTATCTGTTACAAAACATAGTGTGATAATACCAGATAGTAAAGAAAATACTTACAAAATTGTGCAGAATACTTTTTTTTTCCAGTCACAGGAATTTCAATTGTCGTGAAAAAAGTTTTATTTTTGTGGCACTGTATATGTTAAAATAATTTAAAGTAATATAAAGGAAAACTTCCGTAACAATACTTTTGCAATGATTTACCAAGAATGAAAAATCATATCTGAAAGAATACCATATTTATTGCTGTTTTTATTTTTAAATCTATTTTATTTAAGTTTTTGCATTTATAATTGGCATATTTATCAGTTCTTGTTAAATGCACTGAAAATAAGTAAAGGGTCCGTTTCTCTCCATGTAGTTGGGAAAAAGCAACCCTAGTTGTGCCGGCATCAAGGGATTTCAAATACGAGAGCACTTTTTGGTATATCTGTAGTCAAAACATTACAAGTGATGTTACTCATCTCTGTTCAGTTCTTCTGTACATCTCTTAATTTAGTGCTTACCTGTGTATGCCTTAGAATAGTGTTTTCTCATTGCCCCGAATGCGCTGTGAGTAGCTTTTGTACTATTGGTGATTAGATTTAATTCTGATCCAGAGATCCATGCCCTTTACTGTACATACTGTGTTTCTTTAATTTTTATTTGTTCTCATACTGTTTCTGCTGATGGCTTGGTGTAAGATCTTGACTCTTCAATGAGGTCACTGTTGATCAGTGTTACAAGTGGCTTGGCAGTTCTCTGTAAAAGCATATTGGGTTGGAAAGATATTCACCTAAAGTCGTTCAAATGAACTATTTAATCAATGTATGGTACCATTAAAAGTGGTTGTATCTGAATTTGCTGTGGGGATAACATACACTGTAATGGGAAAGTTCTATAAAAAGCTAATTTCAAAACGGCTTTTCTTTGTATTTCAGTTAAAAAAAAAATCCCAAACAAAAAAAACCCAAAAAACAAAAAACCCCAGTGCATGTGTGCCCTCTGAGATGCAATAAACACCTTGATCAAAGTAAATATCTTGTTGCCAGTTTCATAATCATTAAGATGTTGAGCACAATAATGTACTTTGAGAGGGGGAAAATGTGTTTAGGTCCTGATGCTGATAGATGAGTCTGCTGCGTAGGGGAATGACTTTTACAGAATCATGCAATCATTTAGATTGGAAAAGACATCTAAGATCACAGAGTCCAACTGTTATCTTAACTCTGCCAACTCCACCGCTCATGGTGTCCCTAAGTGCCACATCTACAGCTTTCTGCACTTGTTGCACCAATTTTGCAACCAATTAATTACCAAGTGTGTGCTGGAGGATTGTTTTTTATAGTTTCTTTTATGTAACTGAATAACCCCATCAGTAGTTTCATCTCTACCATTCCCAGCTGTTTTCAGCTATGCCCAGTGTATGGCAACCAAGGGTAGGAACAGCCCCCTGGGCCTCCTGGGCGGGACCATAAAGGCCTTCCGTGCAAGGATGCTGGGTGGAAGGATGTGTGGGGGGCAAGGCTGTACTTGGGGGACCTCAGAACCTGTGTGTCACAGTGCCACCACCTGGCACTGCAACATTCACAATGCCCCAGAGCAGAATGAAGGGAACATTGATTTTATTTATCAGCCTTATGATGAGCTCTTCATCCCAGTTTTCTGGATTGAAAATGGGTAAGGCTCAGGAAATCACTGTGTTTTTTCACTATTTGAGCATGAAGACCTGGACAAGGTTAGTAACTGCACCCCCAGAAAGGCTCACCGTGGTTTTTCCTACCCCACCTATGTGCTGTGTCTTGCCAAATGCGGGGAACACTTGACTTCTTACTGCTGTGTTGTGCATGTCTTCTCAAAGTGAGGACAACATTTTCAGAGGAGAATCATAACCAAACAAGTAAATATATTTAGACCAGTTCATTAGTGTCTTATTCAAACTGAGATGATGAGCTATTAGTCAATGAATTGCAAATGAATGTTTGCAGTGTCACCTGTTTGAAGGGGCCAGACCTCAGGGTGAGTGTTTTCTCCTTGCCAGGTACATGCCCCTGCCACAGAGTAACTGACTTTCTGCATTAGCTTCATCCATGTCCACAACCGTTGGTCTTGATTTTGATTAGTTTTCTCTAGATGTCATGGCCAACAGCTGTGTTGTGTGTGTGTGATTTGTTATCCTGTGAGCAAATAGAAGCCTGGACAAAAAGGAAACTTGGTGGAAGAGCATCTAGAAGCTTGTTCACTGTGAGAAGTAAAACCGGTGTATTTCCCCAAATGCTGACTAAGGCTAAACAAAAGTGACTTGCTCTCCCTGGCACAAAGGAATTATAAAATCTGGCTTGCAAGGTAACCACGTGGTTGTCTCCTGGCCTGCAGGCAAGAATATGTTCTTGTTATCATCTGAGTTTCATCATCCAGGCACGAATGTGTCTGTATCCCACTATGACTAACCACTTTTCAATACAAGCTGTAGGGAAGAGTGGGTGGGAAGAAGGGCTCCCATCTGTGGAAAGAAGAAACTGTCTCCTTCCTCTGCATTTTTCATGAAGGGAGGACAGATTTCAGACAGCTGATATGTCCCTTATACCCACGTTCTTGCTGTCCTGTGTGCTGGCTTCTTTAAAAGAAGCTGGCCACATGAGGCTTTTGTATCTCCCGCTTAAGCCATGAGTACCTTAAGGAGTGGCAAACACCTGGACAGCCTGAATTCACCTTACTGCAGAGGTTTGAAAAAAATCCAACTCATTCTGCAGAACTGACTCATTTTTTGAATGTTTGGAGTTAGCATTGCCTTCTACTCCTCTTCTTTGTTCATTTGTTCATTAATTTTAATTGGCTTTATTTGAAAATTTTATCTGTAAATATACTGTAGCTTGAGTTGATGGCTTCTGGATTGATGCTGGTGTTTCCACAGATGAAAGCTTGGAGGGTGAGAACTAAATTGTTGTCTTCTAAGATCCTGGGGACCACCACAGCACAATCAGGCTGCTACCTGAACTTCCATTCTTAAGATTTAGTAAGGCAGCTGCAAAGGCTAGCGACTTGCCCTAAAAACAAGCAGGAAAGTCAAGAGGAAAAGCTGTTCTGGGATGGGGGGATAAGAGAGGGAAAGAAAGGAAGATTTGATTTGTAAATGCACTTGAGATGAGGTACTCCTTACTGGGGGCAGGCAGCATCTAGGTCATAAATATCCAGTTGCCACAGCTGACATTTTTTTGTCTTTGTGGCATGAACATTTGCTCCTGCCTTCCCCTCCCCATCTCTCATCCCAGAATAAGAGCTGCATGCTCAGGTAACTTACTCTGCATGGGGGAGAAAAAAAATCCCAGTAATTCTTAATGTCTAGACAAGCCGACTGGAAGTTGCTGTGGTAGGAGTAGTGGCAGTGACACAAACATAATACACTGAGTTAGTGATTCAGATCTTCCAGGACCTGAAATATATCAGAAATTTTATTAAAATAGAAAATCTTTTTTTCCATGTGTTATATACTGCTAGTGCTGTGAACAGTGTGGGAAGTGGCAGACACTGAGTGGTAATGAGGGGTGGAAGAGTTTCAGAGACGGGACTACAGAACGAGAAAGGCTATGCATATTTTAAAGCAGACAGCACTGCTGCTTTTTCTGCCCCAGATCTTGGCTCCTAAAGCTTCACCACCTCTTCCTTTTCCCTTAATTAAACTCTCCAAGTGATGTGGGCAGCAGAAGCCCGATGCTGGTTTCATTGCCCAAGACATTTCTGCATGCAATTAGAGGTGTAAGAATAGTAGCCTTTGGGAGTTAGCGAGGGCGGTAGACCAGAAACAGAAACTGAAACAAGTGAAGAAATGTGTGTATGGATGTGACATCCACTGCAAGGACTGAAGAGAGCAAACCTCTTCTCTGATGGTGTTGGAGAATCTGTGAAAGGATTGGTGAGTGTCCACCCTACACAGCACTGTAAAGCACCTACATTCAAATGCTCATGGTTGAACATGAGGAAGACTGAGCCATATTTTCAAAATATAGTTTATTAAGATGGAAGAGATTTCTCCATTTACCTCAATATCCTAAGACCCTAACGTAGCCATCTTTTTAAGAGGTCCTGCAGGTCCTGCTAAAGCACTATCCCACTCTGTTAGAAACAGAGACTTCATACCACTAAGTGCACCAATGAAGGCATGTCCTGCAAAATCTGAGCCAATCTTTCAGACTTAAACTGGTAGTGGGAGACAAGTTAGTTGTTGTCCATGAATGTATGCAGGAACTGGTGGGATCTTGGTGACACAGGGTAGGAGGGATCTTCCCCTGCCCTCTCAAGAACATCACCTTTCCATAGTCCTTGTCTGTACTTTTGCCTATCCAGGCCTGGAAAGAGCCCGGCTGTGTGGGAAAGGGGATAGTATTGCATTATGAAGGGGAAAGAGAAGAGGCTGGGATGGATGCACTAGGGAATGGTGTGGGGGATAGATGGTGTGTTCTTGCTCTTGGGGCTGCAGGTTGTCTGTAATTGAGAAAGGGGATGGGTACAGAGTGACCCCAGGGAGGAGGCAACTCTGTGCCCTCAGCCTTGTAAGCTGCTACAGGTCTGAAGTGTGGGTATTAAATGTCAGCAAAAAGATTTTGTGTGCAAGAGCAATTTACATCTGCAAGCAGACACCCAAAGAAACAACCTTTCATAGTCTGAGTGTGTCTGCATATAAATAAAAGGGATTTTTAAAAATTCTGCTGAGGTGCAAGAGTAGAACAAGTTAAACCCTGAAGTTAATTTTAAATTATGTCTTATGTGTCTACGATGTGTCTGTAATTACATCCTGTCAGTCCGGGTTGATCAATCAAGAGGGTTTCTTGTGATTCTTCCTTTCTGGAATAATCCCACACTGTCTCCAGCCAACTGAAAGAGCAGTATTGAATTTGTTTTGAAAAACATCAAGAAGGAAAATAGATCACCTCTCTTTTGAAACATGGAAAAACTACTTTTAGCAGATTAACAAAGGAAGAAAGAGGGCAGAAAATAGTAACACTGAGACCAGCATATTGCTTAGGTAGGATGCAAAAATACAAATTCTGGCTTAGGTAATAGAGCATCTTTGAATCTGCCTTTGCACAAAAGTTCACAGGGCCGAAGCTGCTTTGAGAGTTTGGTGTAGGATCCATTTCTGTGGACACACCTTTGGGAGACAAAGCACATCATCCTCTTTGTGCTTGGAAAGAGAGGTTTTCAGCAGTGTATTGAAATTTCCACTTCCCAGCTCACCTCCATCCCATCATGACAGTATCCAGCACCTGTCTAGCATTCCTGCTGCTCAGAGGTGAACAGACACACTGAGTTTTCCCAGCTCTGTGTTTTGCGGGACATGAGCTGTCCTGATTTTGAATATTTATTTAAATATACAAATAAATATAGATAATTAAATACATATAAGATTGCAGGTAGCTGGGAACTTTTCCTTGCTGCCTGGGTCCCAAGTATTGCAGTTCTCTTTGTGAAAGTTTGCAGTGTTGTGCCTGAATTACTTTCCTGTCACTCTCATTTCGGGAATGGTATTGATGGAAATCCAGCTGCTTGCCTCTTTTTGTTTTCTTCAAGATTTGATTGTGTAGAATTTGCTCATAGAACCTTTAGCTCCAAGGCAAATCATGCTGGAAATGTACTTCTCTCTCAAAATATTTGACTGTCTGTGATTCCTGTAGGATGGCTGAAATGTTTTACTCTCAAAGGCATGGTCGGGGCCCAGACAGGGAAAGAGGCAAGGCAGCATTCAACACACTGAACCCAATTTCGAATTGACACAAGAGCTCCATTAACTCCAGTTGTATACACATCACTCAGCAGTGCATCTGGGTTTGTGCATGGACAGTTTTTAAGCACCTTCCTAAGCTTTTGTGAAATTAAATTGAGCTACTTATTTGCATATTTTTTTCTCTTTTGAACTTATGTTTAAAATCCAAAATATGCAAATAAAAACACCTTGTTACCATAGTCCTTGTACAGACAAGCAAGTTGATTCCCACTGATTAACAGAGACCATACAAAAGCTACTGTTTTTTTTCAAAATAACATAAAAAGATTGCATAGTGACAGTAAGCAGATTTTTCTATTTAAATGCTCAGCTATTGTTTAGAATTATAAGTATTAATTATAAAGCTAACATGTGTGTATGTATAATTCTCTAATGCTCCGCACACTTTTTAGTCTGAGATACTAAGTAAATCTATTTCTTGTGAGCAGCTCTTTAACCATGTTACTGGAGGACAGGTAATACTTGTGTCCGTGTATTCTTAAGCCTACCTGGCTTCTCCAGTATTTTCAGTTATCTCAAAAAAATGCGTCTTGCAGTTCCTAAATGGAGGAGGTTTTAAAACAGATTAACTTCTTGATGATTACTAAGATGTAATATTAGGTCTTGATACATATGTCTTGCACATATACATTCAGTGAAGAAAAATGTAATTTAGAAAAGTGTTACACTGTTCTGTCCACCCAAAATATAGTATTTTGTATCTAAGATTGATTTCCCTGGGATTTTAAAATTCTGGAAATTATTGTAATAAAGTGTCTTCTGTTTCTGTTAAAATATTTTGTTTCTTTAGACATTTGGCTTCATGACTGATCATCAAGGTTGACTTTAATCCTACTCTGTCATTTAGCCTGACTTGTGGACTTTTCAGACAGCTTTTTTTTTTTTTTCCCCCGACAGATGTTGAAGACTGGATTTGGGTGGTTTGTGCTTTTAACAGCTTTTGGAAATACCTCCAAGAATTTGAAAACATATCACTAACAATCTCTGTCTCTCTTTAGATGAGGAGTATATACTGAGAAATGGGCAAATCATCTACATTCCATTCAACTGCATATTTTAGAGAAACAGAGAGCTGCAAAAGAGTTACAAGCCCTGGAAGCAGTGACACCTAAGCCAGGCTGTATCCCATGAACTGCTTCTGTCACTAGCATGGAAAATCCCCCATCTCAAACCAGCAACGCTGTCTTTGCTGTACCTTTACCCCTTTGAGGCTAATATAGAAATAGTCCTAACTTATATTTTAACCAATTTAACTTTACAACACTGTAGTATTGCAAGTGGTTACTCTGGAAATCTTAAAATGAAGTAGTTGGTCTCATGTATGAAGTAATTACAACCCAGTTCAACACAGTTTGCGTGAAGAGCCTGTCATGGATGTGCTTCTGTCATTCAATGACCTATAAAATAGCTGGCAGGCTTGGAGAATATTATTTTTCTAGTAGCAGAGTTCAGCATGCCATTCATGCTTTTCCATTTGAAACTGAACTTACAGTGGCTGAAAACTTGAACTGGTAAATCCAGTATTTTGATAGATCTGTCAGAGATGGAGGAGAGATGCAACTGAAACGAAATAATTTTTCTCTAGCCAAACTAAAGAGTTAAGCTGATCCAATCTATGTTTTCCTGGGACAGACTCTCACATGAAATACAATATTTTTCTCTTAGCCAAAATATTTTATTGCCAGTATAACTATGCATACTGTTTCATTTAAAATTTGGCTTTCTGCTACAGATAAACAAGACAAACACAGCTTTCTGCATTCCACTGCAAAGGCAATGCTTTCAGAGCACGTGAAGTTTCCACTTTAGGACTGCTGGGCAGGATGATAAGATAGAAATCACATGTATCTACTCTATTCTCCTGCTCTAAAACTAAAATTGGGTAATACAAAGCAGATTTTTCTAGAAGACCTCCATCATTCCACAGCCTTTCCAAACAGGACTGAAGAACATCATCACCTTCACTCTGAGAGAGCTGCTGCAGCTTTTTTTTCTCTATTATCTGACCACTCCTTGCTGCATGTTGAAATGTTATTTCTTCTGTCCACACGGATACCCTCCTTGTTCTTTGCAGTAGAAGTAATGGTATTTGGACAGTTAGCATGGTCATGCTTTTGGCTTATGCCCTCTGTCTTCAAACTTTCCCTGCCAATCAAGTTTTCTAGATATCAGTTCAATCTTGGTGTTCTCTGCCCTCTGTTTAACTGTGGCACCTATGCTTTCCCCAGCAGGGTTGCACTGTTGGGCTACGGTCAGCCTGTGCTCCTCTGTGCTCTTAGAGACCTTCCTGTAGTTTAAGCAATTGCCCATCAGCATACATTGGTTCATAATATGTAGCCATTTTGGAAAAAGAAAAAGAAAAAGAGAAAGGAAGAACACAAATAAAAAATTTAAAAGGAAGTACTTTTTTAAATGTTTAAAAGGGAGAGATTAGACTGTTTCACTGTACATTTGGTGTGAGACACCCAGCTGTGCACGTGGGGGTCAGCAGCAAGGTCCTCACTTGCAGGGCAATGAATGTGCACATCTGGGGGTGTCTCTCAAAAAATGTAATTGTGCAAGTAGCTGGAAATAGCAGAAGGAAGAGTTTCAGATGCCTCTCAGATAAGGATGGTTATTTTAGCAATTATCTGCTTCATAGGTAACCTTGTTTCCCAACAGTCTTGTATCTCTGAGCTGTATCTTTATCATGTTTTTGCCAGTAGCTGGTTCCACAGTGATGTTGCCAGACAAGCCTAAAAATTTACAAAAATTTTGGTTCCTAATTAGGAGGAGGGAGCTGGCTTCTGGATCTGGAAATGTGACTTCTTATGTGTCTAAAAATATTTGCCTGGAAGCCTAGTCTTTGGCAAATTAAAAAAAGAAAGCTACATTGTGGCCTTGAAAAGTAGGTGGCTGCATCCCTCTGTCCCAGGACTGTGTAATTTTGGCTCTGTGTGGGCTCTGACAGCTGTGGCAAGAGATGGGCCCATGAGGGCCAGCATGGGTTTGGCAAACAGGCTGTGCTTACAGCCCTGGCTCTACTGTGAGCGTTAAAAAAAGGGCTGGAATAGGGATATAATGAAGGATGGCATTTCCTAAGTTCTTTCCAATACTTAGAGTGTTTTAAATTTGTGCTGTTTAATCACACTGCGGGGAAGGGTAGGGAAGGCAAGTGCACTGTACATACTGGAGTATGAAGATTCTGCCCTTTCTGTAGAGTTGTGATGTTCTCTTTCGCAAATAGTATGTAACGAAATGCTGCAGGTAAGACCTATCTGAAACATCTATAACTGTCCTTTTCCAGGCGTTATCCTTGGATTAGCCCTACAAGGCTGTGCTGCTGCAATGTTACCTTAGCAGTAGGCTTAAATAACTGATGCAATAAACCTCACCCACAGCCAGCTACCGAGAAAGTTTCTGCAAAATTTCTCCAGGTGTTGAGCCAATGTGGATCCCACACATAGATCTCCCTGTCAGGGATTGTTTGCTTTTTATTTGAAACTGTCATTCCAGTAGATCTGTGACAGGAGCCATTTACAGCCCAGTTAGTATAATTTGATTAACAGCATCAAATCATGTTATTTTTGCAGTCATTAAACCAGTGAAATTAAATCAGTTTCCTCTGGAGAGAAGGATGTGCCTAGGAGATTAAACCCTGTGCTTCTGCTGAGGTCCGGAGCCTGTGGCCTCTCCCTCAGTCAGCATCCGTGGCAGGAGGAGCTGTCAGGGCAGCCCAGAGCTGTTTTGTAAGGACGTCACAAGATTGTTCCTTCAGCTGGCAGCCTGTGTTTATGTTGGCTCAATGCTTCTGAAAGCATTTCCTAAGGCTGGCTCCAGATTTGACATGTTGTCTTAGAGGTATGAACACTGATTTGCCTTCAGTGATTTTGCCTTTCATTCTCTTTTTGTATCTGTTACCTTAATAGCACTTTGAAGTGGTTTCTCTTAAACAGCAACCCAGGTTCCTCATTATATAGGAATGATTAGGCATTATTTAATTTAATTTAATTTAATTTTAGGTGTTTGGTATTAGAGTAGAAAATTAGGTGAAAATCCAAAATGGGCACAATTTAAAAAATTAAAAAGTGGAATTCTCTCTCAGAGAGAATCCAAGATAGGCAGGAAAGAATGAAATGAAGTTGGAAACTGATATGAAATAATGAAATACAATTAGTGGCAGCTGGTTTTGTGGGGGTATTTAAGCTTGTGAACACTGTTTTCACACAGATGCCTGATTTTATCTAGTCTGAACTGGTAAGGAAAAATCAGTTTCAAGAAGTGAGGAACTCGAGCACATCAGTTGAATAAGCAGCATTATTGCATCACAGATCGCTGTTGTACCAGGTTAATTGGCAAGCAAGAAAGTAAATTGAGCAGTAAATTGAAAACTGAC
Source organism: Orthonyx spaldingii (assembly GCA_013397795.1). NCBI lineage: Eukaryota > Metazoa > Chordata > Aves > Passeriformes > Orthonychidae > Orthonyx > Orthonyx spaldingii. The sequence goes on along the minus strand of VZTJ01001778.1, from coordinate 713,104 downwards.
AAAGCTAGTTTCCCTTTTGAGCATTGGCTTCCATTTTATTTGTTTCTGAAAGAAATTTACAGGTCACAAATGGCTAGTGTATAATGTTCTATAACAAGTAATACATATACTATGTGATGGGTCAAATTTCCCTTCAAAACTGAGCATTTTAAATGAGAAGAGAATGTGGTGCAGAGTTTGCTTACAAGAGCTTACTGTTTCAACTCACTGTTATTAAAAATGGCTTCATACATCCTCCATGTAGATATAGAGCAAAATGTATAAAACCTAAAATGTCAGTGGCCACATCCTTGGAAGCCTCTGTTCACATCCACTGTTCATGAAAACAAGGTTTGAGCCCAAACTCACGATAAGCAGCAAGAGTTTGGTAGCACAGTAGGTCCCTGTTGCTGTGGGGTGCTGGTAGGATGGACAACCAGCAGGTGGATTTTCTTTCACCATGTTACTCACCACAACTCTGGAATGCATCAATGTTCTGCACAGACAACCATGGCAGAAAAACCCATGTGCCACGTGTAGCTATAAACATTGCCTTTATGCATAAACTTTTTTCCCAAATATCCCATTGGTGCTTTGCTTAGAGGTGACTTTTGCCCCTTCTTTGTGTTACTAGTAATTCCCTTTGGGGTGATTTAGCATTCTGGGGAGGGGAAGCCCCTGCTGGCCTTCAAGGCCATGTTGTAGCCCCACCACTGTTGGTCCATTCTTGTACAGAGCCAAAAATATTTAGCTGATGAATCATTTGAGAAAACACAAAGGAATTGTAAGTACAAAAACTAATGTTTCCTTTGACAGTAGGAAAAAATAGAAATCACATTTTTTCCCTTCAGTAAGGCACTGTGCTTTTTGCTGTTGATCATGGGCTTCACCTTTGCCTCCTCTTGTCCTCTTCTTCTCCCTGCTTCAAAATGTCCACAGAGAGATACAGCCAGAAAGGGTCCGTTGCTGTGTGCCGTCTCCTGGCTGCTTTGTGCCGTCTCCTGGCTGCTTTCATCCTTGATTAAGCAAAGCTTTAAACAGCATTTAATCCATAAATTAGGAAATTAAACTGGAAGAAAGGGGTGGGAGAGTGCTGCAACTGTAACCAAAGGGCAGCTGAGTAATTTTTCTGAAAATCAGCCCAATTTGGTTTCATCCAAATTTCACATGGAAAAGAAGTAGGGCCATAGCAACTGCAGTTAGTATGGTGTGTACGTAATTACCAGGAAGCACAAGTAAATATTTGTGTGGCTTTTCCAGTATATCTGATCTCCTTTCTTAGCAATAACAACTGAAGGATTAGCCATTATCAATGTCTAAAGACATATTTGAAGCAGAAGGAATGAATGATTCATCGGGTATACCTGCATAATAAACAGTATAAGGTGCCACTTCTTTGGAGGATTTGTGTGTCTGTTATGCGGGGAAGGCCTTTTCAGCATTTGTTAAAGACTATGGGAAGTGGGAGTACAACTGGAAAAGACCTGCACAGGGATCTGGGTTGTGTGGCAACATTTTAGGGCTGAATAGACATTTGGATAAGATTCCAGTTCAAGCCCCGCAGGGACCATGGGAGTGTGCGATCTATAACATGTGTTGGAACGTATCTTCCACCCAAGAAACCACATCCGTGTCAGTGGCTTGGGAATGGCCTGCAGAGGACACAGTTGTCACCCCTGCATCTCTGTTTGTGTGCCCTGAATGGAGGCTGAGAAACATTTCTCAGACACCAAGACATTCTCCCAGACTGTGGCAAAAAGTAGATTTCAGCAATAAAGATATTTAGATCTTGTTACCAGCCCTAAATGCACTTTGTTCCAGGTCACAAAGCTTTCAATCCTATTTATTTCCCTGTGGGACTTCTCCACCATGTGAGGACCCATATAAGAGCTGGTGGGTAAGCCCGTGCCAGACCCCTGGTAAATATTGCTTGTGTTAGACACACTGTTAATCACAGCTGTAAGAATTTCTTAACTTTCCATTAGATATTTCCAGCAGCTCTTGACCTTGCCAAAAATCTCTCCTTTTACTCTCAGAGATAAAATCAGCACCAGTTTCAAGGGCACAGAGTTAAGATAATTCTAAGAACCAAGATTATAATATTTGACATACTTCTAATTTGGCCTGATTCTACAGCTCTCTAAGGCAGAAAGTATAACTATAGCAAATAGCAGAAACAGAACTAATTACCTATTTTAGAATTAATAACTTGTGGCATAGACTATGAGTCATTTCCTTGCAGAACTAAATTTTTTTACTCATCAAATTTGCTCATGGAGTAATTATCTTGAAGACAGGGAGATTTTTTTCCCAGAACAAATTTAAAGAGACATTAATACCTTGTAAAACCAAATCCTAGATGATTCACTGGCAAATGATTATAGGCACTTAGAGAACGAAGTTTGTGTAACACAACCATAGCTAACAAACTGCATCATGACAGAGGAAAAGAAAAACAACAGAAAATGTTTATTGACATAATAAGTGCATCATATAATATCTTAACAGAGCAAAGGTTTGCATTTATTTTCTCAAATGGCTTGTCATTTTGCACAGTTAAAAATACTATCAAATTTTCTGTGAGTCTTAAAAAAGCAAAGAACATGAAAGAATCCTCAAAGCTACTTCTGGAGATTTTTAACCTAAATGCTCTAACACTTAGAGTAAAGGCTAGTGCAAAGGAGACCCAAATATACTTCCAAATCCTTTGAGATTAGAGTGAAATTTTAAGCTTTCAATTTAATAACATTCTTTTTTTGCCCCCAGTCATTCTTTAATCCAGGAATTCATAGATGGAAGTATCTGCAATAATCTGTGCTTTAAAATTAGAAGCAGTTGATTAAATTTCTATAGATGCCAAACACAAACAGAAGACATTTGAAAAAAATTTATTGCCTGGAATTTCTAGATACATGCAGAAAAATGGAGCCAACATTTAAATGCCTAAAGTCTGAGATTTTTTGCTTGATTTTTTTTTTTCCAGTGGAGAACAGGCTTTACTGGAATCACAACAAAAGGTCAGGTTTGAGAAACTCCCCTTACTCACTGCACTCTTGGTGATCCAGTGTACTGGGAGGTTCATACTGCCAAGCCCTTTGGTCAGAACACAGATCTGCTGCTTTCCAAGGACCCTAAATGAACAGAAGCATAATCTCTGCAAATTCAGGCATGGATTGTAGATCAGGATCAAAACCCCCTGCCTGCTAGTTGTCTCTGCCACAACCTGAGTCCTCTCACAGCCCTTTCCTCGTTGCTGTTGACTGGGAAGAAAAGCCTCATCTTTAACAGTGAAAAATTGTTCATGAAACTTGTGAATTTCACATCTTAATTCATGCTATTAAGTCTCTACCAGCTGCCTACTCTTTCTCACAATACTCTGCTACCTTGCAGCCATTTCATCTGTTACTTGGCACACTTTCTTTATCCCTTGCATACGATCTCCATCTTCCTGGTCTTCCATACCATCTACTTGTTCTTTCTTTCTGTTTTGTTTGCTGTTTACTGCCAGGTCATCCCTTATCAGCAGAATAGAAAGAACTCCCCAGCTGCTTCTCTCCTCCACATGTGGATGAGTTATTTTTTTTACTTAAGCCATTTTTGTGCTGCTTCATACTCCATACAGACACATAAATCTGCAAAATTAAGATGGTAAATTGTAAACTGAATCAAGGAGTTTCTTTAAGCAATTATTGAAGAATTGGGTACTTTATACTACATATAACAGAAATAATTTTCCTACGTAATGTTGTGCTTTTCTTTTGTTGAGTTAATAAAACTTAGACTTAATTTTTCATATTGCAGACAACCCCCCTGACTTCCAGTGAGTGTCTCAGAGCCTCAGATTAAACACATGCACAAATATCATGCAGAATCTGGTCTAGATATGTTAATGGCTTGCATATGAGGTTTATCTTCGGGCCAGAAAAATACTTGTTCACTTTATAAATTCCAGTAGCCCTCTAGGAGAAAAGAGATTTGACTAAGTTTGTTTTTTCCTAAAGCCAGGAATACAATTACAGAAAAAGATCTACTATACCAACTCTTATAGAAAAGCATTACTATGGATGAAAACAAATGACATACAGCCTGGTACCTGAGAGAGGAAAAATCCTTTAGGGAAACATCACAAGGGCTGGAAACCCAGCCTTGATGCTAGTGTCCTAGACAACACCAAAATCTGATCTACTGAGATCATATTTTCCTCCTCTTTTTTCTCATTGATAACTAGATAGTAACTGCAGGTTTTTTAAGAAAATCTGAGATGGTCATGGCTCAGAAATTCTTGTCCCATTTGCAGTGGTGGGTACCAAGAGCTCTATGCAGGACATTGAATTCCTGGGATTGTGTGTAAGTACTTGATTTATGAACTGTTCCAGAAGTCCCTGTAGTAGATAGTCACAATGCCTACATATAAAGCATTTCCTTCTCTATTGGGACAAGTGGAAGACTGAAATGTTGCCTAGCATGCAGAGGCAACATTTTGTCTGTGTCTTCTTGTACTTGCATTCCCTGGCCTGAAGCTGCTGACTCAATCTAAACAACACGTGTTCTCCAAGCCTGTATATTTGCATCTGTTTATGCATGTGCACTCAGACCCAGGGGTTTCTTTATCTGTTTGTTTTAAATAAATTTTTATGTTGCTCTGGCCAACCTCTTTAATCTCTTAGTCCCACAAAATGAAGTACTGAGCATCTAGTATTTATTCTCTGAAAACACAGGGGTTTTATGAGAACCTCAGGTTGTGGCTGAGATGTTTACAACAGATGATTATTATAACAAGACCATTTGAAAGCTGACATCAACATTTTTCATTCTTACCTTGCTCCCAATTCCCAAGCTGATAAAGAAATAATTTTATTTCTTCTTCTAAGGAGCACACCTAAATAAGACTCCACAAAACAAGGAATTTACTAAGCCCCCTTATCTTGATCAGTTTTGGACCCAAATCAACAAAGACAATAATTGTAAAAAAATCCATGGACCTGGGTTTTCTTGTATTAGATTAATGATGTGGTACCTTATTTGTCATAGTAACTATGGAAAAAGGCACTTAAGAAAAACATTACAGAGCTGACTAAAGGCTATTATAGGTCTGTTGCATAGAGCAAGAGTATTAAATACTGGACTGAGGTGATTTAAAATTACTGTCAGCAAAGCCACATGTTAATAGAGATATTAAAAATAAAAAATAATTAACCCTAAAATCTTAGAGATTTATCTCTAAACTTTAAAAATTATTATTAGTTTTCTGCAAAAAATCACACAAAATAAAATTAAAAAATAATAAAGAAGAAAAGTTGAGTGTTCCCTGGAAAGGTTGACATTAAAAGAAATAGTTTCCTTTAAAGTGAGATCTCTTCCAATGAATGAAATGTTGTTAGGGTTATGATATGGAAGCAAGTCTTAAATTTTTATGCTTTGGCAATAATAGGACAAAGTTGCCTGCACATTCAGTGTGTCAGGTTATGTACTTTCAATCATCTACAAAACAAGTGGGTTATTTAAAATCATCTTATTTTATCAAAAGATATTGCAAGAATGTTTTAAAGATAGCAACAAACAATAAAATTTTTAAATCTTGTTGCATTTTTTTCTCCTGCACAGGAAGAAAGTGTATTTTGGTCAGCATAAATTTATGTTAAAAAAATTTAAATATTGCAGTGGTGAATATTCTAAAAGTATTGAAACCCAAAGGATATGATCAGAAAGGCACAGTGTCTTTTTATGTTATTAGATTAACATAGCACCATAACAGTTCTCTGTACTTCAAAGTCTTGACATAAAATAAAAGATATAGACTTGTATAGCAATCAACAACAATTTTTAAGAAGGTGGTTTGTGTTTAAAAGCATGTAAAAGTCAAGATCAGTTTGTGTCTTCATTAAATACTTGGTTCTGCAAACATATTGAACCAAATTATTTGCTAACTACTGCTGCTATCTAACAAGATACCTTTTATAATGCACAGGATAGTTCTACCATTCAGAAGGTGCTATAATTTAGTTGGGATAGATTTTTAGTTAACCTTGTAAATCATGTTGAGGTGGAGTCTGAATATAACATGATTAAAACCACCCACTTTGCAAACTGTATAAAGCCAAACTAAAATATTGATTTTCAACTCCCAGTCTAATACATACTATCCTATCTATGAAGCTGAACTTGTATGAAAGTAATTTATAAAAACTGAGGAAATGTTTAGCACCCAAAAAAGATGTCATCTGTGAAGCTCCAAATGATTGTCAAGTAGCCACTTCAGGAGTCAGTGACTTCTCCCAATGGTAAAGCTAAACATTTGACTAGAAACTAAACCTATAGCTCTCCAAATACTAATTGGAAGGCAAATGCATGTGCTTAGGATTTCTATAGCTTCTCAAAGAACATTTAAAGGCATTAAACTATGTCCAGATATCTCTTTTTCTTCCAAACATGGAAGAAACATCTATGTTTGTTAATTTCTTTTTTGCTGTTTTTACTGAACAATGAGGTGAAGTTGTCTTTAAGATGTAACCCTCAGCTACATAAATTTGGAATTTCCATGGGAGCATTCCTGCAGCAACCAGGAGAGGAAGTTTTCCAAACTAACAATCATTAACTGTAGTGCTGCTTCTCAACATGGACCTGTGGTCTTTAGAGGATGCCAGAATAATGTCTTGTTCTCATGCAGTTCTCTGGATCATTCTGCAGGTACAGTAACATGCTATATGCACAACTTGCATTTGAAGAATTGGAACAGAACCCTGAGAAAAGTAAATCCATTGGAAAAAAATAGATATTGTTTAAGAACACCAGTTTGAGATGTTTCAACTCTTCCCCGGGGGAAAAAAATGACAAACAGGTGCAGTCATTTTTTTCTCCCCATGAATGAGTTGAATTTATCACAACTGCAAACATAAATACAGTTTGGGATTTTTAAGTGTGTATGTAGGTTGATTACAATTAGAAATATTTTGTCTGACAATTCTACCCCTCCCCCAACAATTCAGCATTCCTCAAGTCACCATAGCACTACTTGTGAGCTTTGAGTTCAAAAACATTCTGACACGGAGTGATGTTCTTCCAGGAACTGCTGCAGCTGCCCTTCACTCTATGGCAGTGTGGGTGCTAAGCAAGTGAGGTTCAGCTCTCTTCAGCCTTGTGTGCAATTCTCATCATTCCCATGTATCCAGAAGCAAATTTGGGCGTATTTGAGAGGAGTAATTCTTACAGCTACATTGTAATCCTGTTGTTCGCCATTGATGTCCACCCACTGATGGCCTGAGTAAACAGCGATGATCTTGCGTTTCCATTTCTTTTTGTTCGGCTCCTTAAGACGGAGATAGATGCCAGATCCTGTGGAGCCAGGCTCAGCATCACAGTACTGATAAAACAGATCATTGGACTCATCAGAAATGCTACAAAATCTATAAACCAGTTGCCCAGACCGATCATTGTCAAAACCTGAGAAGTGGATCATGCTCCCAGGCATCATTTTGATAGTTGGGCTGATTCCCAGCTCCATGTATTTCCTTTTGTGGGGACGCTTGAGCTCAAGAACAGCATAATCATAATCCAAGGCGATATCCCCAGAGACACCCTTAAACCAGCCTTTGGGGATGTGCGTACTCTTCACCCGGGTCCACTGGAAGGAGGGCATGCCATCCGAGGTCCCTTGCTTCCTCCCAGATCTCCTCTGCTTTCTCCCATCACCTTTGGATTGTCGCCTTAATTCTGTGGCAGCTTTGGGATCCTCTTTGGCCGCAGAAATTTCTCTCCTACTTCTTTTAGCACCCTTGCGTTTCCTGCCATTGCCTCTGGATTTCGTCTTCATCAGGCCCACCCTCAGTCTTTTGCTGCCCTTGACATAATCCTTGCCGTTGTGCAGGCAGTGGGCTGCTGTTAGCACGTGCTTGGGGGAAACGAGAATGCCACTGCAGCCGGTGGAGATCTTCACAGCTGTGTTGAATGGATAGTTGGTCATAAACCTCTTGTCATAGATGCTGAACCTGCTGTCTGTTCCATATATCTGCCTCTTCTTTCTCAAAGGCCTTCGTGTGGTTGTGTTTCCAGCTGGGTCAAGCACTGCTCCGAGAACATTCACTTCAGTCAGGGTCCGTGTGCCATTTTCAAAAACAGTCTCATAGGATAAGAGACTCTTCAAGTCAGACAAGCTTGGCACTGGCAGTTTTCTTTGACATTCAATTCCACATACACTGTTCAGCTCTAATGTGGTTTTTGCTTCAAATTTAGGGCTGTCAAGGGAAAAAGTTCTTTCTCTCACAATCTGGGGAATCTTCTTTAAGTGCCAAGTAAAATCTTGTTCAGTTTCTGCTCCATTACTGAGACCCAATATAGGTATGAAAAATATGAATAGCAGTAACATGTGCTCCATTTTATTTTATTTTTTTCTAAAACAAGAAAGAGAGATTTGAAAACACACTTTGGAAATATACACAGTTATCTTAATATATTCTAAGTACAGTCATGCAATTTCAGAACTGACATCAGTGGAACAGAATTCTACACTCTGCTCAAAATAGAAATGCCTCAGATATTCCCTGTACTGCCTCTGACTCTTCCAATGGTTTCTAGCAAGATGTATGCAGATAATTCAGCCAGCATCTATGCTGAGCTACCTACTGGAAGGTGAAACCAGCTGAGTTTTACCTCTTTTCCCCTCAGAGGTCAGCAGTCTGAGTCAGTCCACTCAGTAGAGCATCCTGGTTTTATTTATTCCAAAGGAATGCAGTTACATATTATGTTTCTGCTTCTCTTTTCTATAGCTATATAGCTGAAGGTAGAACATAGTTGAAAACCCTCAGTATATTCAAAAGCTGGGATCCAAGCAGAGATGGATACATAGACTACCCTTGTGAGACTTAGGAACTCTTGGGAAACCAGACCAATTGTGCTCTTTCATGTAATGGCCAAAACGTGGCTTTCACTGACTTAAAAGTCACCAATGGTGCTTCATCACCCACCCAGCTGAGAACTATGAATCTGCTGGTATGAAGAAAAGCACTTTGCTAACTGCTATCCCAAGGAACCAAGGTCTTCTAGGACAGACAGACAAGTGAGGAGAGCAGAATGTTACTGGTGTAGAGTCTGCTGGTTATTTCTACATGCAGCGAAACTCAGCTGAGTAGGAGGGACAAGTCTGGTTACTCATCACATGCATTTTTCAGGATCCCACAAAGGCTGTAGGAACTGTGCTGTCTGTGCCTTATGGTCACATGTGGAATGCCCACACCAAGAGCTAATACTTTAAATGGGAAAGACAAAAAGCACTATTATTCCCATCTGTAGTTGGGAAACATGCAGGAAAAATGCAAAATTGTTGGAAGTTTGTGGCAGAGCCAGAAACTGAACCCAGAACTCTTGATTCTGAGCTCAAAACTTTACTGAAAAGACCATTTTTCTCCTTTGGCAGCACTGATGTCAGTGGCATTATCCAGCTACTGGCAGCTGCCACTGGGAAACCTGTACTCGGTTCCAACATCCTTCATTCCAATTACATGGAAACCTCAGCAGTGAAGAAAGAAAGGGTCTGTGATTAAACTTTAAAAGCCAAGCAATTCAAGGATTTGTATGTGGTTAAACTCTCTGGTTTACATTGCAATGGCAGTGTAGGCCAGGGCAAATATAACCACTTTTCTTAATTTTAGTTTAGAATAATACAAATGGTGCTCACCAGTGAAACAGCCTGACTACGGCCTGACTGGCTGAAGATCTAGCATGAACAATAGGGGTGTATGTGCAGCATGAAAAAAGAAGTGGAAACATTGTTTTCAAGGCTGTATAATGAACCAGTGACTCCTATGATTTTTGAGGCATCTTTACCTTATAGACATATTTGTTGTCTATAATAAGTAATAATTACAATTTTTTAGTTAAGTAAGCACTACAGCTCGACCACAGCTTGTTGCTTCTGATGCCACATTCAGAGGGTGGATTTGTTTTAGCATAGTTTTCACACTTTTCACCTTTGCCAGAATGAAAAAACAACTTTGAGCTGGAGTCCACTTACTAGGATGAGATATATATATATATATATATATATATATATATATATATATATATATATATATATATAGATAGATAGATATAAACCACATTTTACGACACAAAAATTTGTATTGTAAAATACAAATTTTTACTTTAAAGTAGCTAACTCAGGTTTTGGAGAAGATGTGTGGACGTGCCTAAGACATCTGGAGATTACAGTGACTCACAGGTCTGAGCTCTGGGGTGTATGTGGTCATATGAAAAGATATCTGGAAGTTTTGAAAGTAGAGCAGAATCACCCCAGGCACAAGATTTTGTAGAGGGACGCCAGTTGTTCACACCAGTCTAGCTTATTGGTATAGCAGAAAAGTGCACATTTAAACATTAACTTTGATATACAAAGTCACCTTCAAAGTGTTGGTTTGGTTATAGCTCAATTAGCACTAAATCTGAGGAGGAATGACTATTTTACAGATCTATAGGTAAGTTAGAAGGTGCCAAAATAAAAAAATACTATAATGAGAACATAAAAATAACATCCTGACCTGACCAAAGGCCTGCCTGTCCTAAAATCCTGTTTCTGACACTGGCTAAATGTGGTTTTCTAGGGTAGAGGATAGGAAAAGGGCAACCATATATGCCCCTCCTCCCTCACAGTTTCTTAACTTATAACCAGTTCATCTGGTAGACTTTAAAGCAGAGGTGGTTTCTGTAGTGTAAGGAAAGCTTAGTTCATTTCTATTCCATAGTTTGACAGTCTTCCCCTGAATACCTATAAAATTTTGTAGCCATGATGTTCTGCATCCAGGAGTTCCACAGCTTAACTACATGTCATATGAGGAAGCATATCCTTTATTTCCAGCCTGTCACAAACTTTCATTTTTTGAGGATAATGTGATATTAATGTAGAAAAACTGGTTTAAATTTGCTTTGCTCTAATATAGCTGCTGAACAAGACAGTTCTTATGTCAGGCTTGAGAATGATTTTTCTATTTTTCCCTAGAATACTCCTCCCTTTTTCAGCTCTTCCTCAGGGTGAGGGTATTTGATATTCCTCTGTAGCTGAATTTTGTGAGCCCTAAGGAAAGTTCAGTCACTAACTGCTTGTTCATACAGAAAGTCTGGGTTGGTGTCATTCCAGCGATGGCTGAAGTCTTCCCAGATGGACTCATAACTAAGTTTATAGAGAAGTCCATTTTTTCTCTCTGCTTTATAGAAAGACTTTCTGCAAGCAAATGGGTGGAGTACTATGGCTCCTTTCTGCCACTCTTTAGAAAGGAAAAAAAATAAACAGTCAAAGCACAGAACCTTCATTAGATGCCTTGGAGCCTTCCATTTGAAACACGATCCTCAAGTGCTCACTACTTACAAAGGCAGTCCTGGAAGCCAAGATTTTCTTCATTTATAATGAACCACTTGTCACTGGGAATGAACTAACTACACTTCAGAATAACTGGAAGAAGTTCAAGGAACTTGATAAACATCGTAATTCTCATTACAGACCGGAGCAGTGGTCCTGTTAGGCAGCTTTGTCATTTCCAGCCATGCATTTAAGATCTGTTTACTAATCCCATCTCTAGTGTTTAAAGGAGGCCAACTCCAAGCACGGGCAATGTCAGCAGGTGTCATGGTCCAGTACAGGCTGCTGGCAAAAGGAAAACACAGGGCTCCTCTTGCCAGATAATGAGGATGTAAATGCATAGATGGATGCAAAGACAGCTTTGCAGGGTGGGAGATGGGGAGAGAGAATACAGCCTCCAGGGGACGGAGGAAATGTCCTGAGAAGGCTTCAAGCAGATTGCAAGAGAAAAACCCTTAATATGTTATCCATTCTGCCATGCTGTTCTCCACTCTTCCTCCAAACCCCAAGATGCTCTGCCCTCTCCCTTCCTTCACTCCTTTCCATTACAGATATTGGGTTGGCTTAGAGTACTTGGAATTCTTGAGTCAATTCTTTAAGGTATGATGAATTGCTTCAGAGAAGACAAGATGGAAACAAGAAAGTGAGAGAGATCCCCAGCTATATGAAAATGTTAAAATTCTTCCTCCAGTTTCCAAACCCAGCTGATAACAGGACTCCCTATTTGGTGCCATTCCAGCTGCCAGGTGTATCCATACAAGTAAAACTAGTTTCAGTTCTTCTCACTTCTTGCTTCCAACATTAAACCTTTCTGCATACACAGGACAAAAAATACCTAATTTTTCAGGATATCCTTCAAATATTTTGTCATTATAACCTACCTTACTCCAGCTGAATGCATCTCAGATGCTCAGGAAAAAGCTTATAGTAAAGCAGAACTAGAATAGAGCTCTCTTCAGGCTGTCACAGAGGGAATTTACATGTCAGTATAGCTCAGACAGAAGAAAAGTTTAGTCCAGCTTCCTGGCAGTGTTTTATCTTGGTCTGTTCAGTGCAGCCTCTACCCTGGGGTTTCCTTTTTCTTGTAGGAAAGTCAACACATTTCAAACTAAGCGTACACAATTTTAAATGCAATTTTTAGGCCATAAAATAACTGTAGTAGTTTTATGCTGTAGTAACCACCTCCTTTAAGTGCTTTTGGCCTTATTCTTGAAATTACCTGAAAGTTGGAATTCACAGTTCTACCCTGACAAAGCATAATAAAGAAAAAATTTTTGAAATCTCACACTCCCTGGGAGAAACCATTGCCCTAATCTTATCTGCTAACCACTATTGACTCTGTTCCCCCTTCCCTCCTCCAGGTGCACTCACTCTGTATAGTCGTGTATGGATGTTGTCCTCCTCTCTGACTTGTAGCAAAAAACCCACTGCGGCTCCTGGCTCTTACAAAATTTAGGCAGCTTCAGTACCCACAGGAAGAACTAATTTTACCCGGCAGGCGTGACAGCTCATTTCTGAAATCCCACACGCGGGGAAAAGGAAGGGCCGTGAGCAAGTGGCGCTGCCACGGGGCTCTCCCTGCGGCGCAGTGCCCGCCGCGGCCGCGGGGCGGCGCTCCCGCACAGCCGGCAGCGGCTTCGTGCCCGGCTCCAGCCCCGCTCCTCCCGCACAGCCGGGATCCTCTGCCCGCTCCTCCCGACCCTCTCCGCACAGCCGGGATCCTCTGCCCGACCCTCCTGCACAGCCGGGATCCCCCTCCCGACCTTCCCCGCCTCCGGGATCCTCTGCCCGACTCTGCCGACCCTCCCGCACAGCCGGGGTCCTCCGCCCGCTCCTCTCCCGACCCTCCTGGCCGCAGGGCTCCTCTGCCTGCTCTTCCGCGCCAGGAGGAGGCGGAGGGGAAGGAGGTCGCGCCCAGGCCGCTGTTGTGCTGCTGAGCGGCTCCGGGGGTCGAGCCCTGCCAGCTGGGCAGCGGCCCCGGGACGGCAGCGGGCGGGCACAGATCGGGAAGCGGTCGCAGGAGCGGCGGGGACGGGAGGGCTTTGCTGGGATGGCCGCCTTCCCACTGCCCCTCCGCTGTTGCCGGCCGCTCCCAGGGGTTCGCGTGTTAAAGCCCAGGGCTATCCTGGAAGAAGACGAGGATTTGGGGAGTAAGTCTTTATCTCTCCTTAGCCATGCCCTGGTCCTGCTTTCCGCAGGAGGCTCTGCTTTCCCGCGCCTGATCCAAAGGAGTTTCCCTTCCACAAAGCCTGCAAGTTAAATACCTTGGCACTGCTTTTTTATTTTTGCCATTCCAAGATAAATCTGCTCCCAGCAGTGACGGATCTGGATGAAATTAGTGTCAATTCCAGAGGAGCGCGGAGATGGCAGCGCAAATGCTGAGGGGATGAATCAGAATTAAAGGAGAGTTTGTTTTGAAGGGTGAAGAGGCTCCTTGCCTGCTCCTCGCAGAAGGCACAGCACAGAGACAAAGCCCCGAAAAACCAAAAAATATGCCCCTTGCCTCAGTCCCATTAAGCCGTCTTGTGAAACCGGCTTTAAATATGAAAAACAAGGACCAGAAAAAAGCGTGGCGTTTTAGTCCTATCAAAAATATATCCATTAGGCTGAAGAGGTAGGAACTTCATACAGAACATCTCAGCTGCCAAACTCAAGGTACTGACATGGCTCAGCACCATCATTTTTTAGAACGACCCGCGTAGGAAGAGTGACATCGCAAAAAAAACCCATCACCTTAGAGACGCTGGTTACCTCGGAGTGCCCGGTCCCCCTCAGCCCCCATCCCCAGCTCCGCTCCTGCCCACCCAGGTCTCTCGGGGCTGCCTCTTCCCCCGAGGCCGACGGCGGGAAGGGTCTCGGTCATACCTGGCAGCCGAAGGACGGACGGAGGGGAGGGAGGGCGGCCGCAGCCCCGGGGCTCAAGCTCCCCACGCCCCGCTCCGCGCCGCTCGTCCGCCGCCCAGCGCCCGCGGCTACTGAGGACGGGGCAGGGGGAGCGGCCAGGTCTTCCCAGGCGGGGGAGGGGATGGAAAAAGAAAAAAAATAAAAAAAGAAAAAAAAAAGAAGAAGGCGAGAGGGAGGAAGCCGGGAGGGCGCGAGGGGGAGGGCCGAGGGGAGCGGAGGCAGATCCCGGTGTCTCCTCGGATGGGAAGGGAAGAAGGGGCTCTGCCTGCCTGCCGGGGAGGCGCATCGCCCCGGCAGCGGCTTCCTCTGGGCGCCGGGCGCGGGGCCGGGGTGACCCGCACGGGGACGGGGCGGGAGAGGCTGCGGGGCCGGGCTGGCGAGGCGGGGACAAGCGGGGAGGCGGCGGAACCCCGTCCCAAGAGAAGGGCGGCGGGGCTCGCCCCGCTCCACCTGTGTGAGCGGTGGGACCCGGCGGCAGAGGGGAGGGAGGGCCGCTGCCCCTGCCCCGCAGGAGCGCTCCTGGGCAAGGCGAGGAGCGGGGAGTGGCGTTCCCACGGACCGTGGCCTGCCCGCTCCTCCCTGCCCTCGCCCCTGTCTCGGAGCGCCTCGCTCCTCAGGGACCCTCCCTGCCCCGCTCCTCTGGACCATCCCCGCTCTTCACGGCCTCAGAGGCCAGGTGAGAAACACCTTCCTCCTTTCCTCATCCCTCTTTGTTCCTCTTTGCCGTCCTTATTTCCCTCGGTGTCCCTGTGGCCCCTCCCAAGGCAGAAAGCTTTGTGTGGTGGTCTCTCCTCCTTGGATCACCTCCTGGCACTACAACAGGGTCCTCCCCAAAGCTTCCCACTGCCACACAGATGCACGAGGTGAGGAGCACCTTCACTAAACTGTTCTGCAAGTGCTTAACCCGAGCACTTCCATTGAGCTCATCTGCTGAAAACTCATTTCACGCTAAATGAAGGCCCATGGATTTGCCAAAAACAGCAGGAAATTTGTGGCATTGCTGGAGATCAGAGTGAGACTTCCAGAGAGCTGCCTCGTTGCTTTAATCATAGGCATATCCTTCCTTTAAAAGTCTTAACTGCCAAAATTTAGTGGATCCAATTATGTAAACAGGTTGGAAATAAGGCTCAGGCCAAGTGCAGCCTGCAGTTTCATTGTGTAGAATGAGACTTATTTCTTCAAAATGTAAATTTTGTTTGCAGTTCTGGTTTTGTTGTTGTTTTTGCACACAAAGCAAAGCTAAATAATAATAATATAATAATAATTAATGTGCCTGAGTAAACGAGTTGAACAATTCCCAACGTAATTAACAAGGCAAGACAGGAATGAGGGTAAGTTAGTTAAGTTTCACAAGCAATTTCTTGACCATAAGAGCTTCCACACTGGGTGAGACTGAGGGCTTTGCTAGACCAACATTACGTTGCACTACTAAAGGAAGTAGTCCCCTCCAGCACTTTCACTGCCACCAATATTTCAAACTCAGAGATTTTCTGAGGCAGATGTAGTTTCTATGAACTTAGTGAGCTTCACTGGATTTCTCTGTCAGGCACTTGCCTGTCCTCTCTTTAACCTACATAGATCTGTAGCATCTACAACTTGCTCTGGTAACAAGGTCCCCAGGTCAAACATATATTATGCAAAATCTTACCTCTTTTAGTGTCTTTTCCACCTGGCTACTGCTAGCTTCATTTGATGCTCACTACATCTTTGTTGTATGCTCTGTAACTTGTCTCCCACCCTGAAGAATTCTATTTTAGTTGGCTGTGCTTTACATCAAAAACGTTCCTGTTTTCCATCCTATTGCTGAAATTCAGGGACCAGAAAAGCATCTGAAGGAAGGTGCAGCCAAACACTTCTTGACAGTGGCAAGTAGAAAACAAGGAGCAGCAGCGACTTGCATTGGGCAGCTATATTGAGCAACAACAACTGCAGCTCAGGAGGTTCAAACTGGACATGGGAAAAATTTCTTCACCAAAAGGAACGTGCAACACTGGAACATATTCCCCAGACAAGTTGTGGAACCACCATCCTTGGTAGTTTCCAACACTCAGATAAACAAAGCCACAGCTGATCTGATCTAGTGTTGGCAATAGCCCTGCTTCAAGGGAAAGGTTGGGCTGGGTGACCTGCAGAGGTCCCTCTCAACCAATATTTCTATGATTCTTTACCTATACAGAAGATACAAGCAAAATATGGATTTTTGTGGCAGCAAAAAGATATTATTTATTTTGTTCTTGGCTGATTTTTTAACATTTACTAGTTTTTGGTTTTTGTTTTTCATCTGGTGATCACCAGACTGATGTTCCCATGAGGCCCTTTTCATAACTCCAAGACTCTCGAGAAGTAATGACCAGATTAGATCCCGCCATTTCATACCTGAAGCAAGGCCCCTTTTCCTCTTGTGCAGCACTTTGCATTTATCTACACTGAACTCCATCTTATTGATCGGTCACTCCCATAAATTTGTCTGCAGATAATCAAGGTTGTCACATCTTTATTAACCTAAATAATTTGATAGCCTCATCAGGCTTTGTGACCTGACTCCTCATCTCTTCTTCAGACCATTTATGAATATGCTGAATAGTGCAGCACAAAGCAGGTTGTTATTGGTAACCTATCATTCCTAGAAAAGCCGATCCCCTTGTCCTGTACTTTCCCATTTTTCAGAAAATACAGATGGCGCGGGTTCTTTTCTGTTTATTGAACTCTGGGTGATGGAATCAGTGTGCTTTTGACTCATCAGTCCCTTCACTCCTGATTTTGGAAAGTAAATTTCAAATTTAAATTATTTTAAACCATTTTTTTTCTTTTATTCTGTGCCATAGTTTAACCCCAGTCAGCAACTAACCCCCTCACAGCTGCTCACTCACTCTCCCCACCCCAGTGGGATAGGGAAAAGGATCAGAAAAAGTTAAAACTCATGGGTTTGAAATAAGATCTTTTTAATAATTGAAATTAAGACACTATAGTGACAATAACCATAATAATATTCACAGTAAGAAAATCGGAGATAACAAAAAAAAAAAGAGGAATAAACCTCCAGAAAGACAAGTGATGCGCAATACAATTGCTCACCACCCACTGCCTGAAGCCCAGCCCAGCCCTGAGCAGTGACCTGTGCCACCAGGCCAACTCCCCCCAGTTTATACACTGGGCATGAATCTATGGTATGGAATATCCCTTTGGCCAGTTCGGGTCAGCTGTCCTGGCCATGCTCCCTCCTGGCTTCTTGTGCCCCTCCTCACTGGCAGAGCACCAGACACTGAAAAGTCCTGGACTTACAGCTTGCACTACTGAGCCACAACTGAAACATCATTGTGTTACCAACATGGTTCTCATACTAAATCCAAAGTACAGCACTGAACCAGCTACTAAGAAGAAAATTAACTCTGTTCCTGCCAAAATCAGGATGCCCATTTCATTACTAATATTTTATTTCTTGTAATAACAAGATTATACAATATGGATAATTCTTCATAAATAATGAGAGATTTTAGAAAAATAATTATCACATTAATCTTTTTTTCAAAATATAGTGTGCAGAAGACATAAGGAATGTATATTTCAGAGTACTGATTCTTTAAAAATACACTGTATAATATACATGGTAGGGCTGTAAAAATATAATTGTTGGAAAATTTCCAGCATGCTAATTTTATCCTTCAGAGGTAATTTTATCTCATTAGAAGATTAGTGAACCCTTTTGGTATTTTTGCATGTTCCAAAAATAAGTTTGAGATCATATGCTAACTGAGAGATGTTCACTTGGAATCAGATTTTGAAAGACTGATACCTAAAATTATAAAAACCTGAAAGTCAGAGAAAAAAATAAAACCAAATCTACATTAACATCAAGAATGCACTAACTTCTATCAAAATTCTTCCTGCATATCTACAAAGAATATAAAGAAAAAAGCCCAAGTTTTTACCATCAGATTTGTAGCCTGGGTTTGAGTGAATTCACAGAACTGTTGTATTCTATCTTGGGGTAAATAAGGCACAAAATAAGTTACAAAATGTTTCCAAATAAGATTCTCCAAGATTTTTTTTTCAGGTAGAAATTTGAGATAGGAGATTCGACTTTCCCTGTGGGGAACATACACTGAGTGTGGATGTAGTGGCTGGGCACCTGCTCCTGGAATGTCATTTGACCCTACGGCGCTGGATGAACACATGGGTCTAGCACACATGCAAAAAAAGTTTGATCACAGCAACAACATGCCTTGTCTGCAATCTCCGACTCATATTCCTTGTAGTGCACCTATCCACAGAATATTCTTTCACATATGACTTAAGGGAAAACAGGCAACTCAGGAAAACTGAAACAAGGTTCATGGATGTAAAAAAGGATGCAAATGCCCATAACTAAATTAAAAGTTAATGCATTGTCCTTAGCCTTACACTACAAGAAATCAGCTTTAATCTCTTACTTTTTTCTCTTCCGTCCTTCTTCTGCTTATGTATACATGCATTCATGTACTTTTTCCCAAAACTAATGATTACTTGGACAGTGCAGGTAACTCCCTTTTCTTCATACTTTAATTCTCAAATTGAAGCTTCAGTACTTCTGGGTACTCTTCCAGCTCAACTGATATATGTTGCACTTCCTTTCTAATCTTCTTATCCCAGGCAGACTATTTTTGGTGAGTTTTAACACTTTTCCAGTTCCCAAACTCTAAACTTGGAATAACGCATTGGCTCGTGATGAATGGATGTGAGATCTTTCCTACTGCTTTCAGAACAAAGGGATGTGAAGTACAATGGATCTTTCTTACAGGATCACGAATAGTCTCCATGGTAGTGTCTCTTCTGTGGCAGCTTGTTGCCACAGAGGCCCTTTTGTTTTGTGGACCAGTGGGGTTGGTTATTGTGCTGTTCAGAGGTGCCTGTGACACAGTGCTGACCGGTTAGACTAAAACCCTGAATGAAACAGACCTCTGTTAGAGACCCTGCCTTTGAGAACTTGAAAAAGACGCAAAAACTGCAATACATTGCATTATTGTTTAACAATGGGGACAGAGAGGACGACAAACAGCATTGCTAGCTCTCCTGAAATGCTAGAATTCAGGAGAATTCTACACAGACCAATGGACGATTGCAGTACAGGTTGGTGAGGTATCCACTTAGGATTGGGTGTACAAAATACTGTGATGCCAGCACATGGGTATTAGCAACCAGTGCACTGTTGTCAACACAGGAACTTACACATGACAAAAAGAAGGAGGGATGTGAAAGTTGAGGTGTCTAATTGTGATTTGATTTTCACAATATGAGTTTAGGAACCAGATGTATGGGTAAGTTATAGACATGAAAAGACCTCACTTTGTAGTAGCGCAAACAGATGAAGTCTCAATTCTGAGTTAAAACTGTGTCAAGTTTGTGATCAAATCAAGCAGACACATGAAGCTCCGAGCAACCTGATCTAGTGAAAATGTCCCTGCCCATGGCAGGGTGATTAGAACAAGACCATCTTTAAGGTCCCTTCCAACCCAGGCTGTTCTACGGTTCTTTCTTCAGTGAGGCAGCAAGCAAAAAAAAAAATGTGGTTCTGCCTAAGTGTGTGACCCACAGGAGAGAAGCTCTTCTAACTGTGCAGAAAAGAAGTGAATAGCCCAGTCACCACCCAGCCCCCACCCAGTCCCTGCCTTTCAGCACATTTTTCTCTCTCTCTTGAGGAGCAGTTGAAAATGAAGCTGGACAGACTCACTGTTCTAACATTTGTGCATTTAGTAGCAAAGCAGAGTCCATTGTTCACTCGTCATCTCTAAACAAACAAAACCTACAGTTCTTACCTGATGTGCATCACCATGGAAATTATATACATATATATATATGTAATGTGAACATTTTACTCAAGGAAAATTTCTACAAGTAGAGGTACTTCTGGAGATGTATCAGATGGCAAATATTTTTATACAGGCAATGTGTTGATGGTTTGCAAGCAGGTACTGTTAAGGAAAAAAATCCAACCCACAAGATTTTTGTGAGCATACTACTTTGAAGGAAATAGTTTCCTCCAGCTGGCATTCCCATTGCACAGCCCAGCAGCAGCTTTACTGGAAAAGTAGTGAATTACAGATGCTAATGCAGCATACCTTGATACAAATAAATGACATATTGATGTGAGGAGAAAAGAAGTGCATGAACAATGACTCTGAGAAGCTTTGGAAGAAACTCCAAATTTGCCTGCCTAAAGCTGGATATTCATTCCCTTCCCAAGCCTCTAAATTCCTATAATGGAAACAGCATACCACAGAGGAAAGTTAATAGAGTGACATTGACATGTTAGATAAAATTACATTTTAGCTACCTTCAGCATGATTGACCCAAGAGAGGAGAAAGAGATTCCAGGGAAAGATGAACTGGCAAGGGACATGGCACCTAATCTTGCCATTCAAACCAGCAGAGAGTGAGTGGCAGTGAAATGCACATCTTAAAAAGTCTGAGAAATCAGAGGAATTAACAGCAGTATATTACCAGAAAAAACGTGACATTCAGCATAAAACTGAGTTCCTGTGGAACTTCCAAACAGAATATTGAAGCAGTATTCCTCTAGAAGTATGGACAAAGGAGGGAAATGTGGAGTAATAGAAATCACATTTAAAAAAAAATTTTAAAAGGGGATATTAGCCTTAATTCATGGGTATTATGGAATAGAGTCTTTATTGTCAATGCTAACTGAAGGTGACCATAAACCATTTCCTGCCATTGTAAAACATGCCCAGGAGAGTACAAGACTAATTTTTCAACTATAGCTGCATTAATTTAAAATTAATACAAACCTGAGAGGAAAAAAAACCACATTTTAAAAGGACCATTTACTAAAACACATTCCAGAATGTTATTCCATCACAAGGTAAACTGCTTTTTTATTCTTAGTAAACTGTAGGTATGAAGTCAGATCAGAAGAAAACCTGGTGACACTTAAAATTCCATTCACAGGCTTGAAATAGCTGGATGTTTCTGCTAAAATTATTAACAGTGTAATAACTAATAATGGTGGAAATTTTAGGGCTTCACTTTAGACTTCAAACTTAATATTCCACTGGAATGAACACAGGCATTTTATACCTCTCAGAGCCATAATTACTATTAGGAAAACAACATTATATTTATTGCCAAAACCCATGGTGAATACAGCATCAGGGTTGCCACCCAGATAAGTGCACATTACCTTTGTGCCTCTGAAGCTGTCATAGAAAACTAGGATCAAAGAACACCCAGGGCATGTTTTTAATGCAGACTTCCATCTTCTGTTTTGCACCCCACGTAGTTCTCTCTGGTGTCTTCCTGTTCATGTATTCTCACTGACCACCCCCGTGCTAGGCAGGACTGGGTCACGTTGGTAACTGCGGGAAAGTACAGCTGCAGCTCAAGAAATGGGGAATCTTTTCCATGGGTGATATGGGAGATTAAAGTCATCACTCATAACCATTCCTCTTGGATCACAAAGCCTCTGCATATTTCAGATAGTTTTAAAGCTGTCTCTAGGTTTTCAGTTTGCTGCTGGAATCATTTCCACATAGTAACAACCCAGTAAATAGTTCAACAACGAGAGGGAAGGCAGAAATGCCTCGCCGTCATCAGACACCCCTTTGCACTTCCTCAGTACGGAATTCTGCAGTAGTGTTTGAAGAGAATCACATCTCCCGACTGTTATTCCAACTATGCTAGTGCCCTAAGGATTTCTATAGATCTAGCACCACTCTCAAGAGGTTACAGGCAGAAGTACCTTCAAAGGCAACCCATAGATAAACAGGAATATCTATTGAGGGATGACTTCGCCTTTTTTTTCTTTTAAAGTCTGACTTATATTTGACTTTTATCTTAATAAAGACATGTCCTAAGACTGTTTCGCAACCTTTCACTGTCATTCATGTCGTATTCATCCCTATTAATTTATTTGGTCTGCTTGCAGGTACAACTAATAAGGTATGGGAGACAAACCCAAAGCTCAAAGTAAGATAGTGAAAGGGGTTTTTTTTCACTTCACTTTGTAGAAGGTCTCCAGAGAGAAAAACAATGGTGGGGATTCAATAACCACATAGATTCTCCTCCTCTACCCATTACAAGCTTTGCTTCTGATTAACTGTCTAAACCACAGTCTCCTTGCAGAGTGTTACAACATTAAAACAAAACAGATGTGAAAAGATTGACTTTAGAATGAATTTCATGCAAGTTAAAATAAATGGAAAGTCATAGCCCCAACTTGTAATGGAAAACTGATACTCATCAGAATTATCACCCATCCACATACTTCTGCTCAGCCAAGATTTTAAAACTAAAAACTGCATGTGACTCAGTTACCAAATCCTTCTTAGCTGTATGTTTTGTCAAAACTCCCTAAGAAGGGGTTTGCCTGCTTCTTGTATTTCTACAAACCTCACCTTGCTTGCAGCAGAGGCAAACATTTATACACATTCAGATTATTACCAGAAATCGTGCGACTGGTCAGTGTATAATCCTTCCCCACCACAGCAAGCATAAGATAAATGTCTTCACCTGTGGCTTGTGGTTCTCCATTTTATATTCATTAAGTTGCTGCTTGTTATTATGATGCCAACTCCTCCCACTGCCTGTAACATCATCCAGTGTTTTCCATGTGCTGTGTTGGAGCGAACACCATCACGTTTCACCTGCTTCTGCTGTTGGCTCTCTCCATTTCCCTTCAAAAGGAGCTTCTCTTTTACTCCATAAGGCCCCTTCAAATGCTTCTGTAAAGCTCTCCCTTTCTGTGACACACAAAGAATACTTATCACACTTAGGCTATTGACAAGCAGAAGCCAAGCAAAACCAGGCATTCAGACCATTATTATTTTATTATCTCTTTGTAGTCTCCTTTCTGTCTGTATTCCACTTACAATATATATCAGCAAGTAGAGTCCTTGCTTGAGATGGAGAATATGTAAGCAATCATAACACAAATAATATATTAATTTTTGCAGTATGGGATGAAATACATGTGCACATGCATTACTTCAGTTGTCACAATACTGGTTTTGGAAGAAATCTAAATATATGTAGTTGCTCTGCTTGTGCCATTACCTATTCTGTTTTAATCACAATTACTGTTAGCACACTGTTGCAGCAAGAGCTCTGCACTTCCACTTAAAAATCTTGGGTTTAGCAATTCATGAACTGCATCTAAAAATACACCCTCATTTGAAAATTGGCATTCAAGCTACAGTCTACAAGCAGTTCCTGTTTAAGCATATTTAGTTAGTTCAGCAGCTTTATCTCAGAGCACAAAAGATACCTTTGTTTTTCCAGAAAGCATTATTTAATTTTCCCATGTTCAGAAGTGACTGTGATGATATTGTTCTGTATTTTAATTATCTCTAATATGAGCTCTAAAAAAACATATAGTTCATTTAGCATGTATCAGCTTTGTACTTCCTTACCCTTTCACAGTCAGTGCTAAGTAGGAAGCCATCATTTGTAGTCAGATGGATTAGAAAAATAACTGTAGAATGCTAGAAATATATGGAAATATCTGGTCCCTTGATTTCCTTTGGAAATAGATGGTGAAAACTATATGCTTAATATAAACACTTACTACAAAACAAAATGGCTTTGGCCTTCCAAGTTAAACAAGCATCCAGCCAGGAGAAAGGCTTCCCAGTCGCTAACAGCACAATAAAAGGGAGTTCGCTAGGATAATGTAAAACTCTTCCAGAGAATGAAAGTCCCAAGTTACTTAGATCCTCTTCAAGCTCATTTGTAATTTCTTGTTCCAGTGATTTACCCCTTTTTTTCAAAACCAGGAAGATTTTACAATGTGTAGACATACGCTTCAGTCCGTGGTGGACTGTTTGGACCCCAGAGTGGCTGAGCAAAGTTATAGAGTTGTCAGGGACTCCATCAACTCTTCTGCACTTTTCCTGTAAGATCTGTCAAACCACAGGGGAGGAATTAAAAAGGAAAGGCCCAGTCCGGCTGGCTTGGAATTTTGGACATGACCAGAGATTTCTAGATGTCAAAATTTTTGACCAATGAATACTTTTTACTTAGGACTAGTTTGCATTGCTTCCTGGCACCTGCTAAAAGTCTGAATGGGGGTGTGGTTGGAAAGGGGGCATCTGCTCTCTGTAAACCTGATAAATTTAATTGTCACTGAAGTTCATTCAGCAATTTATTCAAACATTCCAAAATGTGTGGTTATACAGGCCTAGAACAGCATAACCACTGTCCTCTTAACTTAACTGTACATAGATATGAAGTGCTGCTCACAATACATGTGTGTACTTTTGCCTTCTGCCAAATAATGCAGGCTATCTGTAAAGATGTCCAGTGCATAACTTAAAAGTTATTTGATTAATTTGAGTATCCCAAAAAAGGTATTCTTTATTTACTAGAAAAAGGCAAAAAAGGTATTCTTTATTTACTAGAATGGGTGACACGAAAGTAAAGAAGCAAAAGTAATGGGTCAAATTTCCAGACAAAATTCACTACAAATTGTTTTCCAATTATGTGTACAAGTAGAGCCCATCAAAAATATAATTATGTGTGCAAACTCTTTGAGTAGAGGTCATACCAGCTTCCACATAGGAAAATTCCCCTAGGGAGGTAAACTGCTCATCTGGATTATTAACTGGGCTCAGGAAGTCAAGATTTTTAAACAACAGTTGTCAGTGATTTAATAATACATGAATATGGCTCTGAGGTTAAAAACTAAAGCACAGAAAATAAAATCCTAAGGGAATGAGATATGACTAATGGGAAAATTCACTGTCTTTGAATTTTTCTTTATATTATCACAGTCATGCTTTGTTGACTTCAGCAAATTGCATTGCTGCTTAGCAGCATTATTATCTTAACTCTAAAATATTCAATTAAGGTTTTCTTGAATGGAATTAATTAGAAAAATATGATGGTATTCCCATGGCGTGATCCTGACTTCATTCTTTACTTCTTTATTCTTTCACTTGCCAGAAAGTACTGGAAACACTGCATTCAGCTCCACTGAATCAGCTCTTTCTTGTTAAACATACAGAATCACGACTGGTTTGTCTCATTTATTAATTCTAGAATGAGTCTTTTCTGAGATGACTTCTGGAAATTTTCTTCTTATATGAAATATTCATATTTTCCTTCAATAACAGATTTTTTTTGCTTCTAAGACATAATTCTAAGAAGAGATGATTATTAATTACTGTTGTGAATTACTAAAAGTGTGAAATACTACTGGATAAAGGTTTTAATTTGTAGAGTGGGCCAAGCTTATGCACCTCTGTTGATTTACATAGTTTTTATTTTTCAGTTCTGCTATCCAAAGAACAAACCAGTTCTGCTAGTGTTTGCAGAAGTCAAATTCCATTGTTTTGTAGCAAGCAAACATTACAAAACTGATATTATTGCTTAGACTTGAAGTACAAAAGATGTCAGTAGCCTATGTAGAAATTACGATCATTTTAAAATCAAGGTTTTAACTAATATTGAATCAAAACATGACGGTTTTGAATCAAAAGACTACATGGTTAAGTAATCATTTGTCCAGATCATCCAATTCAAAAGGTGGTAATCAAATCACATAAGTTAAAAGAACAAAGATTTATTTATTAACTTTGAAAATAGAAAATTAAATTGGTTTAGTCTAAACCTTCTAATTCTTCTTTCATTCCCAACACACAACAGTGAAATTGAAATAGCTGGCAGAGATTTTTCTATCCATGTTGATTTTAGTCCCCAGTTACAGTTATTAGATAAAGCTCCAAAATCAATTTAGCTAGTCTTAAATAGCTTCCTAGATTTCATCTGCAGTGCTATTACACAATTGCAAAACTAAGGTTTGTGCTTTGTAGTTGTGCAGTCAACCCCATACATCTCACAGGATGGAAAACCCACAATGGAGCCCACTGGGCTTTCAGCCTCCCTCACCACTGGCCCCTCTTTGCTTTTCTCAGGTGTTTTATTTGATGAATCTTGTGTTGTGTTTGATGAAATGTCAGCAGGTTTTGGGCATTGCTGATTGATAGAGTGATCAGGTCCTTATCTGTGTGCAGAATAATTTCATAAAGATCAGATAGAGATAGTCACTTCTCCTGAAGATAGAAAAGTAGTTAGAGAAAGTCCTGTAGAGGATGACTTTTGTGGGGTAGTCACTACTGCAGTCATATGGCAGAAAAGGTGAAAAACAGAGTCTAGGGCTGCCTTTACAGAAAAAAAGGATGCTTATTTTAAATAAATAGGTGGTAGCCGTATGATCTAGTCTGGGTATTTTTGCCCGGTTTGGGCATTCACAAGCTCACAGAAACAGCTGCAAGCCTCATTGTTAACTTTCATTCACCGCAAAGCATCTTGTGTTCCCTGAACATGCTGGAAATCAGCTGAACTAACCCACAATCAGTAGTCCTATCACAGCTCCAGGCATAGCAGCTAAGGGAGAATATAAAAACTTTGTTAATTTTTACCCTGTATGGTTTATACCCATTCAGTAAGAAAGAACTAATAGCAAGGGTCTGCCTTTACATTTAATTGACCTAAGCTCCACTTAATATAAACCCATTAAATTATATGACAAGGAAAAATTGCCATTTGAGTTCTCTCACAGCCCATTGTTATCATAGCTGTCATTTTTTTCCAGTG
This sequence comes from Orthonyx spaldingii, assembly GCA_013397795.1. Classification (NCBI taxonomy): domain Eukaryota; kingdom Metazoa; phylum Chordata; class Aves; order Passeriformes; family Orthonychidae; genus Orthonyx; species Orthonyx spaldingii. The sequence continues at coordinate 686,292 of VZTJ01001778.1, read as the reverse complement.
CATTCTTTAAAAATTAAATTGCACACAGCTTGACATCATGGTAGTTTTAGCAGCATAGGGTATGAGCCCATAGAATTTATATAACTAGTAAGTCACAAATTGCAGATTGCATAAAAATATTAAAATAACTGAACCAATGTTACTATAATCAGTTTCTTAAAAAAGAATATAATAAAATAAATTGTGTGAAGTAGCTTTCATTTAAAAATTATTGACCTATTTCACCTCACTGTCAACTGTTTTCATAATATTTTAAAGCACTGAGTGTATCAATATCAGTGTAATGGAATAAGTGCTACCAAAATGAGATGCCTCACTGTTGTTATTGTTCATTCCAGTCATTGTTTTAAGTCAGCTATTTCAGTTCAAAGTAAACCTTCAGACCAACCTTAAACCTGATATATGTCCATTTGTTTATTGATTTCAGGACCAGGGTAAAGTAACTGCAAATTATTTTCTTCCATGTGTTCCAGGTATCCATTTTGGATTTCTTTCTGAGACACATAGATGTAAGCTACTTCAAAGCTGTCAGTAACTCTGACTCAAACTTTCTGTATCTTTCACAAAATTAATTGCCTTTCTCTGGATTTTCTCTAGAAATTTTTTTTATCAATGGAGTGAAAAAACCAACTCAATCTACAAGCTCACAGTATTCTGTAGGTTTGTCCACTCCATCTGTTTTAAGGTGAGATGCTTTTTGTTTCTAGGAGCTATCAAGGGAAACTTTTTGACTAGAATGAAGACAAGGAGGGCTAGTAAGGCATGAGGGACAAAGGAGAAGCATTTACTCAGGCTTTCAAGGCTCAGTGTCGAGCAGTTAGGCTTTTTGGCTCTGAATCTGTTGAAAACTACAGAGGGAGCCTAGAAAGATTAGCTTGAATGTCTAAAGTTACCTTTTTGGAATACTTCACAGTTGCCAAACTCTTAGGTGGCTAAATTTAGATGAAGTAAATCCCATTCTCACTGTGGTGCAGTTAATCATGAGCTATTTTATTGCAACTGTCTTCTACTGATGAACATTAGAGAAGAATACTTTTTTTTCTGGATTTGGGTTGTGAATAAGTATAATTAAAGATAATTTTGAAATGTAATTTCTTAAAAAAATTATCAAAATTTTAGAATTAAAAGATTCATTAAAGAATAAATTATTTTGATAGAGTTAAAGAAAAAAAATAAACCCAAACAGCAAGGTAATAATAATTTTTTAAATTATATATCCTCCAATTAATACATGTGTTCTTGCAGGAAAATAACTGTGAATCCTTAATTAAAGGATTAAAGTCCAACGAGTTTTAGAATAAAGTCTGAAAGCTTGGGGTTTGTGGTCCTAGTTCTTCCTTTGTAATTTTTTAGGATACTTTAATAATGAAATATTTTTGTAAATGGGAATGGTAATCCAGATTTTTATTTAAAGTCGAATCTGTCTCTCCAAGATTTCCAGAGTTTTGTCTTTTATGGGAAGATTGGATCCACACTGTTCTATCACTTTCAAAATTTGTATCAGAGATTGTGTCTTGAAACTAAATATCTCACAATAAATATACTTAAAATGTTATCACTCTGACTTCCCATGCCACTGCTTTACACTTCTCTGCAGGAAATAACAGATTAAGAGGAGAAAAATTCCAGTACTTGAGGGGTGGTTGATTACACAAATTCCTTCTCGTCTATATCAATTACAAAAAAGAGATGCTGCTGTTCTGTACTGTCATGCTCCTTATCAAACCATGCATCCAAAGTAATTGCGAGAACTTTGACTTTCGAGATGTTATATTTGCTAGTTTAGCAGAAATGGCAGGTTTTCTCTTCTTTTCTTTTCTTTTCTTTTCTTTTCTTTTCTTTTCTTTTCTTTTCTTTTCTTTTCTTTTCTTTTCTTTTCTTTTCTTTCCTTTTCTTTCCTTTTCTTTCCTTTTCTTTTCTTTTCTTTCCTTTTCCTCTGTTTATCCAGTTATTTCTCATTATAGTTTTGTATTTCTTTTGCTTCCTTGTTTTCCACTGTTCTGGAATTCCAGTACAAGATAATCCTATGCACAAAGATTGTGAAAGATCTATATAAACTTCAGAATTGTAATAACCTCCAGCTGCTAACCAAAAGACAATTAAGCAGTAATCTTTAGTTTATAAGCCTATCCTGTCACTTCGTGATTTTGGGGAATGCAAAAAATCCACATAAATGTCATTCATGTTTGATCTGTTCTTACATAAATGAATGGCATCATAAAGAAATCTGCAAGATACCCTACTTCAGATTCTACCCATGTAAAAGGGCTCTTCTTTTAGCCATCATCAATACTAAGACTTGCTCATATCTTGTCAGATCTTTGTGCCATAACAGATATAGCTGAAAACAAGATGCAAAATTAGTAAGTACAGGGAATTTTATGACCTGATATAATCACATAAGTGTTTTACACAGTCACTGTTCATTTATTTGTCTGAGTAAGTATTTCCTGTAAAACTTAAACTTGTAATTTCAGGTTTCAGATGAAAACAGCATTGGGTTTTGATCTGATTTTGGAATACTTTCATATTTTTACTGTATCTGGCTGTCAAACTCCTTCTCATAATAATAAATTATATGGAAGTATATAAAATACTTTAGTAATTAAGGGCAAAAGCAGAATATCATAATGTATTTCAACATTTTGTATTTTAATGAACTAACCACAATTCTGTTAAGAGCTATTGCAATTCTGGCAGAGACATCAATCATATGAGAAAACCCCCAAACCTGATAATTAACTAGACAAACAACATCAGCAAATTAAGACCCTTTAGAGTTTTGCCAAGGAAAACTGTGACTAGTGAAATTAGATACAAGATCAATCACTGAATGCAGTGGGCTTGGCAGAAGGGAGTCAGAGACAACTCATGAGTCTGGGATTATGTGCCTGAGGACATGGACAGGATTAGTAAATGAGAACCCATGACTGCTTGAGATGAAGAGGCAGGAAATTCCCCCTGGGCCCCTGTTCCTAAAGGAAAAAGAACTGCTATTACTAGAAATCTTTGGCATAGTGTTTAGGGTTAGTTGTTGATGGATAAGGGAAGAAGATATATGAGGAATCAGCTTTTCTGTCCAAGGTCAGCATTAATTCTGTGTGAGAAGGGAAGAGGGCTGAGAAGCCTGGTGCAAAGAGTAAGTAGGGAATCAGGGAACCTGGATGCTGGATGAGAAAGAGAGCACTCCAGCATCCTTGTGCCTGCTTGGGAGAGGGCATCATTCCCAAGGCTTACCACCGCATTTTGTCGTTCTGTAAAGGAAACAGCCACATTCCCTTTTAATTTACTGGGAACAAGTTTTAATATACAACCTTAGCCTTTATCTTTTTGCTACCTACTCTCAATATGGAATTCTGCATTCTCAAGTCTAGGCCTCTGGGAAAATGGTTTTTCTTAGGGAATTTTTCTGAAGTTAGATAACAAACTTTCCTGGCAATTGAGCTCATGGAGATGACATATGAAGGCTGATGTATTAAGTCTCTCTAACTGCAGAAGGCATCCAATTATGTAGGGAAGAAATGAGAAAGGTACCACTAGTACTTAGGCATCCCCCTTTGAGCCTTGTGAGGTCTTCTGTTTCTAAACGTATCTAGAGCCCAGTGTGGAAGGGGAAGGAAGGGGAACATTTTCCTCGCATAAGCATGAGTTTCTTGAAGATTTCCTCTCTCAGTTCACTCTCTTCTTTCAAACTCTTACAACATAAGCTAAATCCAAGAAAGGCCTTCCAGAACAAAGTAGGTACCACAGACAAAGTTTGCAGGTATACTTAGTGACTGAGGTAAATTGAAAATGGTAGCTAATATGAAGAGCTGCAAAAATACGTGGCAAGTATGATGTGATATATACTCACTGAGTGTCCAGGTAATAAAATGGCAGATAAAACTGAGTAGAGATTACCATAAAGTGATATGTATGGGAAGAAACAATTTCAGCTTAACATATACAGTGGTGTACCTAGAGAAGATAAGTACTATCATGGCCTGAAATAGATACTTGTATGAAAATACCACCTCATGGTTGAACAGCTGTCAAAGCAAGCAGAAAGTTAGGAATTATTAGGAAAGAATTGAGAAAAAAAGGAAAACAGTACTATGTTACCACAAAATAAATTTACAGTGTCCCCATATCTTGAATATGACATGTAATTCTCTTCATGCATCTCAGAAATTATAAAATAAATCAAGGGAATGGCAATAGAGAGGGTGCAGAGTATCAAACAGGTTCAATATGAGAAAATGGAAAACTCATTCTGGACAACAGCTGATCTAGAAGAAAAAGACAAAGGTTTATAAAATCCTGTAGCATGGAGATAGGAAATAGGGTATGATTTTTCACTGTCTTTTTCAATAGAAGCAACTTCAAATAAAATAAGCAGGTAAGAGATTCAAAATAAACAAATGAAGTACCTTTGCATGCATACATAATTAACCTGTGAATCTCCCTAAATGTTGTGGATTCCAAAAGTCCACATAGATCAAAAGTGGTTTGGACAAAATCATGGAAGCAAATTCTGTTCCAGGCTTTTAATGTAAATGCACATCCTCTCTTGTGAGGACAAAATCATGGAAGCAAATTCTGTTCCAGGCTTTTAATGTAAATGCACATCCTCTCTTGTGAGATGTGCGAGATGTGCAGGATGTGAGAGGTCATGAAGCCATCAAGCCATACTAGGCTGAGAAGGGAGGGGAGCAAAAGGCTCCAAATTACTTGGTAGCTACTGTGACCACCAGGATATTATGTGTACAGGGAGTATTAACACCATTCAAAGAGTATCTACAGTTGCATCTTAGGAGCTCCCAAACCTGTAGGTCTGACTGGACTCAGAAGACTCAAGCAGAACAATGCACATTGCTATCTTCCAAACTTCCCCTGACCATTCCCAGGGACAGAGAGGTGTAGTTCTCTGTAGGGAGAGGCCAGAAACCACCCTGTGACCTTTTCTGTTACAATGGGGAACTTTTGCAAGTTTAGGCAAAAGCTCAGTATTGGAGGGTGGAGTCAGACTGGCCTTCCTCACTTCATGTATGCTTTTGATGATGAGCCTTTGATTAGCTGAATTCCTCTATCGTTATCTTTTTTAGTAATGAAAATTATAAAGCAAAGGTTAGGGGAAAATACACATTTCTCAGGGGAAGTTTTATGGCTGTTCCCTAGATATGTTCTTAGTAGGGTACTGCCCTTGTAATAAAAGAGGTATTTCTGCTCCTTGTGGGAAATGCAGTTCCCAGCAGAGTCAAGGACTGCAAAGGGAAGTGCTACCTTCTTTAGGGAGCCATAAGAAATACCATCCCCAAGCCCTGAGGCGCACAAAGAGAAGTAGGGATTCAGACCCTGTGTCTGCAGTGACTGAGTGAGACTAGCAGTAGTGCAGAGATAGCCTGTATGGTTTCTACACTAAAATCGCTATTTGTTTATTTGTCAGCTATAGCATTGATATACTTCCCATTTGTACTGCCTTTCCCATAATCTGCATGTCTTCCCACCTGCTAAAAAGATATTTATAAAAAAACAACAATCCAAATATAGAGGCAATAGCCTCTATGCTGAAGAAATCAACAACAAAAAAAAGTACATTGTCCATAATGGAAGTTAGACATGGTTGAATATTATTGGCTGTACAGGTTATTGTCTCTTTGTCTTCCCTCTTCAGTGTGACCAGAAGCCTAGCAGCACATTTTCTTCAAAGTTTAGACGTTTAACTAAAATGCTTAGGACCGTCAAAATATATGGACCACAATTAATATCCATGTGAAGTAATGGATCTGGAACATATGAACACTTCATAACACTTGAATGCAACAACCTAAGGTAACAATACCCACAGACATAAATATGTACAGTTAGACTTCTTGGAACAGTTTGTTTCTTTACATTTGCAGTGCTGCAAATTATGCTGTTGATCCTGTTGATACAGCAAAATCACGATCAAATTAAAACAGACAGCAAGTGGCTTAAATCAGTCACCAGGTGTTTCCTATGCTACTGTAAAATAACAAATGTAGCCAACATAAACAAATTAAGAACGTGTCGTGTTTTAGAAAGCTAGATGTCAACATTACTGTAGTATTATTTACATTAAAATGGAAAATACTAAAAGGTTGGCATTAGCAGATATTGCAATACAAATTAATTGTACAAATCCCAGGCTGGATAGCACCAAACCTGCAAAGTGCCAAGAGTAACATGCCCTTATATCTTCCCTACCAGTGCATTCCTTGGCCTACAGACTATCACCTACTGGGTCAGTCATAGGAGGGACCCAGCACAACTGTGGGGTACAGTGGAAGTCAACCCCTGCACTCCTAGTGAGATAGATCTTAGCTATACCTCCTGCCACTGATCTTACAGATCTCCACTAATTACTTTTTAAATTGTTTCTACAAAATTTATTATCAGCCAGGTGCTGCTTTGTTCTGAAATGTTTGTGTAAGTAGCTTTACACTCACTTGTCAAATAAATTAACCTGGTATATTCTTTAATACCTTTATTTTTTTCTAACAAATTGTAAATCATTCATCCTCAGATAAATTTAATCCTTAATGCTCTGCTGGATTTTAATCAAATAATAAAACTAGTGATACAGAAACTACAATAGGATTTTAAATCACTACAGATTATCTGGATAACATTACAAATGCCATCTTGTCACATGTCCAAAGATTGCATTTACAAAATGTCTTTTTACTGACAGAGGTGGGTTGAGCCTGGCTGGATACCATGTGCCCACAAAAGTCTTTGCATCACTCCCCTCCTCACATGGGCATGGGAGAGAAAATACAACTAAAGGCTCCTGGGTCAAGATGAGGACAAAGGAGATCACTCACCAATTACTGTCATGGGCAGAACAGGCTCAACCTAGGGAAATTAATTTAATTTATTGTCAATCAAATCAGAGTAGTATAATGAGAAATAAGAACAAATCTAAACCCCACCTTCCCTCCGCCCCTCCATTTTCCCAGGCTCATCTTCATTTCTGAATTCTCCACCTGCTCACCTCCAGCAGTGCAGGGGGACGGGGAAGGGGGATTTCGGTCAGTTCATCACATGCTTCTGCCAGTCCTTCCTTCTCAAGGGAGGGCTCCTCACACTCTTCCTCTGCTCCAGCATGGGGTCCCTCCCACAAAAGACAGTCCTTCATGAACGTCTCCAACATGGATCCTCTCTATGGGCTGTGGTTCTTCATTAATTGCTTCAGTGTGGGTGCCTTTCACAGGGTTCAGCCTTTCAGGAACGGACTGTCCCAGTGTGGGTCCCCTATGGGGCCATCAAACCCACTCCAGTGTGAGTTCCTCGTTCCATGAGGCCACAAGTCCTGCCAGGAGCCTGCCCTGGCACAGGCTTCCCACAGGGTCACAGCCTCCTTCTGGCATCCTCCTGCTCCAGAGTGAGGTCTTCCATGGGATATCTGCTCCACAGTGGATATTTGCTCCACTGAGGAAAAGCTGCCTCACCATGATCTGCACCATGGGCTGCAGGGGAATCTTTGCTCCAGCACCTGGAAAATGTGAGATCACATGCAAACTGAAACTGAAACTGAGGAGTGAAATTAGTTAGTTAGGGGACAGTTGCAATCACGGCAGAATAGTTAGTAAATAGTATTTGCAAACATCTGCAAGTCCCTTCCTAAGAAACAAAATTATATACATAACATAATGTGTTGTGCCTTAGTAACTTCAATGCTTTTGGAATGTTTTGCTTTTCATTCCAGCCCTTCTTGCCTGTCTGGCTTTTCTCATGCAACCACTTTACAGACTGAAGAAACATATCTTCACAAGATTCCCTACAACAACGTATTTGCTGACAAATGGAACAGCCAGTAATTGCAAGATTGCTCATGTTCACAGGCAGTGTCTATGGCAGAAGGTCAAGTTCTTTTCACAGTCAACTACAAAGCTCTTCTATCTACCTAGAAAGGATCTTTTTAATACTTGTTTTCTATTTACACTGAAAACAAATTTGTAGGTTTCCACTGGTACCTCAAGGACAAGTATATAGTGCCACTACCAAGTGAAGTTATTGCTGGCATTCCAACCCTCCAGCCTTTTTGCATCACTTCTACATACTGGTATATAGCTCTGTGTGTGTCATACAGAGTGAAGACAATTACTTTAGTTAGCAAAAATCCACTGGAAAACAGTTAATTTTAATTAAATTGAGCTGCTGATCTGCTTTACTGTGTTGCCTCCACAAACAGCTATAGGTACAGAAGTGACTTGGGATGGCACCACTGCCACATTTAACATTTATTCTCCTTTTTCACAATAATATGCAGTGTATACATGAGTGCCAGTTAGATGACCCAAAACTTTTCCTTTCCTGAATAATATACACCCAGTATGTTTGAGATAGTTTTCTATTCTCCTCTCAATTCATGGATTAAATTACTGTGTAAGTCCTAACTTAAAGTTGCTCTGCCTTCCTGCCTTCCAAGAAAAGGTTTGTTTTTAATTGGTACACTAGTAATCACATACATTAAGCAATTATTTCACTGTTTTTCTGTGCAGTCCACATACACCTAAGTGCTTAATTCACAGAATCACAAAATATGTTGATTTGGAAGGGAGCCACAAGGATAATGTAGGATTTATTAAGTATATTTTTAATATACTGGCCAAATTCCCAGTTCATTATTGCTTGATGAAATAAAAACAAAGTTAGAATGTGTTAGATTATTTTTTGGTATTAATTTATTTTTGCTAGTAATTTAACTTTTACACAGAAATATACAGCTTATCATAACCTTAACATCATTATAGAGCAAAACAGATGGAATATTGTAAGTTGAGCTGATTTTAAAGTCCTCCAGTCTAGGTTAATAATCTCTCTTGCCAGACAACCAAAAGAGAAAGACAAGATTATTTCCTTTATTTAGGACCCTTCCTCTGACAGGAGTAAAGGATGAACAATCCTTCTTGGAGCAAAGCTATATCCTGAAAAGTGTTAGATTGTGATCTTAGTCCAGCAGCTCAGTATCTAAAGACTTCGATGAATGAGGGCCAGAGCGCTCAGCACCTCGCAGGAGCGAGTTCATAGTGAAGCAGCCTCTGCAGGAGACAGGATCACTGCTCTTTAGAAATGAACAGGCTGTTACAATACATGGTTCTGTTACCAGTGGAAAAAAAAAGAAGCTAAATATAAAGGCAGATTTAAAGTCTTCACTTCATGCAGAGTCTTTTTAATATATCTTGAATCAAACCTATGGAGTCCAGGAATCTGGATCACCATTTGAGAGAAAGTATTTTGAGATAGCAAACATATTTTTAGAAACTACAGGGAAGGCTCATCATGCTACAAATTCATATGAATGTCATGTATAGGTGCAAGGGAGAAGATTCAGAAGCTAATACTACGAGACATGCTGTGCCTTAACCCCAAATGAAGTAACAGGCCTATTAAGGAGCTTGGGATGAGAAGGGAAAGGGGACAAAGAGCCATTGCAAGGCTGGGAAGAGCTGTAGCACATTCAGTCTTATTATGACAACTGCTAACAACTTTAGGACATACATAAATAATGCATACCATGCCAAAGCCATTGGTGTCTTCATATTGTCTCTCATCAGAAATAAGTAAGAAAGAAGAAATGTGAGATTTACAGCTGTAGCATGGAGTCCACAGGCAAGATAAAGGATATATACTCCATACATAGTGTTTTTCTTTTATAAAACATGACATAGCTTCTTAAAAATAAATTACAGTAGATTCCATGAAAAAATGTGGCCAAGGGAAAAAAATTAAAAACTGAAGCCATGGCTGAGATATAACTTACATTTTAATTATTTTAAATATTAGTATTAAATTCTAGTAAGAACTGTCTCAGGACTGCTTGATTCACAAACCCCTATAGAAATCCTTGATGGAACACAAAAAGTGCTTCACAGTTATTAAAAAAAGTGGGTCACTGGTTTCTGCATTCAGATACATTCAAATAATGTGTCTTTTTAAACTTTAAACACGTCTCATTGTATACAACCCTAAGTAACAAACACCCATGCACTTTGGTGCATATGAAAATAGTGGCTGAGACACCAAATGTTTGATATACTGCACATGCACCATTCATTAATTCTCCCTGACAATTTATATGCAGAGTTTTCAGGTTATCTAAATATAAACTTACACATAGCTTCAGAGCTTGGAGGGTTCACACCCTTTTTAAATGCAGGCAATCTTTCTTCTCCATGAATTCCCATTAGGCCTCTATAGTGCACTTGCCAGAAGGCTGAAGATCAGCAGGTGTGGTCTTTCTGTAAATATTTCCCAGTGGAAGTTTAATATGAACCTCTCACACATATAAAATTATAATACGCAGAGAAATGTTTGCTGGATAAGGACCTCAGAGTTAAAACTCAGAGGGGAAGGGGCTGTGTCTTACATATACACTAACTATGTGTATTTGAAAGCTGCTAAATCCCTTAAAGGCACAGTTCTAGAAAAGCCATAGGCTTACTCTGGAAACCGAAGGAGATTCAGGACACTCAGTGCAGCATAATGTTTTGCAAAATGAAAGTTAAAAAGTGCAACTACGTGTTTCCAGGTAGGTGGCACGAAGTTTATCACTTGGTCTTTGCAAAATAGTTTGTAGATTAAATGTGCAAATGCTAGGTGTAATTGAACATACTCTCAGTGCATCTTGGCACTGCCATGCTTGTTAGGACACAATGATTACAGTGGTGCTCTTCTGAGAAGGAGATTACATTTCTCACAGATTCTGTTCCTGACCCAACCATAGTGTGACCTTATAGCTAAAACTGAACATACCAGCATCTGGCCTAAGAGCAACCATGTTATACCATCTGAATTGAGATATCTTTCAAAGAGAAGTTAAAATTAATACCTTGTAATATAGGGAAGTTACCCTCCCCCTTTCAGCTGAACAATCTGTTCAAGGGTCTGAGTGTGGACTCACTGCACATCCCACGTAGCTGATTCTTAGAACAAACAATTCCTTTGGGGTCTAAAACGCACACTGGATTCTGACTCAGTTGGAATAAATTATTTCTAGCAGGAAAGAAATCAAATTAGCTCAGTTTTGAGGCACACATGAGCAGAGAAGTAAAAGTATGTAGTGTAATTTCATTACAAGGAAACTGACTACAGTCAGTTACAAGAATAACAGAAAGATGCTGCTAACTCAGTTACCCACTTTATGGAAGCAGTGTGTGGACCATTAGCTCCTGCCTTCTGCAAAACTCCTTTCCAATCCACCTATATTTCACTAGCTAATGATATATCTACACCACAGAATGGAAAAAAAAAGTGGGGACTTATGCACCGGAGGCAATTATTTTTTTTAAAATCCTAGTAATGAAAGGGGAAAAAAGCCCACCACCTTTAGGTGGCTGTTTAATGAGCAAGATCTGTCACCTTATGATGGAGAAGCACTATTTTATGTAGTAAAGAATACTGACATTTCTCTTTAATATGCTAATAGTACCACATGCATCCCTTTTTGTTTTCCTGATGTCCAAATCCACCACCTGTAGTCTGCATTACCAAGGATATGCCAATGGCATCTCCATTACACTATAATTTCTGGGAATATGGCCCACATTCATTGTGCCACAGTGACTGGACTTGCTTTGGGACAGGCCTGCCTTGCTAGAAGCCTGTTGCATCCTTCATGAAGATGTATTTGAAGGTATTTGTCAAAACTCTTCATGTTTGATTTTCTATTTGCTTTTTTCAGTTTCTGCTAGAGCATCAACTAGCAAGCTGTTGTAACCTATTCCTGCTGATAAATTTATGGTGGAATAAGCACCTAGTGAGGCTGCAGCCTACAGGGCTTGAATACGACAACCACTTCATGGACAGTCACAATAAATTCATAATTGCCTCTCTGCAGACCAGTGCTCCTAACACATGGAATTAGCACAGTACAGTAGGATCACTGTTATGCTTTTAAATGACAAGTTGGTTCATACATCTGAGCAGCTGAGTAGTGCAGAGGTAAATTGTCACAGTGCTCCACAGTACAGCTATGTGCACATTGTATCCACGTCCAGCAGGCCTGGTTAGTGTTGGCCAACCAACCATTAAAATTTTGAGGTAATGGAGGTTCTTTGGTTTGGCCACAGATTACGGGCATCAGAAGTAGAAAAAGCTCTGGTTTTCAGAGAATGGGGAGTTCAAACTGCCTAGGGAACAAGGGTAAAACAACCCTTAGGCCAGTTACCACAAATAATGTCACCTGCAACATCTGTTCACCATCAGGGCAAGTTCAGAAAAGAACTTTTCCATACAGAAAAGATAGATGATACCAGGATTTTGAGAAAGTCTTGTCTTTTCTGACTCATGAAGCTTGTCTTCTTTGCCAAATAGAGCTTGGCAAAAGAAAGTCTGACTCTATGCTTACAGCTACAGGGAGGGAGGCAGAGTGAGTTGCAGTTTCAAAAGTCCTTTCAATAGCAAATGAGTGAGTAACAAAACAGCAGATTATATTCAATCCAAATATTACACATACACAATGGATTACTTTAATTTACTTAGCACCACTTAGGAAAGAGGCCTCAAAGTCATTGTAGCTGTTGTCCTTCCCCTAGCAGTGCCTTCCTTTTGACTCATGTCACATCACAGACTGCATGGGCTATATAGAGGTGGGATTTGCTGAAAATCAACAACGTTCTGTTTTTCATGGAGATTTAGAGATTTTGGGTAAGGTCATCAGGGAAACCCATGGTGTGAGCATTTGTTAGAAGAGTTATGAGGACTCTACAAGCAGTAATGGTAGGATAGAGTAACAAGGAGCGGTATGCAGCTCTATTTATTTATGCATTTATTTACTGTACATAAACACTTAAACACATATTAAGTAATGTTTTTCTTCAAGAAGTCTCTTTTTACAAGTATGAATCAATAAAACAGATCACAAACTTAAGCAAGAAGACACCTGATTATTTGCCAGGTAAGATATCTAATACTGTGCAGTAATGTTTTTATTGGTCTACTTCATTTATTCTATCTAAGATTTCTCATTTACTCATATTTCTCCCTACAGCTTGTTTATAGCCTAAATTTGTTTAATTTTTGGATAATGTTTCCTGAAATAAATAAACTGTGCCCTTCAACTGTCTCTTGCAGTCAATTATATTAACTAGGACAGCTATTCTTTGGACATTTTATAAGACACTGAAACTCTCATCTGAACTAGGCCACCAACTAATTGCTATGCACAGGCAACAACACCACATTATTTCTGAAACTCTGTCATCCTTGCCCTGTAACTGCAAGTCCACAGAAATGGTGAATTATCTTGTGCATGACCACTTGAAATCAGAAAATCTGCTGTTTAAACAGTCTCTGTTATTTCCTTTTTTTTTTTTTCCACAACAAAAAATAACATTGGACATTTTTACAAATTAAGCTCAGAAGAAATAATCTTAACTTTATAAAAGGACATAATGCTATTTGGAAAATATTATCAAACTTCAAAATGATCAGGTTAGTTCATCTTCAAAATACTGTCTTAGAAATACAGCATCCTTTTAGTGTTTTGGTATGGGAAGTTATTGTTATCTCTGTAGAAATCTTTATTAGATGCTTGTTAGCTTCATATTAAGAATTTATGGTATGCAGAACCACTGTATTAAAGCTATAGTCTCCAGACCTTTGAGGGCCTCTATTGAGCTGTACAGAATGACTCTTTGGATGACAAGGTGAACAGATCTATCAGTGAATAAATTCATGGGGCCTTGATTGCTACTACCTGAGTAAACATGAGGTGAGAATCACCTTAAAAGTGGTTGGAGATAAACACTCTTCTGTATGCTCTAGTGAAGTGTGAACTCCTGAGCCCTTACTGGAGCGTTCTCTTTCAGGTGTTAAGCTTGGTAAAATGATAAACAGTGGAATTGAGTGCACCTTCAGCAGGTTTGCCAACGGCATCAAGCTGTGTGGTGTGGTTGACACGCTGGAGGGAAGGGATGTCATCCAGAGGGACCCTGACAATCTTGAGATATAGGCCTATGTGAACCTCATGAAATTCAACATGGCTAAGTGCAAGGTCCTGCACCTGGGCCAGAACAATCCCAAGCACAAATACAGGCTGACTGGAGAAAGGATTGAGACCAGTCCTGGGAAGAAAGACTTGGGCATTTTGTTGACAAGAAGCTCAACATGAGCTGTAAATGTGCACTTGCAGTCCAGACAGGCAACCACATCCTGGACTTTGCACTATGAAGACAGGCTGAGAGAGCTGGAATTGTTCAGCCTGGAGAAGAGGAGGCTCCAGGAAGACTTTATAGCAGCTTTCCAGTACTTAAAGGGGGCCTACAAGGAAGATGGAGAGGGACTTTTTACAAGGGCATGTAGTGATAGGACAAAGGGGAATAGCTTCAGACTGATCTCTTTCAGGTTTAGATTGGATATTAGGAAGAAGTTATTAATTATCAAGGTGGTGAGGCACTGGAACTTGCCCATAGAAGCTGTGGATGTCCTGTCCTTGGAAGTGTTCAAGACCATGTTGGCTGGGGTTTTGAGCAACCTGTTCTACTTGGAGGTGTCCCTACCCATGGCAGAGGGTAGAAACTAGATGATATTTAAGGTCCCTTACAGTCCAGGCCATTCCATGATGCTACTCTTGCCCTTGCATTTTGTACTCGTGCTGAAGGTGTCTAGGTCTTTTACAAGTAATTACAAACCAAGCATCATTGCCATTAAAGCAGAGTGGCAATTCTCTACCTCAAAAAGCACTGCCTCCTCCTTCTTTCCTGATGATTCAACTGATTTTAACTTTTAATTGGTCTTGTCTAAATGATTTGTACATAAAAAACCTAAGCACGGCTGGAACCTTATGCGCTAAACCTTGCGTGCTTTGGCAAGTGAACTGCGTGTAAAGGACCCCACACAGTTCCCTTTGCATAAGGAAGGGTTTCTGATGAACTAGGACTTGTGTTTGAGCTTCTGCCAACATTTTTGTCAGAAGGTTTGTTTTTAACATTGCTAATGATTTGGAAAACAAAACAGAGTTTGTAGAACAATCTCTGAAATATTTATGGTAATTAGCACGTGGAAAAGAAAAAGCCCTTCATGGGCTTCTGTGTATAGGAGATGAAGTAGTTAAAAGAGGAAAATTTCTGAGCATGCTTTGTCTGTTGCTAAACTGTTAAAATTCCTGGGCCAGACATAACCATGGAAGCAAACAATGGAAGTGCACTTGCTAATACAATTCCAAAATTATCCTAAAAGTATAAGTTGTTTGAAATTTTGTCTGTAATTGGCAGATCCAAAAGAATTTACCCTCTTTTTATAAACAATGGAAGGAGTCTTGAAGATTTTCCACTCTTATTGCTGGAACATAGATCTGATACAGCAATTCAAGTAAAATTGCTGTTTGTGGCCTTTTTCTAAATCCTATTATTCCTAGCAACACAGTGAACTCCCAGCATTAAGATACAAATCATACCATAAAGTCATAGTAATTTAATTTTGGCATTCAAAAATCTTCAGTTTTGAATTCAGTGTTAGCGCAACTAAAGTGAAGCCAAGAAAAATTTGTTCTGAGACAGTTAACTAAACAGTCTAAAACTTTTTAATTCTGGTAATCTGAAACACTATTCCACAAAATACCTCTAAAATATTTGAGATGGAAATAAATGTGCACATCTAAATTTCTAAAACTATGTGCAGTGTTAAATATAAGCATTTGCATTAGTGAGGAAAAGATAACACTGTCAAGATTTGCTATCCTTCAGATAAGCAGGGTTGAGAATCTAGAAATATTTTACATTCCTCATCCCCAGTCAATTCAGGAAGTGAATTTTAAAAGGATATTTCAAGGAAGATTTGCTTGATTTTGAATAGTTTGAGGAGAAGGAATGTGAGTTTTCACACCTTTATGTAGGTCACTTAAGTCACTCCAGAGTGTCTGTGTATTCAAAATAGTGGCATTTAAAATCACCTTTGAAATCTATTACTCCTCACATTAGTTTTATTCTTGTGAGATTAAAAGACAACAAGTGAATAGTTGGGCCTCTACAGTTTTGGGGTTTTTTTTGTAGAAATAGAAAAATTCTTAAAAAACTGCACTATTTGGACAAACACTGAAAAAGGGTTGATGATTATTTTGAGCATTATTTAATCTTCTTGAAACATAAATGCAGCCAGAATATCTTCTGAGAATGTCCTGCACTTTGGTATGCATATTTTATTTGCCTTGTGCTAGATTTACTCTAATAACAAGGACATGGTCTACCAGTCAAAACGTTAACACTGGGATGTGGGAAAATTAAAGTCTCATTCTAGCTCAGGCCTACTGTGAAGCATAAGTGAGTGGATATGCAGACATGCAACTACTTCTATGAGTCTCTTCCTAATTTACATTTGACTTGAGAACTGATGGAAGTTCCTAATGGTACCATGTGTGTGTGGACATCCTTTCATAGTGCTTGAACCCCTCCAACTGCATGTACTGGGCCAGGTACAGCTTTTTTCCTGTGGCACCTGGACAACACAATGTTGACTGACAGAAATTGTAAGAGGCATTCTTACTGTTTTATTGATTTATATATATATTATGTATGTGTCATGTTGAAATAATTTTAGTATTTCTATGAATCCAGCAACAGATTCCAAAATTGTGGAGTCTTAGGATTCTTACCACTGGTTGTTGAAGTTCAACTGTTTAACTAGATTGAAGGCATATAGGATAAAACCTTTAGCAGAAAGGGATAAAGTGTGAGATGTATGAAGCAAGTTCTGAGTAAAAATCCCACTGGTCAAACAGACACAAGCCTAAATAGGAGTCAGGAATTGAAGAGCAAGATCAAAGAAAACTGGTGAATCCATGAAGAGGAACAGCCTTTTGTGGCTGTAATGAAATTCCTGCAAAAATGCCTGCATGTTCAGAGAATTTGTCACTCTCAGCAGTGTACTACCCACAGAATCACATAACAGTCCAGGTTGGAAATGATGTCTGAAGTTCATCTGGCCCAACCTTCTGTTGTCAACAAACTGAACTTCAAAGCTGGATTGTTCACGGCCTTGTCAAGTTTTGAAAAGCTCCAGGCACGAAACTCTTCAACCTCTCTTGACAGCCTGCTCGAGTGCTCACCACCCTTCTGCTTGAAAATGTCCTGCTTAAGCCCAACTGAACATTCTCTGGGTGCACCTTGCTACTGCCACCTCTTGGCACTGCACTCCTCATCTATGAAAAGAGCCTGGCTCTGCCTTCTCCATAGCCATCTCCCCACCAGGGTGTGGTGGGGGTCTCCATGGGGGCCAGAACGGCAGGCAAGGTCTCACCAGCCAGGGCCCTTCCCACCACCCCCACTGAGGAGGACGGCAGCGCCCAGTCCGTGTGTGCTGCTCTGCTGAGGCTGCTCTGTGGCTGAGCAGAGGACGTGAAGCAGGGTCAGCCCGGTGAGGGTAACCAGGGTCAGGGACAGTGCCGTGACTGCTGAGTGACTCCGTAGCGACGAGGCCGTGGAGACCAGGTCGGGAAGTCACCCTGCAGTTGGTCAGGGTCCAGGACAGCGGGGCTGTGGTGCTGCTGGGGCAGTGACCGATGGCCCTGAGAGCTGGTATGGGGTACTGAACCATGGCAGGGTGGGGGGGAGCCCTGGGAGTGCAGGCAGGGACAGGCAGGCAGGCGGGGACCTCAGAGTGCTGGCACTTGGGCATTTCAGATCTAGTAGATTCTGCTCTTAACTTCAGGAGTGCATTGTCTACTTCAAAGTAAATCTTTTTCAAAATCCACTTTTGTGTTATAAAAATCACTTCTAGATAATAAAAATATAATTATTAAACAATAACCTCATATTGCTTATACAGTTCAAGGAGAAGTTGCTTCTTCTTCAGCCGAACTAAAAACATATCTCTCAATGACAAAAAATTTAACTTCAAATTACCTAGCACAAGTCAGGATTGCTACCACTACTATAAAATGTTTACATTATAGAGACTTTAAAAATGTTTCAATTCTGTTTGTAAATCATTAATCTTTTTAAAAACTAACCTCATGTCCCTGCCAAATCTGACTTGGTACTGCCAACCCAATAAACAAATTTATAATGCCATAAAAATTTGTAACTCAGTAAAAAAATGTATAGAAACAAATGTTTCTATAAATACATTAGCAGCAAAAGGAGGGTTAAGGAGCATCTCCATCCTTTATTTAGTCACCATCCCCAGAGGTGTTTAAAAGTCATGTAGGTGTGTCACTTATGGCCATGGTTTAGTGTTGGACTTGGCAGTGCTGGGTTAACACTTGGACTCAATGATCTTATAGGTCTCTTCCAACCTAAACGACTCTATGAACTCCCCCAGCCTCCATCCCCACACAAAAGGACCTGGGGTTATACAGACTGCAAACCCAGCAGAAGTTAACAGTGCTGCACTATTGCAAAAATGCAAACACTGTGCTGAAAAGTATGGAGGGCATTGCTGTGGTTAAAATATATAAAGCAAAGCTTTCCATTGACTCAGGGGTGATGAGGTCTTGTCTGGAGTACTGTGATCCACAGTGAGCACCCAACTGTTACCATCAGCTGATAATAGTTCCGACTGTAGATCTTAATGGGGTAAGTCAGACATGACACACAAGTGCCACCCTAAAAGCAGTTAACTGGATGTTTTTATGAGGACATAGGAGTTCCCTTTCTCTTCTTCCAAACTGGTAGCCCTGGAAGTTGACCCCTCCCCAGTCTCATGGCAGGATATGGAGCTCCCAAAATCAACAGTGGTTCAAAATTTGTTTGAGGGAGTCCAAGTCCTCTGATAACTCATAGCCTAACACAAGGATATCTCCCAAGTTCCATTCTTAAATATTTAAACAGAGTGAGCCATCCTAATTAACTACAACAAAGAATTATTTTTCTCCTGTACTTTATCTCTCCTTACTACTGGCTTACCAAAGCAGGTTGTCAAGTTTCTGGCCGAGATAGAGTTAATTTTCTTCCTAATATCTGGTACAGTGCTGCATTTTGGATTTAGTAGGAGAATCATATTGATAACACTCTGATGTTTCAGCTGTTGCTCAACAGTTTACCCTTAGTCAAGGACTTTTCGTTCTCTCATACTCTGCCAACAAGGAGACACAAAAGAAGCTGGGAGGGAGCACAGCCAGGACAGCTGACACAAACTAGCCAGAGGGGTATTCCAAACCATACAGTGTCATGTTCAATAAATTAAATTAGGGGATTTAGCCAGGAGGGGCCAATTGCTGCTCAGAGATGGGCTGGACTTCGGTCAGAAGGTAGTGAGCTATTGTCTTGTGCATCCCTTGGTTTTCTTGGGTTTTATTCCTCTCTCTCTGTTAGCTTTTCATTACTATTATTATATTGTATTTTACTTTATTTTGTTTATCAATCTCTTCTTAACCTGTATGTTTTACCTTTTTTCCAGTTCTCCTCACCCTCTCTGGAAGTCAGTGAGCAGCTGCATAGTACTTAGTTTCTGGCTGGGGTTAAATCACACCACCAATGTTCCTTCTAGTCTTTTTTTTTTCCCTAGGACTATTTCAAGTAGAGCTTTTCAAATATCCTTAGTACATCCGAGGAGATTTGAGAGACAAGAAATACAGAAGGTGGGAGGAAACCATAAGTACTTATGAAAAATCATGAGTAAGAGTTTTAAAAGTGTTCCATATAGAAACCATTTGAGAAAAAGAATTAGGTGCCTGCCAGAAGAGCAAAACAACTGTATTTTCAGAAACACACTTAAATAGTGTACAATGCTCACTAATAATCGAATGTGGGCTAACATTTACAAAAATACCTGTATCGTGTACACAGCCATAACAAATAATTTGGTCACTTACAAAGGCTTTATTTATAGTCCCATAATACAGCCTTATTATGCAACGCAGTTGTCTTTTGGAATTATGACCTCTGACTGCAGATGTAACTGCTGAGCATTACTCCTTTGGACCTCTGATGTATTTTTGCCATTTGAATATTTTGAGGTCCTGGAAAAGCCACTCTAAAATTTCTCGTGATTGAAGATACTCTATAAAGGCAGTACAAAAGCACAACTGAATTTGCAGGAGGGTATAAAGTCTAGAAGAAAAGTAATCACTAACAGCAGACTTGGACAAACAAATCTCTACTAATCTCATTTAATGGTAAAATGTTCCAGGCCTCAAGTGGAAGATTTCTACAGGTGACAGGTGACATCATTTTTTCTTGGTTTTTTTTTGGTCTTCCTTTTGAGCTGAAAAGATCTGTTGTCATCTTACAACTAATTTATCTCAAAAGTTAGTTATGATTTAGTTTTTATTAATATTTGAACATAACAAACAGAAATAGATTGCACTTCTAGGAAGATAGGGAGGGGTAAATTTGTACTTAAAACACAGTAGTAAACTGTTTCTGAAGTCTGATTACATAAAAAAAAGTATATATCCCAATGAACTTGACTTTAATTAGCTGTTTCATTACATACCTTTTATAACTTGGCAAGGTGAGTCAGGACAAGTGCTTAGCAGGGGTCAGACCTCTGAGCAGGTACTCACAATGATTGCAATGACTTTTGACATAAATCAAAGGGTTTCTTTATAAACAGTGTTGCAACATGAAGATAAAACATCAGTACACATTACTCTCAGACAAAACATTGCATTAGGTTAGCATTCTATCAGAATGGTTTCAGTGTACCCACAAAGAAAGGAGAAAGGATGTTCATATGTTGCTTTTCAATTTCATAACTAAGAAAGACCTGAAATGAAACCCTATATCCCTGATACCTACTAAAGGTAATGTTCAGGACTTGGGTGGGGAGGAAGGTATTTAGCTAGCCAGACAAATCCAAGGAAAGCTGGATAACTGATCAGAAAGACTCCAGGTTTAAAGTTTTGAAGAAACTTTCTAGTTTTAGTTTATTGCTTTCCATAATACTGAGATGGTGGAACAAGGGAGAAATCTATTTACTGATTTTTCTGCTGACTTGCAAGACAAGTGTCCAGAAATAGAGACTTGGAATGCTTCCAACTTTCCTTTGTTAGTTAACTGCAAATCAACTTTTCAGAGCTACTTAATAGGAAATTCAGTAAAGGCTAGATTCTATGGGACTTCTTTTTTTTTTTTTTAAATAAAAGATGAGATGGCAGTAGTATGGATATAAGGCCTACTGATTAAATGCGAAGAGGTAAGTTTGAAAGAACTGCAAAATCTGTGTCTGTTCGTTGCTGCTTGACAACAGAAACCAAACCGTTCCAAATTAATCTTCTAGTCACACATTTAAAGCTGTGTAAATTCTCCAGCAGGACTACAGCAACTATATGAAATTATTTTTGCTTACATACATGAATTTAGAGGAATAAAGCCACAGCCATACAGTACACAATAGGTTGTAGGCAAAGAATTTCAGAACATACTGCAAACAAATGTCAGGGCTAGCGGTACAAACCTGCTAAACACCTGCTCTGCCCCAGTGCTCTCCATCCTGACCAGGCATAACCCCAACCACCACAGCTGAAGCCAACCCACAGCCAGTGACATCAAACATGTGCTCCTGACTGTACGAAGCTATGCAGTCCGTCCCCTTCGGGAAAGATTGGATTTCATGGCCATTTAAATAGCAGAAGGAAAGTGAAACTTGACTGTGACTCGAGTGCAGAGGCCCGGCTCCTGCGTGTGGCCGCGCCCGGAGGCTTCAGCTGGGCCGTGCGGGTCCGGGCGCGGTGCTCGCAGCTCCTGTGCCAAACCCAGCGTGACGAGGCCGGGCCGCGTCTGGAGACCCCCGCAGCAGTGACCCCAGCCCGGCCTGCTTCTCCGAGCGGCCCGGAGGGGCTCTCCGCTGCGCTAGGAGGCAGCGCAGCCCGCCCCCCCTGCATCCCCGGGCAGGGCAGGGCTGCGGGTCCGCACCGCGGCTGCCCCTTCGCACCTGGGCGGCCGCCCGGGAGTGCGCGGAGCTGCCGGTGACTCAGCGGTGCCCGGTGACCCCCTCCCGGCGGCGGCGGCGCCTCGCCGCGGCTCTGCCCCCTCCCTCCCTCCCTCCCGGCAGGATCATCCCACCCCGCCGGGCGGTCACCTCGGCAG
>VZTJ01001778.1:447965-661322 GCA_013397795.1 Orthonyx spaldingii | reverse complement strand
CAGTAACCCCAGTAAGGAATTTTGGGTCCCTGAGTGGTTTGCGCCATCTCAGCAGCAGTGATACATCAAAAATTATGACAGTGGATTGTAACAGATTGAATTTAATTACATGAGGATGTGTGTCCAAGTCTATGGACAATAATTGTAATTCAGTTTTGTTGTCTGAAATTTTAGGCTGTTAGTGTTTAAAAGTGTGTTTAGAACCTTTCTGGTAATTTTCTGTCTTTTTCCCTCGGGCAACCAAACACATTGTAAATAGCAATTACAAGGAAAACAAACACAGTTTCACTTCTTTTCACTGAAATAGATTTGGCTGGGAGTTGTATGCTCTTTAAGCTGATGAGCTACAGAAGTGTGGAAGTAATTTGCTCTTTCCCTACTATAAATCTCATTTATGCTTTATTCAGTGTACAGGTTTAAATTTAAAGCACACAAACAGTTTAACACTACAGTTTCATCTTTATTTTTTTACCTTTTAATATTAAAACAAATCATAAGCTGCTTTCCCATAAGCTGCTTATTTTCGGAATCTTAGTGTGCAGATAGACAAACATGCATTTCAAAACTTTCCCAATAGCCTGTATTAGCTGCCAAGTGTAAACTCTTCCCTGATTGAGAAACTTTGCCATTGGAGAAATGCTTTGTTTCCAGGCTGCTTTTGTGTTCTTGCAGAGCAATTCAGTGAGCAGTAAATAAGTGACTCTATTAAATCTAAGTGCTGGAGGGCTCCTTCTCTTCCCCAGATGCCTAATTTTAACTCCTCTACTAAGTGACTGCTGTCGTCATTGCTGAGTATAATGTGCTTGTAAACTGTTGGTCCCTCTTTTTTTCTTCCCTTTATTCAAGTTGCACTAAAGCGCTGGAGAATTTCAGAACAGACTGTCTGATGGGGCTGCTCAATATCTGAGAGCACCCAATGTCCATCCCACCTGCAATTGCATTGATGTTTTATCCTTACATCTCCTAGATGTGATGCCCCTGGATGTAAGCAGGTGCTCAGCTAAGTGACATTAGTTGTTGACTGGAGTTGATTGTCAGTGCATTGACTTAGTATGGGATTTACTATAGGACGACCATACTGGAACAGAGCAAAGATCCATATATCCCAATGTCTTACTTCTAACAGTGGCTCAACTGGATCCCTCAGGAGAGGCAGAAGAGTGAGGAATGCCTCTGGTGAATAATCATTTCCAAGCTGAGTGAATGAGCTGTTGATTAGAGGGCTATTAAGATATGAATGCTTGTCTTTCCTATCAGATTACACATGCTAGGTGTACTAATTTACTAAAAATCAATTGTAAACTTTTTAGAGAGACTCATGGACTTCCCAGTTTGCCCTACATTTCAGACAGTGGCATGAGAATGTGTGTGAAATACAGATAGATTTTGTTCTGTATACGACTAGTTGCCTCTTTAAAAGAAAATTTGATTTTGAAAAAGTGTAAACCTGCGATTGGATTGGGTAACATATAAAAAGGTTTTATGACTTTGACATTAGTGGGCAACCCTGTAACAGGTCTCAGAAAACCTAAACCTCAGTAAAAAATCAGAAGTATTCCAGTGAGATTTTCTCTGTCTAAGGGGTAAAACAGAAGAAGCATTTAAGAACTTCCTTTAAATAAATCTATTCCTTTATCAAGTACCAAGCAATAGAAGACTAATTTTTCCTTCTATTGATAATGTACATGTTTTCACATCTTAAACTTGTGTGTGCTTTGGGTGAGTCCTCTGGAGTGGCCACTGCTCAGTGAATGTTACCTTTGCCTTAGCTGTAGATAACTATTCTGGGAAGAAAGCTGATGATGTTGGGGATGGAGGAGGAAAACACTCCTTTAAATGGCATATTAGAAATATCTATAATTCATAATTAATTTGTAAGATAGATTTTCTGGAAGTTACTTCACATAGCAAGAGATTATTTAATTTTAAATGGTAGTAGGTATGATAGTGTTTTTTAGATGAGAAGATTGTAGGCTCCATGTGAAAGTAAAAGTATGACTCAAGGAATTCTTTTTAGTATAGTTGCTGATCACTCTTACTGTCTTCTACTTCCTTTAACTTTTTGCCCTTTAAACTTTGAAGTTTTTAACTGTGAGAGTTCTTGGTTCTTATCCCTACCAGATCACATAGCAGAGCAATTTTGATCTTGATAGGGATAAGCTCATGTGACTTTTCAGGTCTTTGACAAGAGTACATGGTATAGTGGTTGTGCTAGCACACAAAAAGTGAATAAATCTGGTCTTTGAAGCATTTTAGAGTGAACTTCTATGAATTTTGCCCATGTGTTTGACAAACATTACATTTTTCATCTGTTACTGGGATCTTTGACACTGCACTTGCTGTTCTGTGGAATGACAACTTCAATGAGGAGGTTCTTCAAGTGTGAGGGTGAACTGTTTGCGCTTTAACAATCAGGATCATAAGTTGCAGAGTGGCAGAACTGCAGCCACCTTGTTTGCTTGGGTTTTGGGCAAGGGTGTGAGCTCAACAGTGTCTCACTGGTGGGTACCACAGGGCTGGGTGAGGAGGTTGTCACATTGGCAGTGTATTCTTCCTTCTTATAATCACCATCTTGAGGTGTGAGGGAGGAGTAGTCGTGGGGGATGTCTTTCGTATGACCGCTTTATTTACAGTATGTTTGAAGGCGCTTTAAAAATCAATTGTGTGCTTTTTTCCACCTTTCTTACTTTAAGGCAGGTTTGTCCTGCATACTATTAATAAGGGAAAAGTATTGGAAAAAGTCAAAGTATTTAAATTAGATTATTTTATCACTGTCTTCTATTTCATGTATACTGCTTACAGCGTTCATTGCCTCCAATACTTTGTTTCTGACCTAGTAGGTAAGTTGCTGTGGTTGGTGTTATGTTCTTTTCTTACTGTTGGCCTCCAGTTCTTTGCTTGCAGTTATGAAACAGAGAGCTGAGACAGCGAGTTGGGAACAAAGATCTGTGACTTGAATTAAAAGCAAATAAAATGAAGGAAAAGTTACTCAGTAAACTATATAGCAGTAATAGTGATTGAATAGTGGTATAAGTTGTCACAGGAAGCTGAAACCTAGAATTGTTTTGCTGCAAAGCTGCTTCAGGCATTCAAAACAATTTTCAGTTGTGTAATTTTCTTGTGAACTTCAGTAGTTGAATACAAAATTGACGTTTTTACTTTTGATTGAGGAATCCCATGCCCATTGGTTATAAATGCTATTTGAATAGAAACATTAATCCTGGCACAGAGCACCTTGTAAGCAGGATCTCTGTAATTAAAATGGGTTAAGTGTGCCTTTATTCATGAAGTTTTATAGAGATGCTGGCCAGAGAACTTGAGTGTTGTTTTTTCAGTCTTACTTATGGATGCTGACAATAAATAAGAGTAGAGTTCACTGAGAAATTTTGCTTCTGTCTAGGTAAAATAAATTGCAGAGAGTATTTGTGCTTTCTGCAGAAAGCATATCTTGGAGTACAGAAGTTCTTATTTTGCATCCTGCACTTTATATATCCAATTCTGCTGAACCAGTGTCTTGTATCGAGCCGTTGCTGAAAAAAATAGAAGTTGTGGCTGTAGGCAGCACAAGGTTCTCTCTCGCAGCCCTGCTTGCAATGTGGAGGGGAGGAGGAAGAGAACTGTGTATGACAGCAATGTTTTTTATTAACCCATGGCCGGAGGTTAAAATGTGCCATCTTTGCTTTGTCATGCTTTCCTTCCTTGCCTGCTCAGGTGGGCTGTGTGTTTGATTGATGACTTGCTTCTGGCTGCTGTTGCCCAGGCCTGCAGGGATTGATGCAGCATTTCATGCCAAAGGTCTCCTTGCTCCAGGCTTGGATGTCTAAGTGGCCACTGCCAGTGTGCTAAATATGTTATTGATGGAGGTCTGAAACAGAGTATTAATACCCTTCAATTAGGTCCTTCATTACGTTTTTTCCAGTTTATAGTTGAGAATTTTACAGTGGAACAGCTGTTTTGAAGAAGCTTCAAAAGCATCAGTTAGTGGAGGGTGTGATCATGGGATTTCAGCCACAGTAGCAAGTGGTTTGTCCTCCCTGCATAATCTGAAGATCTCTTGTAAGGTGTCATTTGTGCTCCCCAGGCTGAAGCAAATGTGGGGAGGTTGCCTATGTGCTCTGTGGCCCATCATGGCTGGAAGACCAGCATGGAAAGGGCAGCAAAGAACAGAAATAGCACCACTGGTTTGTGTACCTGTCTAATGAGATTAGTTATATAGGAATAAAGTTTCTGTAGTAGGCCATTAGTTAAGCTTTGTTTGAATGTTCTTGTCGTTCATGGAGATGCTTTCTCTGTACTTTGTGCCCAGACCAGGCCTGGTCCATGACTGGGAATAGTTTTACAGAAATTATCTCTATTGTCTGGTAACATCAAGGAGCTAAATCTGGTATAGGAAAAAGGCAACAGAATGTGGCTAGGAATACCAGTTTGTAATATATGGTAGCCAAAATTTTGTACAGGAAGCTGCAGACAAACATGACACAGCAACCATGTATCTACAAACCGGGATAGGTGGAACTTGGAATAAACTTCCTCATAGACTGCTAGAAGTAGCAAGACTATGCATTAAATTGCAAGAGACCGGGGAAAGGCTTTGGTGCTTCCAAACGTTTTACGTTTAATAAATAAAGGTGCTGATGGTTTCTAGTCAGATTTAGCTTGACACTAGAATGTTCTGCCTTACCAGTCGGGGGGAAGAGTATCATGCACAGTCACCACCACTGCTTTCTAGAAGGGCTTGCAGTCATGAGAAATCTACCTTACCCAACTGATATATTAAGAAGTGTTATTTGTTGTTGGCAGCCTATTCTCAAAACCTATGAAGTGACTTGTGGTTCTGAAATTGCAACTGTGCAAGCTCTCTGTGGAATGTGCTGTATGTCTGTTCATCTTAAAAAAAAAAACAAAGTCATTGATGAAGTCAAGGAAAATAGGGGAAGCCATCTAATAGGTGCTTTAAGGAATTGTCAAAATAAATTGAATAATTTTTATTACTATTCACCCTATGCAGCCCACATAGGTTGAACTGCTATGTCAGTCACTCTTTTCTTTACCTTCCCCTTTCTCCGCTCAGTAGCAAATTTATAGCTTTAATTCAGAAGTATATGATTGCTGTCAAGCATATTGATACTGAATCTCAATGAATTTACATTTTAGAAATATTTCTCTTTTTTTTTTTTCTGGAATGAAATTATATGCTTCCACAGAAATAAGAAAATTACTGTGTAATTATGCATTGGGTTATCATTGTGACTAATTTTCTTGATTTCGTGACATGCAGCAAGATAGTAGGAATTTTAAGGTTGCCTCAAAGGACTGTCAGTATGGCGCACTTTTCAGATAGCTCCAGGAGCTGGAACTGACAGGATCTCCCAGCCACAAGAAACCTAAAGGTTGGACCATACTTACAAATAAATTCATGACTTTAATGAAGATGTTAAATTTGTGCAGGAGGTATTAGGGAAAGACCTAAGAACCTGATTCTAATACCACTTTTAGTAGTATAAGCTGAGAGTGAGTGGTAGAAGGATTCAAGAGAGGAAGCTGCTGCAAAACTGGCATGAAATTAGTCCTGGTGCATTAATCCTTAAAAATACCTAAAAACCCGACCCATTGTCACTTGGAGAGTTTGAGCTCCTTTAACCTCCACAGATTTCTAAAGCTTGTTTCCTAGCAGCCAGTTTAGAAAGAAGAAATATTCATAGTTTGCAAGGTAAGTGGTTTTGGCTAGTCTGACTAATTTGTTTAAAGTGATGAATATTATAGTATCTCATTTTATGTTTAATTAAGATGACTTTAATAGTTCAAATCTTTGGGTGATTTCAGTGAAAAAAAAAGCTGTGGAGAAGGCTAAATTTGTTTCTGTTAAAAACAGATCTCTAATTTTGGCTGAGAATTACTTACGCATATTGCTTGGTATAGATTATTTTAGGAGTTAATGACGAATAACCCCTGAATTGCATGTGTAATGAAACACATTTTAGTGTTAAGCTTTGCTAATGTAATTTGTTGCATAATTCTGGAAGCAAAAATCCTGCCTTAGAAGGAGGAGGTCACAGGGCACCCTGGAGGCAGTCCTTGTGGGGCACTGTGTACTTTCTGTTGAAGTCAGTGTTTGTAATTTACTTCAGAACTGTTAGTGCCTATTCCTGTATGAAACACAATACTCTGAGCAGCACCTGAATTTGTTTACAATGTAGAGGAAGCAGAGGAAGTGTGGAGTAAACACTTTTTATATACTTAAAGAACACATAACATAGAACCAAAGAAAAACAAACTATTTTGATCTGAATGCTTGTGACTTTCAGCCAAAGATGTGGAAGTATGTCAAGTTGTAGTTGTCTGGTGTGAGAGCTCAGAAAGCACATTTGTCAGTCCTAAAATATAAATGAGGCATAGAGCAACCACAGATTTTATCATTGCATGTTTATGCTTAGATTTTTATTTACTTTATTGTTCGGGTAGCAGCTGTTACCCATTTCTGGCTTAGGAAAAAAAATTCCCCTCAAAAAGCAAAGTTTAGCATTAAAACTAAATCACTGTTCTGCTTCTTCTTATCCCTCTTATCATTGGAAGTGTTTTGAAAAATTGAAAACACCTTTGGTTCCATGTAACTTTGCTTAAATAGATGCAGCCTTGAGTCTTCTGTTAGCATTTTAGATTCATCTGTCTTATTAATGAATTGTGTTTATCTTTGGAACAGAGTAGGTGCTGTAAGGTATGAAAGCATTTTGGTATTCAGTTCAGATTGGATTTCAGTTTAATTTTCTTCCTTTTGTCCCTTGTGAGTGATACCCTTTAAAGTTTGCTTTTGGCATGGCGTTAAATCATACTGCTCTGCATGAGAAGAACAAGAATTACTTTGAAATACATAATTCTTTTTTTCCACAAAGGCAGAAATAATTCTGGCTATAATGACCAAGAAAAAAAAAAAAAATCTTTGCCTTAAATCTGTCCTAGAAAGGAGTGCACAGGGGTGATTATGAAGCATATTATAACATTTACCATACTCGTGTCTAGCTGATTTACTGGATTTCATCCTCCGGATACCTGGCTTTAGAAAGCAGATTTGTGTGTGTGGGATGTATTTACGAAAGAGACAGTAAAGCCTCTTTACCTAAATAATAAAATAGAGTTCAATAGTTACAGCTAAAGGTCAGAATAGAAGAACATAGTATTGTCCAAGTAAAATGAATAATTGAGTTTGCCAAAGCACTTACTGTTGGTTTGATTTGACTGGAATGTCTACTATTGAAATGTAAATTTATCTGCTGCTATTTACAGGAAAATGGAAAAAATTGTGAAAATTCATTTAAAAGTTTTGATTTTGTGCTGTAGCAGTAGTTGGAGTAATTGCCTAAGGTCCTTAGGTTTGCTTAGCTTTGGTTTTGCCCAGGCATAAGCCAGTGTTAAAAGTCACGTTCTAGGAGAAGGGGCTGGGGAAGAATGAAGAGCCTTCTTTCAGGGGATTGGGATTCAGGCTCTTGGACCTTCTGCAGGAGTGAGATCTTGCAGCAGTTTGTTCTTATCTCTGTCCAGTCTTTTCAGTCTTCCTCAGGCCATATGTTTTAGGTGACTGCTTGACATGTTAATTCCAAAGGTTTGTCTGAAATTCTTCCCTTGCTTTTGTGTGGAGCTCATGTGGGACAGTTGTCCTTTCAATTCCAAGACATCATCTCGGCATGTT
Organism: Orthonyx spaldingii; assembly: GCA_013397795.1. NCBI lineage: Eukaryota > Metazoa > Chordata > Aves > Passeriformes > Orthonychidae > Orthonyx > Orthonyx spaldingii. Next base: position 653,638 of record VZTJ01001778.1, on the reverse strand, counting down.
TCAAATTCCCTCTGTCCCAGGAGTGTTTTGAAGCTCAGTGATGCAAATTTATGGCTTACTGTAGTCTTGGGAGAGCATAAAATCGGTGTGGTTTATCTCTTTTTGTGTTGTTGCTTTTTGTTAAGACGAGTTCATGACAGATTCACTAAGGTTGAGGCTTACCAATTGCACTGCTTTCTATAAATGAAGTCTGGATAAAGCATCGCTTTTGTTCATGGAGTACAGGATTTGGCATCTGCCTGTTTTTTTAGGTCAGTCAAGGGTCAGGTAAAAAAATAGCTTGCTAATTCTGAGTTACGTTTTTTAATTCCTATAGAGCATGCAAATTCTTATATTTAGCGCAACCCAGTGGTTGAACTAAATGCATTGATTATAGGTGGGGATAAATAAATAAATATGGGTGAGTGTGTGTAAAGGTATCAGAAGTGTGAGGTATCAGAAGAGGTGTCTTACTGTACGGCGGTACAAAGAGGGCTTGCAGCACTCATCCTCAGCAGCTGCTTGAAAGGAACACTTAATCTAAACTCAGAAAAAGTAGAGCATCTCACTTTATATCTTACCTGAGGAAACTTAACCAGTGTGGCTCTGTCTCGTAGCCACTGGTGTTGCATTTGCCATAAGAGCAAAAGTGTTCCAGGGGAGGAGTCTGTGTGAAACTGGAGCCGCCGCACTCCTGCCAGGCTGTTTGTGGTACTGAGCTCTTGTGCTTCTTGGAGTACAGGGATAAACTCCAAGTAGGAAATAAAAAAGTGAGGGCTTTCTTCTGAGGTGTAATTCTTGGGAAAAAGAATTTTATCTGTAGGATAAAGACACTCATTCTTCAAACTAACATTATTTCCTAACCTTCTTACTTTTGTGTCGTTTATGGCAAGAAGTAACTTTCTTCTGGCTCTATAGTTACCAAGTGCTCTAACTATCCTGCAGTAAGGAGTAGTGGGTAAAACAGAGGTAAGAAGAATAGATGAATATAGTTGTCATAATGTACCCCCAGCAATTTAAACAGGGTGTGTGGCTGACAGACACCCTTTCTGGTTTGCTTTGAGGTACACTTCACAAATCTTTAAAAGCTTTCTTTGTCTTACTTCAGAACTATGTAATGCGTACGAGTGCACACATTTCTCCCCCCTTAATTAGTGAGCTCTGCTTCATCAAGAGAGACAAAATATTGTAGTAGATTGGGCACTGGACTGGAAACTAGGTCATGCACTAAGAATATTAAATCTTAGTCATTTAGTTTTCTCATCTGAATGGGCAAACAGCATTTGAGAAATGTTCAGGATGAAAACTAGTGTGAAGTACTTGATCTTGTATAATTAGTCTTTTTAGATAATGTTTACATCATTGTCTTTATACTACTATAATCTAGTTTCTATTTACAATTTCTTCACTTGGTGGGAGGAATCATATTCTGGTTTTTGCAGTAATCAGTCAGTAAGCTGACAGTTCTTTAAAACTCATATCTAAGTAGACCCATGTTGAATCTGTATAGTCCTGACATATTTTATCCACATCCTTTTACCTTCTGCTCTATTGCAATTAAAAGTAGAGAGGGTATTAAAGGATATGCAGTCTCCTGCACATACAGTTTCCTAGATCCATGAAAATCCATTAGACAGGGCTGCAAATCATGGCCTGTGCTGAATGCTGTGGGGGGAAAATGAAGATCTAAATAGGCAGGAAGAACTCATCCATCTGTGTAGCTAAACCTGCTCCTGGCTTCAGGCCATGCTGTGCCACATGCAGATTAGTTCCAATTAGATGAAGTGGTAGCTGACCCTTGGCTGCCTCTTCTAAGCCTCCTGGTCCTGGGCAGCAATGGGAGGGTTGCCTCCATTCCAGCTGAATGGGGAGAGGAGGTGAGAAAGTGTTCAGTGTTTATCACCTGAATGCCTGGGGAAACTCAGGTCAACACTTTCTGCAAGAAAAGGTATTTTAACCTCCAGCTAGGCACTATTCAGTAGTTTTTAACTCAGTGAAACTTCACTTCTTTAAGAAGCTAGAATTTATGTCTCCAGGACTTAAGTGCATGTCATGATGTGAATGAAGGCTGACTTCCTAAGGATATATTTAGCTGTCTGAAGATTTTCCTAGCTATTGAATAGGCAGAGGTGATACAAATATGAAACCCGCTTTTTTCCCAAACTTAAGAATTCTGATGTTGATTCCCTAGAGAAATTGTCCTGCAAAGAAATTGTGTATAAAGGCTGAATAAAACAACCTTGTATGGTGGAGCTGACTATTAGTGTCAAAGATATCTTTTAAAATTTTTTTTATTGTTTCCTAAAATGTGATATAAATTACATGTATTTATAAATTTATAAATGTAAAAATTACATGCCAAAACAAATATATGTATATGTCTTCTAAATAGAAGGAGCTGCATGCATTTTGTTTATGTATGAATTCTTATGATGTTCTTGGAAATCATACTTCTGTAGTGTAAATACCCAGCAAAATAAGATTTTCTTTGAAAGATATCTCAATGAAGGTTTAACAGTTAGCTAAATGAATCTATTTACACATCAAAATATAGAATTATATATTTATCCTCCCGTATTTTGTAATAATTTCTTAATTCAAAGTAGATTCCTTTTTTCTGTTACAAATTTCAGCAGTGACCAGTTTCATCTGTGAACCTAATCCTGAAAATAATTATTTAAGTAGCTACAGAAAGGTAGTGCTTGTCTGGCTATGCTCCAACTTGCCAGCAGTGCAACTCTCAAAGTATACATGGTAAGCATTTTTTTTGTCCCTGAAAATACTTACATGCATCTATGTACTTAAATACAAAGAAATAATCTTTCAGCTACCATGAACTCATGTGGCACGTGCATAAAAGCCCCATTTATTTTGTACTGACCTGTTACTTACACTTCATTACTTTACATAGGCGAAGCTGCCATGTGGAGAACAGAGCAATAGGGCAGTATTACACATACAGCTATACAGATCCAAAGCTGTATCTGTTATGGTGAGTCTGCTCTGCATTCCCTGATTCTGTTGTCCTCAGCAAATCTAATAAATAATAATGATAATAATAATGATGAAAACCTAATTAACCTCATTTTGGTGCTGTGGGTGTTGTGCTAGCACTGTAAGAAATGCAGCTTGGGTTAAAGGTGGTACGAATAGGAATTTTTCCTACCTGTCCTGTCCTTTCTTCACTTCCCATTATATGTTGTTATAGGCAAATGAATTTCTGTTTTCAACACAAAATAAATGTTTGCAGGAGCAGAACCTGTTCTAGCTGGAAATTTCTTCTGAGTCATAACATGAAGAGAGCCTCATCCTCTCTAGATCATATATGCTGCTGTTCGACTCTGCCTTGAAATGAGTAGTTAAAGGAAAATGCAATTTAACCATTGAGTGGTTGTGTTAGATGTGGCATATGGGACTGCAGTATTTGAAGTAATCACAACAGCATGTCTTGGTTTTAAAAGAATACCTTCTAAATGTAATTACTCCCCCTGTTGTAGTTTTCCATGCTAAGGACCTTGCAAAGAGAGTATTTTTATAAACCTTTCCTATGATTTAATGTACCCAATTTAGTCAGTGCTCCGACATTTTATCTGTATAATGAGTTTTGTCAAAGCATGTTCGTTTAATTTTGGGGACTATTTTTTGTTGTTGTATGTTTATTGCACTGCAATTGGCTTATCTCAATGAGGTGCTCCAGTGCTTTGGCCCAGATTCCTCTGGCTTACCCAGATATATGAAACCAATGTGTGCTCACTTTTTTCCCTTGCCCGACTCAAACAGTACATCAGCAACCATAATAATGCATACAAATTAAAAATGAAAGAGCCTGGCATTCCTCACCATGTATTAGTTATTTTCTGTTGCTAAAAATGGCGATGCTTCTTGAAATGATCCTTTTTCCTGTGAAGATTGTTGTATGAATTCTGTTTAGTGAAAGAAGTTTGTAATATCATGGGGAATGTGAGTGAAACGTCATTATAAAACCATAATGTAATTCCTTGTCAAAAGGGATCTCAGGAATCCAACCTCCTACTCAAAGCAGGGTGAGATACGGAGAGAGGACAGATTGCTCAGGGCTGTATCCTGTCAGGTCATGAAAATCTCTAAGACAGAAACTGTACAGCTTTTCTGGGCAACCTATGTATGTGTTTGTACTCAGGAGGAATTTCTTTTTTCCATATATTTAGTCTGAGCCTCTCTTTTATCTTATGCTTGCTGTCTCTTGTCCTTTGGCTGTGTACTGCTGTGAGAGCCTGGCTGTGTCTTCTAGATAGCCTCAGCATAGGTGCTGGAATGCTGCTCTTAGGTTCCTCCCAAAACATTCTCCTTGCCAGGCTAAAAAAGCCTAGTTCCCTAACTGGGGATGTGCTTCAGTCCAAATCATCTTGGTGGCTGTTTACTGACCTTGCTCCAGTTTATTGATGTCTTTCCAGTGTTAGGGACTCAAAGTTGGACTCTGCAGTCTAATGAGTGCCAAGTAAAGCAGTGTGATCATTTCCCTCAGCCCGTGGCATGCTGTACTGCTGCTGATACAGCCCAGGGTACCACTGGCTGCCTTTGCCTGTGCACACCGGTGACTCCTGCTCAGTTTGCTGTCCACCACGTCCTTTTCCACAGACCTGTTCCTCCCCAGCCAGCCAGTCTGTCGCCAGGCTGAATCACTGTGGCCTATATTGTTTACTGTCTGGGTTGCAGCATTTTGCATTTGTCCTTGTTAAATTTCGTAATGTTCCTGTCAGCCCATTCCTCCAGGCTAAGTCCCGTTGGATGGCAGCCCTGCTCTTGGATATATCCACAGTTGCCCCTGTTTGGTGTCACCTGCAAACCTGGTGAGTTTGTGCTCCACTGCCTCTCCATGTCATTGATAAAGATGTTAAACAGACAGGTCCTGTTACAGACTCCTGCAGCAATCTTACTGGGAGGTGCAGTAGAACCCATTGACTGATTCCTTCTGAGCCCCATCATCCAGCTTTTTACCCATCTGGTTGTCCACCCATCTGCATGTAATAGCCCAACTTGGGTACATGGATTTTTTGGGATCCAGTTGTCAAAGCCGTTCATAAAGTGAGATAAACAACATATTCTGTCTTCCCTTGTCCGTAAGTGTAGTCATTTTACTGTAGAAGGCAATCAAGTTGATCAGGGATGATTTACCCTTGGCTTAAGTCCTGTCTGTAATGTCCTGCTTGCCTTCTTCTGTTCACTTAGGATCTTGAACTGTACTAGTCAGTGGTCATTACACCTAAGGCTGGCATTGATTATTGTATCCCCAGTCAGGTCTTCCTAATCTATGAAAAGCCAATCCAGTTCTGCATCACTCCTGACTAGTTCACTCAGAATCTCCCATATAATCTCTGACACTTTCCAGTAATCTTCTGGATTGTTTGTGTCCTATCATATTGTTCTTCTAGCAGAAATTAAGGAGATTAAATGCTATCATAAGAACAGGGAACTGTGATCTAGAGACTTACCTTGTATGTACTCAAGGAACAAGAACAGTTTGTCAGCCTGGTACCTGATTACTATTATTGCTACCTGCTGTAGTCAAGAGATTTTAGTTACTCAGCTAAGCATTTATAGTCTTCTTATAAAAACAGCAGGAGGAGGAAGAAATGCTTGCATACACATAGTCTATGTGCACGACCTCTATGTCAAACTTCTGCATTTTGTTGAATAGGAGTCTCTTAGCAGTATTGTACAAAATTTAGAATACTGTAAGAAAAGAGAAGTTACTGTGTTTCTGGTTCTCCTGCTGCTATTTGTGGAATTTTGAAAGTGGGATTTTTTTGTGTGTGTGTGTGTGTGTGTGTGTGTGTGTGTGTGTGTGATTTTAAAATCAGCAGTTCTGTAAAGGAAATACAGAGTAACTAGGGCAGCTTCTCAGGAAGTTGGGGAAATACTTACTCAGGTAAATGTTTGTTCTGTTCGTGTAAATAGCTGTTGCAGGGGGAAGGGCTATCAGAACCCTCTAGTTCTCATTCCATCCTGCTCTTTCTGGCCCAAGAGGAGGCTGTCTGGAGCTGTTTCTGAAGCAAAATTGTTCACAGTAATTTCAAGGAATTCTTCTAATAATTACTAAGTGAACAATCCCATCATCATTAAAGAACTTAATTTCACAGATGGAGAACCTTCTTACTGGGTCTACAGAATAACTAAGCTGTGATGATTTTATTTATTTTCCATACCCCTGTTGTTTTTACTCTCCTCAGCTCATTTAGATCTCTCTGAGGTTTTGGTGCATGGAAATGAAACTGCAAGCCACAGTCCAAGTGTGCTGCAGAGGAGACATAAAAGAAAGGTTTGAAAAGCCTCCACACCAACTATTTCAAGCTGTCTTCTGCTCCAGCTGAGTGAATTGTTAAAGTAGCTAGTACCTCTGTTACTAAATAAAGAATACTAAATCTAGCAATGACAACTTGAAACTCTTTGAAACTTGGCTAGCAACCTACAGACAGGCTGCTATAGTTGGAAGTTCAAAGCATGTAGCAAGGATGGTCTGTCTTGCTGTCATAACTGATTTTACTCGCTTGGAAAAGGGGGCAATTGGTCTTGCTAGAATTCTGTCTCTGATTTTTGGAATCTTTCATTCTCTGTTTCTTCTGTTTCTTTTCAGCTCTCAGCTGTTCCTATTCCAAGTACCTTTCTTAAAGTAGTTTTACAGCTTTGAGGTCTGATTAGATTCTCAGTGTTTTCTGGATGCCTTAATAGTAGCCTAGAAACTGAGACTCAGAGTCACAGAATAATTTAGGTTGAACGGGAGCTTATCTAGTCCAGCTTTTTGCTCAAAGCAGAAACTGCTTCAAAATACTGCAACTCATGTGAATGTGATGAAACCAGATAAAAAGGAGCCTGGTGGACCTATAGCCTAGAGAAAAGGGGGATGTCTGTATGCTTTTACCCTTGTGTTCCTCAAAAAGCTTGTCCCATTGCACTGAAAGGTTGCTGAATGTGCTGTCTGCTTCCATGGCATTGACTGGCTAACTGATCACCTTCCTTCTTGTGGTCTTAGACCCTCAAACAGGCTGGAGCTCTACAGGCTCAGCTATCTTGGTGACTAGAGAAGAAACTTGTCTGCTAGAGGTTTGCTAACTATGAAGTTACAAGAGATACCAGTAAACTGTAAAGTTTGGCTAGCAATAAAGAAGACATATGGGGGCTGCACTTGGCCTAATCAATGATAATAGAATAGAAATAGCACAAAAAAAGCCTTCATGAGTCAAAATCTCCACTGGTCAGGAACCTCTTCAGGGAGAAAGCCAAAATCTGCTGCTGTAGTTTCTCTTGGAGTTACTGGCTGTTTTTTTCAATTTGCAGTTGTTCTGAGTCATGTGCAATTCTTATGACTGCACAACGCAGAATAATTTAATCATATTATTCCTGCTTATGTTAACGTGTCAGTGGAAATCTAACAAGTACATAATAAAAAAGAATGTGACATTTTTCTTTATTCTGTTGGAGAGAAAAACAGAACACTTGCTGTAGCCTGTGGTCATATTAGAATAGTTTCCATACCAGTCTCCTATATCTTAATTAAAGTTATGTGCTCACATGTATAGATTTGCAAACTGTGTGCAGGTAGTAAATACTGCAGTTTATGGCCTGTATTTTCAATAGCAAATAGCATAGATCTGTAGATCAGACAACCACAATATACAGTGATAAAGATTTTTTAATGAGATTTTGAGGCTCGGAGCTATTTAAAAAATGGTTTTATTTTTTGTTTGGTTGGGGTTTTTTTTGTTTTCTTTGGTAGGGAGCAGAATATTTGTGGTGGTTTTGTATTCAGTTGTTTTTTGTTTGGGGGTTTTTTTTGTGCTTTTGAGCTAACTGTAGTCTGATCCCATGAAGTGAACGTCTGCTTACAGCTCAGGCATATTAGATGAACTCCTGGAACCTATCTTGTAACTGGTTTTTATCCAAAAAGAATTCACTTCAAGTGCTCCAAGACTGTTCTACAACATGAGCAAAATACTGGGAGTGGTAGCAGCTGGGAAACTTGATTCAAAAGACTGCCTCCTGTTTAAGCAAAATACCTAATGTGTGTGTACCTAATATGTATCATTAAGAAATAAGGGATTCAAAACCCTTAGTTGTTGGGGTTTAGGCAATTCTGTAGGCCCCAACATGTTTTAGTGGAGTAAAAATGTTTCATCGTATGTTTTAAATGTACACAGATGTATGCTGTGGTTTAAATCCATGCAGGATAAGACCATAGCCTTTATACAAATCTCACTTTAATCAGACGCAATTTATGGTGTTGCTGTGGCTCAAAGTTAGTGCTGATATACTGTGGTTTTTTCCTGCTTGAGCAACCATTCTTCTCATAACAAGGAAGTGAGAGAATTTCACCTCTAATAAGATCAGTGAGATTAGACATGTACCAAATGCGGGCAGCACTTTCCTGGGAGTGTCCAGTCATTGCTCTTCCAAGCTGTCATCTGCCCCAGCTGAGTGAGTTGTTAAAATTAGCAAAGGCAACTTAAAATGCTACTGGCTTGCTACCTACAGATAGTTTGCTGTAGTCGAGAGAAGTACATTATTTCATAGAATGTAATAATAAAAGAGTGAAAAAATTGACATGTAGACCTGTCTATGTACAACATGCTTTTGCTTTTTTCCACTTTATACATAGAAATAGCTTAGAGAGAACCTTCTCACTTGGGAGCAGTGCTTGTTCTGTGTGAATATAAGATAGAGTCCCTGAGTCAGAGTGATGAAAATACTTCCGCTGTGCTTACTGTACCCAGCATTCTAAAAATTAGGTGGAGTCCAATGTCCATAGCTACTAGTTACATAGCACGTAGTAATGCAGAGTAATCAAACCTAGTGCTAAAATTCCTGCATCTCTTACCACTACTCAGTGGCTATTGCTATCTTCCTGTCTAATGTCTAGATAAAGTTCTATTTTATAGGAGATATTAAAAGTAATTAAATAGCTGACTGCCTTTATGCTGTTGAGCTGGTAGTATCATGTTATAAAATCTGTCTTGTTATTGCTTAGTGCCAATTCAGATGCAAACAGTTGCATCTGATCTAGGGTTCAAATGGGGAAGAGTCTACCAGCCTTACTCACCCATTTCTGACCTGCTGCCAGGATCCTAGTCTGTCTGCAGCTCCTCATGCTGGCAGGAACATGCAGCATTTAAATTCTGCTGGTTTCAAAAAAAATTTGTAGGCCCTCCATTTATACATTTTTCTGCATATTCATTCAAGGCACAAACCCCATAAAACAAATTAGTGAAGGGATCTCAGAGCTTGTTTTACCAAAATGTGGAAATGAAGAACGGAACAAAGAACCAGCTTTTTAGGTAAACCATGTTCTGATAGCTTGTAAGACCATCTGCAGGCCAACTTTTCCATGAATTCTCACAGTATGGAAAGTGCAGGAAAGAACATACAGCAGTATTTATATTTATTAATATTGGTGATGTATCCTCTGATTTTTATTTTGGTTCACTGATGTGTGTATACGTAGGAAAAGACTTCCAGAGTTAAATATTCCTATATTAGAACGATCACCTGGAAAATTGTTTTTGCATGGTTCTGTAAATCTTTCTGATGGTTAGACGCTTATCCTTGACAAAATGTAAAACATTCATTTGTAGGCTATAGAGCAGGTCTGGATAGGGATTTTGAGGTAGGTTGCAAAACCAAAGCAGAATACAAATTGCGTACTTCAGCATTTCTAAGGGTCCCAGCTTGAAAGGATTCCAGAATGTTTTTTTTTATTGTCAGAGTAGTTAGGTTTTCTCTTATATTTCTAGAAGAGAAAGCTGATGAAGTGCATGCAAGAATCACCTCATTCAAGGGCCTGGAACACTTCAGGTTGTAAAAATGTGTTCTACTGGGAAAGTGTCCTGATTGATGTTCCTTTTCCCCTTCCCTGCTTCAAAAAATGACATGTGTGACATTGCTATCTGCTCTCCCTTAGCAAAGAGAGTAACAACACTCTTTAATTTCAGACATAGTACTGCATTAACTAGGGTTACATATTAGTTTCCATTTCATTTGGTTGCAAATGCGTGACCAGATTGAAGCAGTTTTTTTGTGTGTGTATGTGTTTAGAGGGTGGTTTGCACAGGCTGTTGAGCAGAAACAAGATACAGACCAAAATTATTTAACCAGACCTTCTTTTTTTTTTAATAGTAATGATGTGAAGAGCTCTTGAAAGTTCACTTGGAGAGGGATGGGCAGTGATTTTATGGAAGGCTGAACAGAGGCTCTGCCGATACAGCTGTGTCAGTAGAACCCTCTCATGGAGATGGAGTGTGTGCCTGCAGGAGGAAGTGTTTTGTCAGCAATGGCTTTGCTGCTGTTTTAGACAACAGGAACTGCTCTTCCAAAAGCATTCTTCTGTTGGCACATCCAGCAGGGCTGTTGCTCATGTAACTGCTTGGCTGGAGTTTGTGATTTCCTCCGTGCGATCCAGCCTGGCACAACCGTCTGTGTTGAGTTTATGTGGGCTGGTCCTGTGTTGGACAAGAGCACACACAGAGGTCTGCCAGGTCTTGATATCTGCAGAGTTTGAGCTGAAACCGCATGAGAGAGGGCTCTCTCTCTCTCTCTCTCTCTCTCTCTGCCTCCCTCCCTCTTCCCCCTCCCTTGATGACACTTCTTACCATCTGTAGTGTTTAAAAAAATAGTATTCTGAATTACTTTTTTGTATGCAGATGAAAATGATCCCTTTGGGAATTCTACCTTAAAATATATTAATCAATTAACAGGTACTGTAGGAAATTATTGTTGAACTGTGAAAATTGCAGGTGTTTAACAATACAATATTGATGGGTTTGATAATCCTTTAGTATTTCTGCAGTGTCCACTGTTGTTTTTTTTTTTGTTTCTTTTTTTACTTAAAACTGTTCAAGTCTCAAAATTGACCTAAAAGAAATCCCTCAAGCAATGTCATTCTTTTACAAAGTAAGTCAGACTTTAGGTTTTTTTTCTAATTTGTCAAATAATGTGAGTAAACACAATATAAATACTAAGGAAAAAAATTTTTCTGTCTCTAATTATCTAAGAATGATGCTGAAACAAAAAAATTATATTGGGACTATAAATATTCCTATGATCTAACTTAGAAGCAATATTAATTAGTTAGGACAGTACAAAGAACACAAGATATCTATCTTTCCACCATTAGTAGTTTACATTAAACTATGGATAATGTGATGTTGTTAATTAGAGAAAATGAGGTTACATTAATCTTCCCAGTTTTCATAATCCCAACGAAAAGTTTCTCATGGAAGACCAGTAGATGCTACCACAAAAATTTGCCTCAAAATTGAAAAGTTTGATTCAAATAAACACAGTAAAGCTGCTAGTAATTATCGGATATTTATTATGTTTTCTTTTGTTGCAGAGTATTCACCCGTTGAACAGAGAAACAAATTAGCCGCTATATTCTGTCCAGAAAAAGATGACGTTAGAAGAGGTTTCTTAGAACCTCTTACTCATTTTCTAAAATGAGAATGTGAAAATAAATGCTTGCAATTATCTTTAAAGAAGTATTTCTGCAACTTTTTTTTTCATTTTCGAAGAATTATTGCAAGCTTATCCTTTCAATTTCTAAAAACCTGAATTTAGAAACAAAATATAAACCCAAATAAACCCCATGATCCAGAAAATCCTGTCAAGGACCACAGGGAGTAGAGGTTGAAGGAAGGCCAACCACGCCTAGGGAAGATAAGGAAAGAAAGCATATCTCAACAATATAAGAAAAGCCTTCAAAGAGCAAGTTAAAATTCACGTGGATATCACAGCAATTACGTGTGGCTCATTCTGAATTTTGCTCGTATGAGAGGAGAACTTAGGAGCAGTGTTGAGAGCTGCTCAGTTTAGACCATTACCTTTATGCTCTACTTATGATTTCTGTTCCACTGGGAAGTAGAACAAAATTAGTATTTCAGATAATGAAATACTGTGGTTAAAGCATAATGGGCTGAACAATTTAGCATCTGTATGAATAAGCTGTGTAATGAGACAGACTGCACTATCTGCAAGCCTGAGGACTGCACATGTTAGAAGGCAGGCTGCTTTTTGGAGTGACCTAGAAACGATGGAAAAATGGTCTGACAGGAATATCATGAATTTAGATAAAGAGAGATGAGCAGCCCAGCAATTAGGATGGAATAACTCTGTGCAAGAGGACAGGCTGGGAAATAAGTGGAAAGAAGGCAACCCTGTAGAAGAAAGCCTGGGTCACCTGGTGACACGGTGAAAGGGTCAGAGGCCATTAAGACAAGTTTGAGTATGGGAAATTTGAAATAGCTCTGAGGAAAAATAGAAGGAAAGATTGAGGATAGTCAAGTGCAGTGGAGGGCTACTTAGAAAGAATTGGAATCTCCATCCTTGGAGAGACTCAGTACTCACCTGGAGATGATCCTGAGCACCCTGGCCCAGCTGGACCTGCTCTGAGTAGGACTGGACTAGTGGACCTCCTTAAGGCCCTTCCAAGCTGCATGATTCTCTTTTATTTTTGGTTGTCGTGAACTGTATGTATATAGCAATGGTTTGGACTTCATGGATAACCACATTATAAACACTTGCTCTCTTAAAATAATGTCTAGTTGTTAACTGTTTTCCTATATTTTTTAAAAAGACTTTGTTCAAATTGATTCATGGTAGTGACATCTGACTTCTAGGGAACAAAGAAAACTAATTTAAATGGGTAAGGATGGTTCAGATGGTTAAGTATGCACTTACTGATTTTATGAGTTATGCAGGACTGTAAATTATCTGGTTAAAACCAGCATTTCTCTTTTCACTTTGATACAGCCAAAGTGCCACATATGTGCAGGGTTAGGTGCTGCTAAAGGAAATTAACCCGAAACCACACATTGTTTCTTATCTGTTGTTCTGTCTTTCATTTTTCATCCCAATAGGGAATTTCTGTCGGTTTTTGCAAGTGTTACAGAGGGACTAGTGTAACGTGTTGTCATCCGTGGTTTGATATCTCTCATGGACATTTTATCAACTTAAGGGCAAAATTTTTTCTAAATCAAACACTTTAGAAATAAAGTTTATAATTGCTTTAATGGAGACTTTAGCTGCCAGGAGAATATTTAGTGATGTGAGAGTTCACTACAACCACGGAGTTGTAACTAAAACATTTTTTTGAGTGCTCTTGTCAAAGGGGGAAGCAAGTTTGGGGTTTTTTTCAGTTAGCATTTATCTGCCCCTAAGAACTAGCCTATGTAGGGCATCTGAATTGCAGCCCCTTTAAACTGTCTACTGTTGGCATGTAGACGTTTTTGCATCTAATTTTGAAGAAAGCTCGGGATGTATTTTAGTGGTTTCCTCTCTTTAGAAGGAAAAAAAAATCGAACAATAGAAAGCAGCCTAGACCTGCTCCCTCTCCAGTGATAATTATCTATCACATAGTGCTAACCTGAGCAGATATTCTCAATTTCTGGTCAGCCATTTCAGAGCCCATGATGTGGTTGGATTTGTGGAGCAATGATGGAGGAAGAAGGGGACTTTTATAATAATGTGTTTTCTTTTACTTGGATTCTGTTTTATTCAAGCTGCCTGCAGTATTATTTATGGATGTTACCATTTCTTTATTAAATAATCCACCCCTAAAGTCAAACCAGACATCTGAAATCAGTACAAATGCCTGGGAAACTTATGGAAAGCAAAGAGCAGAAAGAAATGAGTGTTGTTTCTTAAACAGAGTAAGCAATGGTGATTTTTGTAATACTGTTGGGCATTTGTCTGAAGTGAGTGAAAACATACCTAATGATCTAGAGAAAGTTTAATGGGTTAGAAGGTATGCTGAAGTCTCTGGGATTTTATTGTGGACTTCTGCCAATGCTGTGTATTTTCACTCGAGGTTTCATGTGAAACAAATAAACAAGCAAAAATGTTTTATATCTGAAGGACTCTGAATTTCCTGTAATGTAAAATTCCTTTTAGAAGGAGGTGAGTTGACTAGTTTTTGGTTTTGAACAGGCAGATTTCTTTAACAGTGTAACTGATAGCGAAGAATGAGAAGGCATTCAAACTTGACACAGTTGTTAGTACAAGATCTACTGATCTGCAGAGCTACATGAGCCCAGCCAAGAGGTTCTCCTGACCTACTTTTAGGTAACAGATCTTAAACTTGGCTATCACTGACACTTGAGAAATGACAAGCATTAGATACTATAGTATGGTAGGAAACAACCCAAATGAAACTTTTGGTACTTAATCACTTTTACTTTAAACTTGCGTCTTCATTTATTTGTTTGTGCCAGAAGATGTTTCTCTGGCAAATTGTGTAGTCTATGGAGGAAGTTGCCTAGTTTGTCAAGAAGATGTCTGTATGTGTAACAGGATAAATGTGGATTCTGTACACATAAATTCAGAATTTTCTAATTATCTGTGTTTATTGGAGTTGCATATGTACCTTTCACAATCTGTGTCCCTACTTTAGAATGTAAAAGATTTGAAATCTCTAAATGCCTCTTAGTTCATTCTCCCACATGTGGAAGAAATTAAGAGTATTTAGTAGAGGGATTTTTAATGTTTTCTGTAGTACTACTAATAATGGACTCCTTTAAGCCCTAAACAAAAGCATTAATTTTACAGAAGACTAGTAAACAGTTCTGGTTCAACACAGTAATTTAAAGATTCCAACTTTAAAAAATTGCCAAACTGGGAGATGCTTTCCCAGTGGATGACGTGTTTTGGGTACCTGCTTTGTTTGAGGGACCCTCATATTCCCCTCTAAATTGTGCGATTTGTAATTCCCGCTGAAAGCCGACTGGGGTTCTGGGTTCATCCTTGTGAACTTCCAGTGGGATAATGCTGCCCACCCCTGCCTGGGAAAAGAAATGTAGCCTTTTGCAGTCTGATTTAAGCTTTCCATCCAGCCATAATTAGGAACAGACAGCAAAGTAAGGTTCTTTGTGTGTGCAGTGTGTGTGAAGCAGATTGCAGCAGTCCAAAGCTCTTCTGGCACAATTACTTGCAGCACCTGTTTTTTCCTTCTTGTATTCGTCTGAGCTACATTTCTTCAGCTTTCACATTTGCATTCGTGTGTGTTCTCTGATCTTAGTGTTCCTTACACAGGTTGGACTTACTCTGTTTTGTCCATGACTCCTACCTTTGAGCTCTCTTTCAGTTATTTGTTGAAAATAAATCCTGTTACTCTTTCATTTGCTTACCTGGCTCTTCATTCCCCATCTGCTTGGGCCTTCTGCTTAACTTTTCCATTTCCATTGCTTTCTGCCACATCAGTTTGGCATGTTTTCTCTGCTTACTGTTGTACTCTTTCAGCAGCTCCAAGCAACTCCTTATTGTGCCTTTCCTGTTCTTACTTTTTTTCTAGAAAAGTCAACTACTTCTCTTGGCCACTGTGAGAGGCAGATAGACATAACTAAATTGGGTTGGTGTCCCTAGTAAGGCTAGTGACTTTGCAGTGTTAAAGCTTGCTCCCTGTGAGCAGTGAGAAGAGTTTTTTCTATACTATAAGGAAGCCAGTTTTTCTCATGAATCTTGTAAACGAATACTAAAGTTCAGTCTATGTAAATTACATTTCCTACTAGAAAAATAAGCTGTCTTTGGAAAATCTTGCATATTATAGCTTAGACATATGGTCTTATTTTAAGTGCCAGTACTGGTGAAAGAAATCTGTTTCTTTCAAGGATTGCTTTGCAATGCTGAGAGACTTAAAACTGATGCTTCTGTACAACAGCAGAAACTACTTTTGAGACAAACACTTTCGGGGAAGGAGAGTCAAACTAGTCCCTCTTGAAACCAGTCATGCTGGTTTGGAAGATTGCCACTCCCACTTCATACAGCAAGCAATGTTACCTTTGCCAAAACAGCCAAGACCAGTGGGGAAATAAAAGATTTTGTTTTGTTGTGGAGTTTGCCATTAAGCTCTCAGTACATAGTCATCAGAAGTGATTGTGAATATCTGAAGGCTCCTATGCCTTCATGTGAAATGGTCTGAATAGCATCTGACAGGGTTACTACAGTGTAAGTAGTCAAGGTACAACAACCATGATGAATTTGGTGTACTTTACTTTTTAAAGTTCCTACCATAAGCTGTCTAAACCTCCCCCCCCGCCAAGGCAGTTCAGTTGACTGAAGCTAAAGAGCAGATTTTTGTGCTCTTTGAAACCCTGTTGGTTCAATTTGTTTTGCCATTTGAGTTCAGAGAATAAGTATGTGTATTTTGTTGTATGAGCTTTTCAGCCATTTTATTGTGATCCTTTCATCTTTTAGAGAAAAAGCATGACACTTAGAAAAGGAAAATTTTGTCTTCGTGTCAAATCTGCCTGTGTTGGGTTTTCTTGTTACTGCTTCTTTTCTTATCTCCCTATTTTTTGCCCTTGAAGACAGTGCAGATCCTTGACATTCTCACATGGGAATTCACGTAATAGTGTGCAGCAAACGCATTTGAAGAGTATCTACTTATTGTGAGCCTGGAAATAAGATATACTTTCAAATATGTGTAGAAATACTAAAACTAATAAAACAAAATCCCGGTGATGGCTGTGGCTATGGCTACATTTCCTGCACTAGACGAACTAACATTTCAGTACTATGGTTTTCTTCATCAGCTGGTTTTTTAACCACCAGGTACCTGGTGCACACTAAAATTCATTTCATTAAAGCAGCAAAGAAGTGTCTGGGCTTTCTGTGTGAAACAACCCGCACTCCCCCTCCATTTGCATAACAATGCATAGAAGGTTAATGTGCCCATTAGGAAACTTTCCCTTGGGTGGTCAGGGCTGGAAGTGATGCTTGCTCAAGACTTGTGGATCCACTGGGTCGCGGATATCAGTTAGGACTTCATTGGAGAGGATTTTTTCTTAGTACATATTAAAATATGTATCAAAATTATTAATTGTATTAAAATAATTCTTAATGCAATGTGGATATTAATAAACAAATTGAATACAAGTGTTTTTCTAAGTTGTTACTGTATTTTTTGTTAAATTTTGCATGAAAGGGGCTTAATATTGGTGTTACTGATCTGGCTGACATGTTGACATTACTCTGGAGTGTTGAAAGGTTTCAAGAAATGGACAAATGTACTTTGTAGTTAACTAGTTCTAAAATTGGTGAAAATTGATGACCCTTCATCTTTCTTAACCTGAGCGAATTTCTCATTGTTGCCTAAAATATGTTGCAAATAGGTGTCTTAAGCTTAAGGACCACATGTAAGACTTAAAAAACACTGTTAGAAGTATTTCCTTAGATCTGTCATAATCTTTTATTTTGCTTTCATTGCATAAATGCTTTTTTGGTTTTTTGTTTTTGTTTTGTTTTTTTTTTTTTTTGTGAAATGCCTTAACTGTTAGCCTGGAAATATTGTGTTTTGCCAGTTTATCTCAAAACTTCTTCCTCCTCTGTGTTCCAGGTTGCTCCATACTGTGTTGTGTAGATGCTGTGTTTATAGGTCTGCTAACTCAGTGTGTCCAGAACAAGCTTACACCAAGGACAGTGGTTAATGCTGATTCCAGGTTAAG
Source organism: Orthonyx spaldingii (assembly GCA_013397795.1). Taxonomy (NCBI): domain Eukaryota; kingdom Metazoa; phylum Chordata; class Aves; order Passeriformes; family Orthonychidae; genus Orthonyx; species Orthonyx spaldingii. The sequence continues at coordinate 636,194 of VZTJ01001778.1, read as the reverse complement.
TGGATTTAAACAAGATATTCTCATTTTGTACAAGTGATGGGTCTGGTACCATAGTTGCCTTTAGGAAAGGGAGCAGTTACTCTGTTATGTAGCTAGAAAAAGCTTATAATGGATCTGCATAATTAGATTCTAGAAAATGTGAAAAGTTCAAATGGAGGAGCAATATTTCCTTCAGATTCAGATAGACTTGTGTTTAATGTTTACTGTCAGGTTACATTTTTCAACATCAACATAGAAAATTGTTTTTTTAACAAAGTGGCTTGGGTTTTGTTTTTTGGGTTTTTTTTGGTGGATTTTTTTTCTGTTTTGTTTTACTTTTCATGTTGTTTTAGACTGGAATTTTTGGCACAGATAAAAGGGCAACTAAATTTTGCTTTGAAAACGGTAGCAACTTGAAATGAATTGCGTCTGCTGGGAGGGGATTCTTGTCATTTTTTCCTCTTCGCCAATTTTCTTTCAGGTAGAGCTCTTGTGTGCCTGATAGCAAATTCAGATGGTTTTATATTGGCTGTTTTCCTTAACTACCATTCAGGTTTTTTTTCCGTAATGCTCACTTTTCTTCAGTCTACTGTTTGCTTTGATAAGTCAAGCTCTTTTGGAGAGCAGTCAAATAAAAAGAAAAGTGATATACCCAATTTATCACAGGTTTTTCTGTGATTTATTTCAGCCTGATCTTTTCTGTGCAAGCACATGCTATTGATATGCAGGTTGTATCTTGGCAAAAGCAGAGCTGTATGAACGCAGCTGGTACAGCAGTTTTAAATGGAATTGCTGTGCCATTAGTAGATATCGTCCTTCAATCAACTAACTTTTTGCATACTCTGGAAGACTTTGCTTGATTTTCCTCTCTCTGTATAACTGGTTAAGTAACAGCTATAGGTTACAAAATCAGAGCACACACTGAAGTTTTAGACTGGTTGTGTCTTATTTTCCCTGTTGAGTTTTAAAGAGTTTGCCTTTCCAGTCACTCTGGTCATTCATTGTATTTTCTTCCTGCCTTAATCTAAAGGGATAGAACCAAACAAAATTGTAGCAAAGTTCAGGTAAGATTACAATTTTCAGGAAGATGTGTGATGTATGACAATGTGAACTCTTCTATCCCTCAGCTGCTATTTCAGGTGCTGTAATAGTCTCAGCCTGTGGTTCTAGTAATGACTGTGGCTACTGATGACTACTCTGAGTGTTTAAGAATTCAAAATGGAAAAAATAATACTGAGCTTACTCAAAGTCCTAAGCTGGCAATTTTTTTTGTTACTTTGTTCATAACAACATGAATTTTCAGTGGCTTTTCAGCAAGAAGGAAAATACTTTTATTTACAAGAGAATGTTTTTAAGTAGGATGCTTATTGTTACAGCAAAAATTGAATAACTGTCTACTTGCTGGATAGCAATTAAGGCTGTGCTTATAGGTCAGGTGCATTCAGAGTGTATATTTTGCATGTTGCTTTACACATGGTTTTAGAGTACTTCCCAGTTCTGACAAAAAGTGCCAAGGTTGGTGTAACAAGCTCCCCAAACAAAGGGTTTGAGTAGGCTTTTTTCATGTATACATGCACTACCACCCCTTTGACTGAGATGATTAAAGGAAAAGTAAGTTTCCATCTGTAAATGGGAAATGCTCGGTAGGCATGCAATATCTGCAATAAGTGTGTATGACAGAAATGCTTACAGATCATATTAGCAGGCTGTGGTAATAGAAATACTATAAATATAGGATTACCTGTGGCAATGGAAAGTATTAATCTCATTTGTTTTGTCTGAAATACTTCATTATAATCCTAAAAAGGAGAACAGGATGCCACCTAGGGTCCCACTCGGACTTTTGTCAGTGTGTGGAGGATGCCCAGAGGACTAATTTTGAGTACACACATCACTGTTAGGTACAGTGAAACAGCACACTATCCATGAGTAGCCTGATGATCTGTGTGCCTGGTGTCACTCAACATGACAATGCCCTCGGCTCCCAGGTCAAACCTCTGTAGTTCAGCAGGCTGACCAGTGCCCTGCCACCACTTGGATGCAGGAGGGACAATGTCTAGCATTGTAATAATAGAAGCAAAGACCACAGGACTGAGATTGGTCTCTGCTCTGCTCTACACAACTCTGTGTTACAGCATTTAAAATATTTTTGTTAATTGTTTATCATGCCAGTGAAAAGAAATCAGTTGCTTAGTTGTGTCATAAGTCCAGAATACAGTAGTTGGTAATCTGTTTAGTCTCTGAAAGGGAACAATAAAATCTGTTAAGCATATCAGGTTTATCAAATCCCCTCAGGATTTCAGGGCTTACTAACCTGTATCTGGTTAAGTATTTATTTCAGACAGATGGAATTTTTGGCAGTTACTGAAATTCCTCTCCTACTTACATGGAAATCATGCCTGACTCTCAAATAACACCTGATTTTGCAAATGTAAATATTGTATATTGGAGACTGCATGCCTGGCGACTGTGCTTTAGTTGTAAAATTATTACAGTTAGAGAGCTATTATTTGGCATTTTGTTTGGAATAATTTGGGTTAACAGTATATTCTATGTCAACTGATATTATGTTCATCTAAATTCCCTTCACAAGTATGGATTCCATGTCAGTTATTTCACTGATAGCATTGCAGGCATCCTTTGATTAGAGTTACATATTAGTGATATATAGGGTGCTGACTCATAGCATCTACTATATAAGTAAATTAGTATTTTAAATAGATTTTCAGATATGGCCTAGTAAAACTTGGTGGCATCTTTATTTTTAAAAAATAAACATCATGATTCAAATTATAATGTAATATACTATTATATAAATTTAATATCTAAAAATAAAACTGCAGATTGATACATCTTTAGAGGACAAACAGTATTGACAAAGGTGGTCATTAACAAGATTATTTTTGTTACCATATTCATCCAGGGTGCTAGAGCTCTGAAGTGGCCTACAACCAGTGTGTTTAATCTATAGCAAAGGTAAGCTGTATTGAAAATTAAAATCTGTCATAAGAACATGCTTGAGAAGTTTGTAAGTAATGTGGTAAACTACTCTTGTCTCTGGTTCCCATAGCCAGAGCTTTCTCAAGTAGTAATCTTTGAGGGTCAGTACATCCCAAAGGAGTTATAAAAGAACAAAAATGGCTCAGAAATATCCAGGGACAAAAGAACCCCAACCAAACCCCAACATATGAATATTTGTTCAGCTTCTCTGGCTCTACAGGTTAAACTGTGTTTTAGGCTGCTGTTTGACCTTGTCTGCTAGGGGCAACCAAGAGAGCCAAGACAGGTCCCTCTCCTGAGGTGGGATGTGACTGCTTGGGAATTGAGTCAGGGGAGACACAAATCACAGCTGATACTTGTTAATAAGCCTGTTATTAATTAGCTGCTCTTACAAACAGAACCAGAATGTTGCTGTTAATAGAAGGTAACTACATTCATTTATCCAGCTCCCAATTTGCTCATGCCTATGTTCATTGTAGCTCCCAGGTGGGAGCAGCAGCAGAGAGACAGCCAGCTTTTGAGACGGCCAGCTCTGGTTTGAAAGCATACAAATGCAGCTCTAGCAATTTTTCTGGTTTCTTTGAGATTAAAAATCCCAGTAATAATATGAATGATTCAGAGTAAGATGATTTTTCAATGGAACGTGTGGATTGAGAAGTCAAGGAGATGGTCGAGGCTTGATGTAGCAGCCGCATATAGGCAATTAGTGCCCCTTGAGATGCAGAGGAGTGTTGTGCCTGGCTTTCGTCTGGTGCTGTGGAAGCCTGCTATGCAGTGGATTATAGTTGATACTATTGCCATAATGAGCAATGTTGATTGTTCCAATACCTTCGAGCCTCCCAATTGTCAGTAAGTGCTTATGTGTGCAAATCTGAATTTGGTCTGTAGTCAATAGAGTAACTGGAGCAATTTGGATTAGCAACTGCAAGGTATCTATTCTAGAGTGAGCTTTAACTTTATCCTATAATTATGATGGATGGATAGGTGCCTATATTGCATATGAATTACTGAATTTAAAATCTTAACTAGACCCAACCCATCATCCTACATTAAAGCACAACATGCAATATATTTTTATATAGTATTGTCTTGGTAGATTCTTTTACTGATTATTTGTTACTGTCTGCTGTTTGTGTAATACAGTCTTCTCAAAATTAGGGTGAGGGGAGATTATGCAATGCCAAAAGATTTTTCTCTGTATAATAAAACACATATATGGAAGTAGTGTCTTAAAATAGGTTTGCTTTATTACCTTCAGATAATTGCTTGCATTAGCTTAAAGAATGTGAAAGTAAGAATGCTGTGATGTGTCATTTCTAATATGCTGGGCTGAATCATGCTTGTGTACAATCACTGTATCAGCTCACGGCACGGCTGCCAAACTGCCCACACATTCCCATGATGAATTAGCCAAGAGAAGTCTGATCTCCTTCTGGCCATCTGCATTTGTTTTGAGTCATAAGTCCATGGGTGTGTGTGCTAGCTACTGTCTTTATCTGGGCTTTATTTGTTGGAAGCTGGTTTTTACTTTTGTTTCAGTTTCCCTTGTTGACTTGACTTTTTAAGTTTGCTTTTGAAAATCCTATGGACTTAGAATTGAGCTATGAGTATGTCTCAGGTCACTTGGTGTTCCCGGGGGGAAAAAAAAAAAGTGTATTCAACATACTGCAGCAGATCTACCACAACTCTAGAAATACAGCTTTGAAATATAAATGCCAAATGTCACAGTGTAGTTTTTCAGCTTAAAGTACTTGTTAAAAAACTGTGTTTAAAGAAAATGCATAAAACAAAACCTGTGCCTTTTGGCATTTTTATGGCTGAAACTAGGACAGTTTCTTATTTTCTTGTATATTTAGAGCTGTGCCCATCAACTATTGTATATATTTTTTTAAAATTTATCTTCAGCACTCCTCACAGTCTCACAAGTCCTGATGGATGCCTGTGCATGAGGGCTTATCAAAAGGAACACCAGTGCTGTATTTAAACTGGATTCTACTGTCTACACTTCCCCAGGCCTCCTTGTCTAGCTTGCTCCTTCCTCGTCTTAACCAGGGTGGATACCTGTTTGTATCTGGCTTTTCAAACTCCCATGAAGGCACTTAGTTAGCAGGATTCATTGCTAATTCAAGGATCTCAGCTGTAGACCGAGACCTATACGAGATCTGTGTGTTAGCTACTGTAGAAAGTCAAGAAAACCACAGTTCCTCTGCCAGAGAACCTAATGGACTGTTAACCACTAGTTAGTATACTGATTTTTAAACCTTAATCCGAGATGCATAATCCAGAGCTAACCAACGTGCCTCACAAAATGACCAATAGAGCACAGTTTTGGGGAAAAATAACTTTTTTGAAAGATGGCAGTTCTGTCACACAGTGACTTTTCTACTTGCAGTCTAATAACACTTTAAATAATGTGTGCATTTAAAATGGTTGTCAATGTTCTTTGCTTCTGAAAGCAAAGCTGTCGTCTCTATGTGTTGCCAGAGGATTGCAACAGAAAATTTGTATTTTCATATTCAGTTTTCATTTCTTAACTCTATGCTATTTATCTTTGAACTGTGATACCTTTCTGCTGTTGAGCATATTTTTTCTTCTTATCAATTTGTATTTGTCATCTTTCTCCCTAGCCTTCATAAACACCATTTAAATGGTTTTCTTTTTTATCCCAAAATTTTAATAATTCTGATTTTGGTTACTTTTTTTTAAATTGCACCTGGATTCAGCTATTCAAACCCTTCTTTTGTATATGGTCTGTCGCTGTTGAACCGATAGCGGAGCAAAGGGACACAGCAATCTTGAGAGAATGCTAAGTGAATTTATTTAATTATTAACAGATTTATATACACACGAGAAGGCTATTCGGATTGGTTGGGCAGAACTCTGACGGCCTGTTTCCAAAAGCCACTCTCAGTAACATGAAACTTATATTTAATAAACTTTCAGTAGAATTCCTGTGGGAAAAGTCTGTGACAGTCACAATAGTCTTTACAGCAAATGATCCCTAAGAAGAAACATAAATCCCTAAGTTAATGTAAATTGACATTTTGCAGAATTTTTTTTCTTCAGGTCCAAAAGAAACCACCTTAACAGAAAACTCTGTATGAATTTGCACCATAAAAAAAATTAGTCCCTCTCCTTACCTACTGGGATACTTAGTGTGACTGGTGTGGCCTAAAGCACTGGTTGCAGACAAGATGTTTTGCCAAATAGCTGCATTATCTGCCTCTGCTTGTAATATTTTTTGTCAGTCATGACAAGTATGGGCAGAGAAAACAGAAATATCATCTTTAGCCATATGTACTGCTCCAACACCATTTTCTTGCCATGAACCGCATTTGTTTTCAGCAGAATGAGTTCATTATGGAGCGTGTGCTCAGATTAGTTATTCTAAGTATTTCCTGGTGTATTGTGCCTTGAAATGAGTGTTAGACATGGAGTATTAGAAGTATTTATCTGTTTTCTCTGAAGTCATGTTTAGATAATAAAAATGAAAAATGGAGAGGAAATGCTTGTAAAACTTTATTTTTGCCTGTTCGTAAGGTGACTTTTTTAAATAACACAAATTATATAAAATAGCTCAAAAGGATTTGCAGATCGTTGAACTCTTAAATGTAGCTTAAAATGCTTGAAAACCCATATGTTCTATATTTTTATAGAGATTCTATACAAATTTCTTTGAATGTGTAAAATTGTGCAGAGTTATGCTTTTGTTTGGTTTGTTTGGTTTTTTTTGAATTTTCTGATCCCAAAGGGGTTTATGACATTAGGTGCCTGAAAGTGTTTCCATGTAGCTCATACCTGTCAGGACTATACATACATTTTGTTGCTTCCTCAGCCTAAGAAGCTTTCCTTAAAAGAAATTACTTTTGACTTGGATTCCTCCCTAACAGTACTAGTGTAGCATGAAAAGCCAAAATTGCTGAAGGCAAAAGCTTGACCAGCAAAAGAATTGCCTGCAAACAGTCATGCATACCAAAGATCATGCTTTCCTTAGGACTACATCTAGTTCTGCAGTTGAATTTCTCCTGGAGACAATCTTGTGCATGAAGTCGTGTGAGCAGTGTGGGATGATGTGTGACTGGCAACTGGTAGTGATGCCACTGATTTTCATTTGGGACATATTGGGGAAAAACTCTTCTCTAGTAATTGGAGAATGTTTTTGATTTTTCAGCCAAAAGCATTCATCTTGTTTGCGTGTCCTTTTCCTGTTTGTTTTTAAGAATGGAATTGCGGGGTTTTGTAAGTCCGTTTGTTCAAAAAATTGATTCAGATCTTGAGCAGACAAGTATTGCAGGCAGCTGTGGGGTTTTCTCAGAGCTTTGTCTGGCGGAGCACTCCCTGGCCTCTGCTCAGGGATACCAACTGCTGCGGTGGGAGCCTGCAAGGAGTGGCGAGGTGCCAGCTCTCTCCTCTTTCCGGACATGGCAGCACATGTTGAGCATATCTGAGTCCCTCAGACTTGTGTGCTTTTTTCACAATATCATTGAAATTTGTTCACTGCACTTTTATGATTTAGATATAGGGAATGAGGTTTTTAACAGAGAGTTTTTTACCTTTTGATGGACTCAGAGAAGTGATGAACCTACGTGTCTGTCCCCAAAATAGTCTAGACACTGTAATTTTCCTCTTGTAGTATCTTAGCAATCCAGATATTTCTTTCTCATAGAATAGATGGTACTTCTAGATATACATCCTTGCTACACCTTTTCACCTTCCTCATTTTTTCCTTCCCCCTTCACAGATCCAGTAGGCTCAAATATACACGCAAGTACTTGAGCTTGAGCACTGCTGGTGGTGGTTGTCTCCTGAGTCCCTGAAGTCTTATGAGCCTTGATTTTCTCCTTTTAGGGCTGATGAAAGAGTCACTGAGGTAGAGAACCTTGAATGTGGACATGGTTTCCTCTTCTAAGCCAGCCTCCTTCGACATGCTGTTAGGCTAATACTTTTGTGGCACACCTGCAGTGAGGCCAACAGGAGGAAATGAGCTGTTCCTCTAAATGAGTTGGAGTTTTTAAAAATGAAGGTTTGGATCTAGTAGAATAAAAGACATCTAGGTCTTGGGAGAAATTGGAGAAGGATCCCTGCAATGAATACTGGCTACCCTTTAGTGAAGCTGAATCTCATTAGTGCATGGACAGGATGCATATATTGCTTTAGTACACTCTCTTTTTTTAGGGAGATTTATATAACCTAGCAGTTATATGAGCTTCAGATATTCTGTCTGAAGAAAAACTATGTCAGTGCAATCTAGTTTGTATTAAGAGAGAAAACTTGTCTCTGATGGCTGTGAACAGAGGCTGAGACAGTTCTTGAGGTATTTTGAATGTGCTCTCTCTTTTCAAGAACTGCTTGAAAATTCGGTTGAAAGCCAGTGCAAAAAACTGTCTGATACACGGTGATGCTGTGCTGTTTATTCTGGTTTGTGGTTTTTCAGTATTGCAGCTGAACAAGGGTATTGATGTATATGTAACTGCACTAGAACAGTATTGCAGATGAGGGGCCTTGGGGGATCAGAGATTATGAGCAGAGGACAGATAGTTAAGAGTGGAGTTGACACTCAATAACCATTACATAATGAAAGAATACTGAATGATATGCAGTAATAGAAATCACTGCTACAATTACAAAACTTCACAACATTACAAATGGAGAGACAACTTCAGAATTAAGTGTATTTGCAATGAGTTAAATTTCTTGAAAGCTCTGAGAGCTTAGTGTGTACAACTAAGAATCTGAAAGGGTATATATGCCTAAGGAGCAATTAAAAAAAAAAAACAAACGAAAAAAAACCCCAAAATTTTGACCAAAAGGTCTGTGAGAAAGGAAGGTAATGAGGTGGCTGAAGAACAACTTGGTTTTGCCAAACGCAAACCAGAACGTATAAAGAAACATATGAAACAAAACTCTTGAAGAACTGCAAACTCTTAACTGGGAGGGTTGATAATAACTATACTTTATTCTCTATGATGTATATGATGCATAAAGCAGTGAATAAACCAAAACTAATTAGGCAAAGGTTAATATTTATGGTTGTGGTCTCTTGCCATTATGCTGGTCTTAGATTGGCATACTGTTGTTCTTCTTTGAAAATTTATTTTTAATATAAGTTGCAGAATAAAAATATCCACATCATTTATAATAGTTGGGAGGCTAGATGATGGAAGTCTTTCCCACCCAGGTGTGCACAAAATATGCCTCTCAGGAAGGGAAAGGAGTGTGTAAACCAAACCGGACCTAGAGCCCTCTCTGCTGGATGACTGGGAAACAACACTTAAAGCAGAAAAAAATAAGAATTTTGATGTAAAAAAGAAAGTCTGAGGCTTGTGCATGAAATCTAGACATAAACCATAAATCCTACATAGTTGAAGTCTTCCCTAGTATAAGAAGATGGAATAGCATGCTTGTTTCATAAAATAGCCCTCTTATTAAATTATCAGGTGATATATTTTAATGATAATTCTTTTCTTCTGAGCAAATCCAGGATCTGAGGGGGGAAGAAAATAATTAACATTTCATCTTAGAACTTTGAAAAATCCATAATATCTATGCCAAAGAGAAATATTCAAGTAAAGGATTTTCTAACCATATGTAGCCTACAGGGTGTAGGTGGGTGCTGTGTTTTTTAGTAATGAACCGAAGAAATTAACACTTACTATAGAGGCTGTAGTAATACGTGGAAAATATGCTATTCCAAGATGAAGTACTTTTTAAAAAAGGCATTTGGCAAGATGTAACAGATGTGTTTGTCTTAAAATAAAGTATATTTTCCAGTAGGAGGAGAAACCCTATCATAGTAATTAAAGTCCATATTTAATTCCTAATGTAAAGGCAAACAGAGACTTTCAGAATTCTTTTTTCATTCCATTTGACTAATAGAAAGAGGGGAGAGGAGAATTGCAGAGCATAACTGGATTGCCACTTTACTGCCAACACTAGAAGATCCACTAAAACTATGCAACACCCTGAAATCCAGTCACTGGGAACTGATTTGAAGTGTGCGTGAGCACACGTGGGTTTTTTAAGCTGAAAAAAGTCTACTGGAGGTAAGAGGGATCAACATTGAATAAACTTGTGAGAAGCCTTGACTCTTCCTTCTACTGTGGTTTTTCAAGATAGGATAGCAGCTGAAGACATTCATGACATATCTGGTCACAGAAAGTTTATTAGGGAAACAAAAAATGCAGACTTTGGAAACCTCTGAAATCTCACATGCATGGAGAACTACAGCAAAACAGTTACTGATCTTTATTAAAGTTGGTTTCCCTTCATTTCCTGTCTAGGGTAGTAGAAACACATTTTAGAAATGTTTGATGTTTTCTAAAGTGTTCATTATGACATATTTCCTTTTTTTGAGTCGTCATTTCACTTAAGGGTAAGAACTTGATTAATGTCTTTGTAGAGCAGATAGTGTGATGGGGTTGCTTTAGGTTAGTTTTTTTTTCCTAGTTTTTTTCAAGTCACAATGACATAACAACTTGAAAATGTAGATTAAAAATGGTTTAAAAAATGTAGACTAGTAAGATACAGGAAGATTTTGTAACATATTTTTGTTCTGTAAAAATAAGCCCTATGAGGTGACTGTTTCTTAGAAAAAAGCCCAAACCAGAAACAAAAAAGAAGAACCTACCTAGGTAACCAAACTAACTGGAATGAATTTATCACGTTGTATCACTCACCAAGTGTTTTGTGAAAGGCAGTAAGGACATTGTATAAAGGATTGAATTTGTTCTCTTGGAAAGACAAAAGTAGTGAAAATGTAGACTGGAGAAAGCCTTTTGTATTTATGCTCTTGTTTTCCCTGTTTTTTCCTGTTGTTTATTGACCCAGCTAATTCTAATGGTAACACGAGCAAAGGCATTTTAAAAGCCTGTTTGTAGAGGTGGTTGTGAAAGTACCTCAGTAATATTTATTTTCCATGGGAGAATTAATGCAGAAACACTACATTGCTGTACATCTCAAGGTGTTTTCTCAAATATTTTTTGGATAAGAAACAAAGTATTTTTTATATAGTTTTATTGTAGATGTTGAATATTAGGCAACTGTATAATGGCTTCTTTATATGTGTATACACACACACACACATCTTCTTGATAGAGTAATATATGCTACCTAACCTCTACTACATGAGCTTTAGAATATGTCTAAGCTACATGATAAGCATATTGCAAAGGTACAGACAGTTTTCGTGTTAAGCTAAGAGAGGCCTCAAAGACATGTGCAGATCAGCCAGTACTGACTCTGGAGCAGAGGCAGCACAGGCAGAATGGTGCTAAAGGAATGGTGCTGTAACATATCTGTGGAGCCAGCAGCCAGGGGCTATAGTGTGAAACAAATGCTTACATTTCATAGCTCATATATGAAAGAAACTCCTCTGGCTTTTCCTCTTATCCCCTAAAGCTTTCAAAGGTCTAATCCTGTCCGTCAGTCCTGCCTGGCTGTAGTTACCACAGCAGAGCAAAACTTCAGCAGCCAGAGTGCTCAATGCTGGTGTGCTAAACCCACAGTCATGTTTCTGCTATAAAGGCACCATGTTTCTTACAGTAGCTTGGGTATTTTCTGACGATGTTTTAGACAGACAGACCTCATTAAAAGCAGAAAATGAGTGGAGTGAATATATGGCTGCTTTCTTCTTCAGCTGTAACTTGGCAGTTTTGCAAGTGGTGCTCTTGTGGTGTCAGGAGACCTTAACTATTTCTGTGCTGGGATGGAGTTACTGTACTGCACAGGCCTGTCCTCTTATGGCTCAATAAAACCATTTCTCAAAATAATTGCACACCTCTAAATTCTGTTTAATTTTAAATAGTTTTTCTGATGCTGACTTAACCTGTGCTATGATTTGCTGCAGATTTTTTCTTAAATTAGTTATCTCTTTTATACATCTATACATGGTTTTTGGTTTTATTTTTGTTTTTTCAGGGCATGGCTTTTACTTTGGAGGAGAGGCAACAATTGAATATTCATGGATTATTGCCACCTTGCTTTCTTGGTCAAGATGCTCAGGTCTATACAATTCTTAAGAATTTTGAAAGGCTGACGTGTGACTTAGACAGGTAAAGTATGGCTATGAAACTTTATCCTACTTATCAATTCATGAGTCACTTACTTTTTTTTGTACAGTAGTATAGATGAAATTTTGGGTTATTTTTTCCAGCTGTGGTTATTGATTATTGGGAATTGTTAAGCTAACTACATATTTTTGCTAGAATGCTTTCTTCAAAAAATCAATTCCTACTTTAAAATTGTAATCTTCCAGAGCTGTTCACATGAACTTACTTCAATAACCAAATGATACAAAGGCCATTGGAAGCAAATGAACTCACGTGAAACTAAAAGTCAGTAATGACTTTACATGCATATAGATTCACATGCATTAAAACATACAGAATTTATAAAACGTTATAAAACTAATACTTAGCATAGTATTGCTCTGCTTAGGTTTTTTTAAGGAAAAAAATCTGTGGAAGGCTTTAGACATTCATGAATACTAAAATGTTCTTCTTTAAAAATTGTATTTTATAGGCCCTAGAACAAAACACTGTTTCTTCATTTCTTTCTTCCTGTGCCCTGCTTTGCTCTGTTGTGGGATGTCTTGTTATCGTGGCCTCTAGGTACCCATCTGTTGTTGACAAGGATTTTTCATGATTCAGAGTTGCCACAACCTTTGTTTTTTATGGAGTCAGAATAGGATGAGGAGAGCTTTCCTTGCAAGTGAAGAGCTCGCAATTGTGGTATCTTTAGCAGGTTAACTATTTTCCAGTGCTCTCAGGAGGCTATTATCAGTTGTCACAGACTAGTAGCTTCCCAGGCCAGAATGCTTCTTTAGTCTGAATGCTCGCATATAGAAAAGTGGAAAATTTCATGAAGCCCCCGGATTCAACCATTGATGTTACCATAAGAGAAAATCTTCTCTGTCCTTCTGTCCCCATCTCCTCCTTAACTGTGCCTTGAGGTAGTCCCTTCATGATACAACTCGTTTCATGTGTTTCAGGACATTTAAGGCAATTTCAGCTGCTTGTTTCTGCTTGAACTGCTGAAATTTCTCTTCACCTGTGACTTGAAAACTGGAAGAAAGAAGGTCTTTACCCCATTGTTGTATGTGTTTTTTAACCAAGAACGAAATTTTGCTCCTACTTCAGGTCATAGGAGAAAAGCACTTGTGTTTCTCAAAACATCATAGATAGAACATCACAGGTCTAGCAATTCAACAGTCAAAAGGAGATTAGCAGTATTTCCAAATCTTAATTATATATTTTTTAGCAAAAAATTGTGGATAATCAAGTGGCTTTTTGCCAAAATGAAAAATTTCTTCAGCAAAGGAAGACAGAATTAATCTATCAGTTTTAAGTGACAGAGTATTAAAACTTTGAATGATGTGTTTTTTGAACTGCAATAAAGCACTGCATACTGAAGTTCTGATTGCAATGGGAATAATGAAACAAAAATAACTGTCTCCAAGTATTGTGGGAATACTTTGCAGAAAACTATCTTTATTATGTTAAAAGAAAAGAAAGAAAAATCTGTCGGTCTTGGGGGTGGAGGAGGAAAGATTTTTTTTAAAGTACAGTTAATCTGTGTATGATACACACAAATAATATATAAGTATAAAAAATATAATATGGTTACAAATAAATGTGAAGAAAAGGTTTTCCAGAAGCCACTGGCTTCAGAGAATATTTTTCCAAAACTGCCACTGTTAGCTTAAGGTCTGTAAATAATTAAACAAAAGCTTGGTGTCATTCTTTCCCACCTATGAGTCTTCTTTGGCATTTTCTCTTTTTCAAATACATAGTTGGATGAGGAAGAAATTTGTTTCCTGCCTCTCTGACCAGACATCTGTAAAACAGAAGCGCTAACGTTAAATTATTCCATCCATGTGTCTTGAGCATTAGACTGCAGCTTGCCATTTTATACCATAGAGCCAGTTTTTATTATAATGCCTGCTTTAGTATGAAGGTTATATTGTACTGTGCAGCTTTTGCAGTACGGATTTGTTATTGTTAATTTGGTTTTAGAGATGCAGTTTAACTGTGAAAACTAGCCAGTCTTCTGTTCAGAGAAATAGCTTGAAGCTATTACAAGTTAGGCTTTTTTCTCACTAATATGTCCACTAGTCAGAATACTTCAATTAAAATTTTAGTAATTAACATATGAAAAAATGAATAGCTGTGTTTATTTCTCAGTTTTATTCTGTGGAGTGTGTCTGTGGTATTTTCTCAGCTGTAATTTTTGGTCCAGGTGTTTGAATCTTCTCCTTCCCCTTACAATGTGAATTAACATTCTGGCGCCATTTATAATGCTGGATAAGCTGTGGTGGGATCTCCATCCATGGGAGATATTCAAAATCTGACTGAACACGGTCCAGAGCAAACTGCTCTAGCTGACTCTGCTTTGAGCAGGGGATCAGATGAGGCAATCTCCAGGGGTCCCTTCCAACATGAGCTAGTGTATGCTTTCATAACACAAGTCCCTAATAGTTAAGAAATAAGCTTTCAGAGATAATCTTGGATCAATCCAAATTTGTGTAAATTAAGTCAGGTTGTCCCTTAAGAATGTTAAATTATTTAAATCCACAGTACTCTCCAAATAGAATTGTTTCTTTAAGAAATCATATTTATACTCTGTGTGAACACCTAGCAGATCTAATTTGACTATTCATGCCATGCTGTGTTTTGATAAAAAAATATTTCCCTGATGTATTATTGGGGCTTTATACAGCTGTGGTGTTTTCTCTATTTTTAGCAACATAAAATTGTGTTATATGCATAGGTCTGCATTTAAGGCCCCTGATGAAAGACTTGGTAACATTTGGATGAAGATACTTCTTTTTAAGACTGTCAACAGTGACACCTTGGGCTCCTTTGCAGATAAAATGCTTGTGTGAATTGAGCGTGCAAAAGGTTGCATGAGCAAAATATGATTTGCAGGTGTGTTTATAAGTTAAGTCTGACAATTTCTTTGGAGTATGTCAATAAAGAGCCTACTTGGAGAACATGTGCATTACATGTGTGTGAGCTCAATCCTCAAGGCAATATGTGAACTCTGGTCTCCTATATTTATACTTGTATCAAAGAATTTTAAAGAAGAGTGACTGTGATCCTGCCAGAATTACTCCTTGAATCTCTTCACTGATGAAGAATGTCAGAAGACTCTGGCTACTTTAACTGGAAGTCTCAAGTGCTCCCTGTAAAGGCAGGTGCTCAAGGACAATCTTGCATAAGAGCATGCAGTTATTGCCTTCTACTGAGTGTAAATGTCCTAATTCCAGAAAAAAACCCCATACTTCTTACAGATTTGCGTCTGGCATAGTCTTTGCTCCCATAGAAACAGTGATTGAAAAGAGATAAAGGGAGGTTGTTGTTCTGCTTCTAGAGCTTGGCAGTGGGTGTATGTTTGTTTGTTTTACATCCAAATACAAAAAATTAAGTACAAGCATTTAGATGTTGCAAAGGTGGAAGCTGTTAAATACCTTAGACAGACGAGTATTGTCTGATGATATGTAAGTGCTGTGTATGACAGCATCTTCCACTGGCAGGATTGCCCTGGTTTTGCTTGGAAAGAGGGTGTGTGTAAATTCATAAAGCTAAGTTGGTAGTTAGTACCATGGCATGACATGTTTTGGCACAGCTGAAGTGCCTTTGCGAACTTGTAGCATGAAATTGTTGTGCTCTGAGATACCAAGAGTTCATACACAAAATGAATGTGGAACAGGAACAAATCAATTGCCTGGTATGCTTGGCAAAAGGGACACCAATAAGAGAAAATAATTCTATTCCTCTAACTTAATTTGGAAAAGCTGTGATGGATTCTGCAAATAATTTATTTTTTTTTTCTCTTCTGTATGTTCATAATTGTCTTTCTTCTTGCTCTATATTGATGCTGAAATTGTTACTCCCGGCACAGTGACATCTTCTGCCTGAACTTTTCTTTCTCCAAAGAGTCATGCTGGTGAAATGTTATACTGGATGTGTTAGCATTAGGAAACGGGCCATCAACTTGCTTTTCCAGGGAATGCCGTCTTATTTTGTTGTTGTTTTTTTTAAAGTTCCCTGTCTTTAATCCATTTTTACATAGATAAGGATGATGCAGAGTAATGGAACTAAGTGTCTTACACAGGTTAAAAACAACAGCCTTTCCTCCCACCTTCCTTTATTTACTCTCTACATATTTTTTCAAGATAAGAGTGGACAAATTTGGGATTTGTTCTGTTTTCACCTTTCCATTTTGTCTTGTAAAGTGCATGCCAGTGATAGCTGGGCCAATTATTCCAAGAAATCATCAGTAACTTTCTAGTAGTTATATCAGTTTTCTTTTGGGTTTTAGATTATATGTGTTTTATGTCCTTTTGTTACTACTGTATTTCATTCTCTTCATAAAAACAGACTAGTATGAAGGATTCTTAGGTGAAGTAAAGGCAAAGGGGGAAAAGTGACACACTGAAATTTGAATGCTTGGCAGTCTCCTCTCTCTGACTTGCCAGACCTTGGTTTTTGTCCTCTGAAACTCTTCCCTGAAATCTTCATTCAGTACTCCTTGTCTGAGGACAGATAATATTTTTCTCCCTTTTTATAGCACAAATGATTGTTCTCAGTGTTTTATTGCTTCTTTTCATTATGTTTTCAATTATATGTGGGCTTCAGTAAAAGATTCCATTAAATTCTGAATTTTAAATATATTTTTTAAACACAATGCTGAAAAACGCTTCATGCTTGTAGTTGTGAAGGTACTTGAATGTTGCTAAAAGATGCATACTTGCTGTCTAATGCATTAAAACCAACCCCACACTGAGGATGAAGCATTTTTGGTATTCTCTTTATAAAGATTTTTTGAGAAATTTGATACCCCTAACTAAGGAAATTATGATGCTGAGAAATAAGACATATACCTGCTGTTGAAAAGTAACCTTCTGATAGAAATTGCACTTGTCTACAAATATTTTTCACTTTATAATAACATTTATTATACTGATTTGGATATGATCAAGTATGTAATATTTGAAAACATAAATAGTATGCAGTTACTACTTTTGCAAGTTCTTTAGCATATCCTGAATATAAAAGTGGCACAATAAATACAAATAAGAAAATAAAACCCCAATTTAATGCTATAGGACAGCAAGAACAGACTGGAGAGTTTTAACAGTTTTTTGATTTGAAGCCCCTGAGGAAGGCTTTTCCTAAGCTTTTAATTTCTTTGTAAAAGATTTCTTCACCCTATTATAATCTAGGCTTGATCTGAGTATTAAGGATGATGAGAAAGTATTTTATACTCTTAAGCAGCCACACCTCATTTTAAATGTAAGTGATAAAATGAAGTACTGACAACTGCTTCGGAACAGTGCTGTGGCTTGGACAGTGCTTGCAGTGTCCAGTGTAGAGTGAGGGCCAAAAATATGCATGATATTCTCTAACATCACTTTAAATGTTCTCTGGAAACAAAATTAATGTCTTCATGCGTATTCACAACTACACAAGCATGAACTTGTATTTCAAGATGAATGTTGGGATAGTTGTCCTCAGGAGAAAGGTTTTAATAAAGAAAATGCTCTGAGAATTCAAGGACATTGAAGGATATGCTATATCATAATGAAATACTGGGAAAATGAAAGGCTATAGGGAAATGTAATAATATGAAAGAAAATTAGTATCTATGTATGTATATTTGTAGCTGAGAACTACGAGAGCAGGATACAATTTAACCTTGGAGAACATTCAAAACTAATGTGTATGATGGAAGGTGGTTCCGACTGCCTCATGGTGATGGTATTTAGAGTACAAGTGCAACTTTTTGGTTTCTAGATCTTTATCTGTTTAGAGTCTAAAATACCCTCCATGACACAAGGGAAGGGATATTGTTTTGCCTCACTTCTGTCACCTCATTGCAGTCACCAGCTGCCAAACTGGCTGCACTGGCCTTGCTTATAGTGCTCATTAAAGGTTTACATAACAGATCCCAAAAGAAGTGCTTCCCTGATTTACAGGGATATGTGAGCTGAGCTTGAATGGAATGCATTCAGATTTACGAAGCTGTTCTTTGTCAGATGGTTGCCTGACTATATTTGTGTCTTCCTAAAGAATGAATTAGATTTTTTTGGGGCATGTGTTGCACAAGTATGCAGAAGGAAAGTTCATATGAATAATATTTAGGTACATAAACCTCTAGGCTTTTGGAATGAATGCATTCTATATGTATCCTCAACACTTGTGTAATAAAATGATGGGCATATTAAACTTTTTGAGTGTAAGTAATTAGCAATCCGTTGTAAATTTCAAAAAAAACCCCCTACATAAATTGTATACATAAATTAAGTTAAAGTTTTTGTGTAAGCCTATTGGTACACAAGACAACATAATTTTTTTCAGCAGTTCTTACCATTGCTAAAACTAGTGATGAGACAGATAAGGTTCAAGATCACCAAATTCCTAAATTTTAAGTGTTCACAAAGTGACAGAGTGATACCTGTGTGAACTGGTATAACTTGAAGTCACTCATAGACTCATATAATTTGTGACAGTCAGCATTGCAATTTGGCTTCCTGATTGGTATCTTGAAACAGTAATGTGGTATCTTGAAATAGTAATGTAATTATTCAGTGTAAGTGTGATGGTAGTCAAAAGCAGATCAAGGTAAACATGAACTTTTTTTTAGTCTCATTTATATGATTCTTTTTTTCTCATTGGTTTTCTTTTTAAATAAATATAGATCTTCCTAAAAATTGATTTCAGTTAGGAGATACAACATTGCAGATTTCATGTCAAACATAGACTTAAGGGCTGAAAGGCTGGCCGTGTGTGTATGCTTCGTTTTCAAAAGCTTTGTTTTTCAGTGTTTATTTGAAGTATTAGTCTGGATTTAAGATAAATTTCTATTGAGGCAAGAGCATGCAAAGCTTAATGTTTTTAGTTCTGTTTTCTTTGGGCAAGCGAGTAAGCTTGTGTAAGTTATACTTAATGCTGATCTCATTTCAAGTGGAGCAACTGATATAAACAGATAAGGTTCTGACAGACCAAATCCTCAATTGCAGCACAGTGTTTTATACCTGAGGGGGATTAGCTTCCTGAGTATGTAGAGTTTGACAACTTTGTGATGGTTTCAGGTTCTCTGTCTCAACCAGTTTGTTACCCTTTGTGTCTGAACCATTTGTGCTATTAAGACAAGGAGGAATTTAAATGCTTTCAATAAGAGAGAGGCTATTCTAGAACAAACATAATTTTAATTATCCAAACACCACTGTATTTCTAAATCTACTTTATATGTTCCCTTGATGTCTGTCTAATTATATGTAATTCTCCACAGATACATGCTACTAATGAGTCTTCAGGATCGAAATGAAAAGCTTTTCTATAAAGTGCTGGCTTCTGACATTGAAAGGTTCATGCCTATTGTTTATACTCCCACTGTGGGACTGGCTTGCCAACAATATGGTTTAGCATTCCGGAGGCCAAGGTATGTAAGTTTATACTTCAAATAAAAGTAATTGTATCTTATTTTCCTCTTGACTCATTTCAGCAGGGGTTTTCTAGCAACTGAATGTAAGCCAAAAATGCAATAATTGAGATAATTCAAGCTACACTTTTGGTCTACATTAAATAATAATTTGTGCATTTCTTATCTGCATTAAGAAGGCAAATGGTTGGTTTAATTGCATTAAAACATGAATATATTGTAAATCTTATTAACTGACTGTTCTAGAATCCTAGCTGCATGTAAGAAGACTGGAGAAGAATGGAACCTTAGTTTTAGATTTGTCTTAGAAACTTGAAAAGCATAGACTTTTGCCTATGTAAATATTTATGTTATTGGTATTTTATACATACACAGAAACATATATAAAAAACAGTATGTATACAAACTAAGGATGCATTACATGTGTATCTACTGATATCTTAAAAATAGTCAAAAATCATCCAAGTGCCTGTTTCACTGATTAATAACTTCTTGCTTCATAGGTTGGTTACTGAAGCGCTTTTATTCTGTATACAATATCTGTATTTATAGAATGATGAGCATGAAAGAAGACTATGAGGTATGAAAGAAGGATAGACACTTCTGTTTCACTCTGCCTCTTGAACATCAATTCAGAGTTTGAGATTTGTGGTGGTTGCTGTTTGAGAACATTGTGTATATCACTGCCTTCAAGTGCAAACTGGAACAACACTTTGGAGCCTTCTGCAGAATTTTCTGGCAAAGAAAGAGATAAATGAGCTGCATGTGCATAGCTCTGTTAACAGAAATAGGTTTTTTACAGTCAAGGCATTGATCAAAAGTAAGAAGCTTGTAAGATGTAAGGGAACAAATGACTGCTCACAAATTCTTCAGCAGGAGATATTTGAGAGAGACTTATGACTTCAAGGTTTTGTTGTTAATGTGAAAATCATTTTGGCCTTGTGACTGACAGAATGAGTCAGGACCATCTGGTCAACTGCAGAAAACAAGAATTCCCACTTCTATGCACATTAAAAAGTTCAAAAATACCTCAAGAATGCTTACTTAAACCTGTTTAATGATCTGTGGCTTTTAGGTGCCTCCCTTAGAAAGAGAAGTCATCTCCTTTTTTCCCCTCAGTATTTACCACCATGGTGATTTTAAGTGCCTTCCAGGAAGTGCTAAATGTGTCTGGAAATTAAGTCTTTGCTTACACTGGTCTCATTACCCCTCATTTTGATATTCATTGCCATATAAAATGTTTCATAAGGAGCAACTCTGCCCATGTGTGTACTTTTCCCCTTCTCCCTATATGTGTGAAGCATCTGTGGAGAAAAACACCCAGTTTAATTAGAGTCATGGAATTGTTAAGGTTGCAAAAGACCTCCAAGGTCATTGAGTCCCACTTTTGACTGAATGCCACCACGTCAACTAAATCATAGCACTGTGTGCCACATCCAATCATTTCTTGAATACTTCCAGTGATGATGACTCCACACCCTCACTGGGCAGCCCATTCCAATGCTTAACTACCTTTTCAGTGAAGTTCTTCCTGATATCCAACCTGAAACTCCATGGCACAGCTTGAGACTATTTCCTCTTATCCTGTCATTACTTACCTAGGAGAAGAGGCCAACCCCAACCTGGCTACAGCCTCCCTTCAGGCATTTGTAGAGAGTGATAAGGTCACCCTGAGCCTCCTCAGGGCTAAACAACCCCAGTTCCCTCAGCCACTCCTCTCAGGACTTGTGCTGCAGACCCTTCACCAGCTCCATTGCCCTTCTCTGGATGTGTTCCAGCACCTCAATGTCTCTTTTGGAGTGGGGTTGGAAATAGATGATCCTTAAGCTCCCTTACAATCCAAACCATTCTGTGGTTCTGCGATCTTTGACAGACTCTTTCCTGCTTAAGAAAAATACCCACAGTGCAATCTTACACTGTGCTGTTACAGAGATATGGGGTTTTTTTTCTAAGAAAAACCTTTTCTAAATTATTCCAATACCAGCTATGCAAAGCAACCAATATAATTGAGTTTGGAATTGCATTGTAGAGCATGACTCATTTAGCATTAAGCCTTATATGCCAGCATACCTCATAAACAGCATCCTCCATGAGATGGATGGATAAAGAAAAAGTAAACATTAAATTTAATATTCAGAAGGTGGAAAGGAGTAAAAGATGTAAGATTTAGTCCAGGCTATACCATCTTACAATTTTCATTGATTTTTTTTTCAACAAGTTGGAATTAAGGAAAAAGATATAATCTGATCATATCTTAAAAAAAAGGTATTCTCATCTGTAAGAACTGTGTGTATCTGCCTTATGCTGACTCATATGTAAATGCAGTCTTTATAGATAAGTGACTATTTTTCTTTCAGAATGGTTTTTTATTTCAGAATATTTTTAATACCGCCTCTTCCCACAGTTCAGAAAATGTTTGGTATTTCATAGTTTAATATAGATCCCATTAGAAATAGACTTGGAGGTAAACGAGTTTAAAATTGCCCTGTTGCAGTAGATCAAATTTATCTCACTGCAGTTTGCAAGGCAGTGCCATATTTAGTTTATGTCTATAAGGATTTTTTCCAATATTCAATATTCAGTTATACTTCTTTACGTTGTGAAATGAGTTTGAAGCCCCTGGCTCACAAGTTATCTCTTGAGGCAAGGAACAACAAAAACTAATTTAGTGTCTTGTGGAATCATTAAATGAGATCATCTTCTGTGACTCCCTTATGTGTTTTTAGAAGACTTTATGGGCTCACATGATGTGCTTACAGTCACAGAAGGACTCTGTGGCTCAGGAAAAGGTTTTCATCCTGAAGCAATATTTTGCAATTTTAGAATAAACATTCATGGCTGACCAGCAAACCATCTGATTAAGAATCATTTCTCAAGAGAACCAGCTGCAAAGTAACTTGACTCACTGGTTTGAAGCTCGTCGGTATAACTGACATTTCTTTGTAAAATTCAGACTCTACTCGAGGTTGCATTACTTACTCTGAATTGTTCAGCTTTAAGTCCACCAGTTTAGTGAATAAGAGTATTATTGTAGAAATAAACAGTACAGATCTAATAGCAGATCTGTAACATGCACCTACCTACACTGTTACATAAACATAATTTAGAAGCCCAGTCTGTCTGGTCTTCTTCCTAACTGTTGAGGAGGACTGGGGAAGAAAGGATCCTTCAGGGAGTTTGTCAGAGAAGGAATTTGGACCTCTACAGATAGAAGCAGTACTTATGCTGAGAATCCAATGAGGTTCTCGTTTTATTGTAATGTTCACGCTATCATTAAAAGCATTATCTCAGAATCTCTACTAGATCACTTTTTGGTTCAGTCTCTATCCATCATTTAAATTCCTAAAGTAAAAAATTCTTCAGTTGCACAAGGCATGTACATACATATGACAGCTTTTGATGACTTCCCAAGAAACAATCTATTTCTGTAAATAGATTTCTGAAATATAACAGTTCTTTCATCCAAAAAGAATAAATATGGGAAAGCTCAATGGAAATTTCCTCCAAGAATTCAAAATCAACTTTTTATGTTGTATAGAGAACACCCAGGAGTTTAAGATTCTTGTGTAAACTCAGCATTCAGAGAAAGGAGGTATAATTGCCAAGTACTGCTATGCTGAAGACTTTGGACGTTGTTAAAATGTTAGGTGACTGTTTATATATTGCCATTCCTAGAAGGAAAAGCCATTTCAAACAGAATATGATCAGAGCAAGCCCTGGTAACTGATGCAGCTCAGGCATGGCAGAGTGCTCTGAGATAACTTCCCGATGCAGTCAGAGACTGTCAGGCTGACAAGGAACCATTTTTAAAGCAGCTCTGTTGGATCTGATGCAGTCTCTTAAAAGGCAAAGTGTGCCAGCTTTGAAATTATTCACCAGATTTCCTCCTCACTGAAGTGCTTGACTGGCTCAGCATATACAAATTTGAGACTTAGTCCTTTCCATTCCTTGTATTTCTCAAAAAGAATGTATTTATTTACATTTATTTTATGTATTTACATTTACAATGATTCAGATGCATGGTATTGAATGCAAATGTTGCAAATGTGAGTTCTTGTTTTGTTGACACAGTAATGTTTACATACTGAGGTTGCCAGCTGCAAGATAGCATCACTTTTTGATAAAGAAATTAGAGAACAGGGAAATACTTATTTCCTCTGACAGAACATGCAAAATGTTAGGCCTTGGCATCAGAAATTGCAGTCTGCTTGCCAGCACAAGGTTGATCCTGTGGTACTTCTAATAATCTTTTTGTGGTTTTTAATGAGGCTTTTTGAGTTATTTTTTTAATTTCAGTGGATGTCTGAGGCCTCCAAGTCTCTTCAGAAACCAGATTTGGCTTACTGAAGGCCAGAAATTTGTCAAATACTCCTGGATCACATGAGCTAAGAAAGTTCAGTTCCTGGAACTTTTTTGTGACTCTGTCTCTCTTTCAGATGTGTGGTGTTTCCTTGATTGAGACTACTAGAATGTCTGAATTTGTTTCACATAACTTTTTCACCAGTATAACAGCTCCCTTAGATTTTTTTCAGCACATCTAAATTTTTTTTCCTCCCCTAGAAAAGCATATATATGTATACATATGTCTATTTAGGGACTTTATTCATCTGATTGTTGCTATACATAATTATCTTAGTATCTTCATTTAGTTAGAAGTGATTATTGCGTAACATAAAATTATATTAAAAGATATAACAAAACACTAGTTTCACAGTTATTTTTACTGGTATTTTCTTCTCTGAAAACTGTGTAGGATTTTAATCTGTAGGTGAAAAAAAGGAAATGTGGAGGCTTTTTAGCTGGTCTCTTGTAAGGTCTTGACTGTTAGGACAGCATATGAAAGCAAAATGTTTTGCAATGAAAACATAACAGCAAAATGCTTTTTTGAAAATAGACTGTTGGAATTCTGTTCTGCAGAAGGACCTGGTGTGTGTATTAACAACATGGTTTGGGTGGCAAGTTATTTTGTAACATTTCAACAGAGAATTAGCATAGCTGTAGTATTTCTTCTTATTTGAGACAATTTTTCTCTTAATGGCTTCTAAAGCCTGATGATGATGGCATTTCCATCCTCTCACCAAGCACTTTTGAAATACATGTTGTTCATTTTTCTCCTTTGTCTTTTGTGAAGATGACAACTGTTGACATGTTCCAGGCAACTTTTTTCTCTTTCCTTTTTTTTTTTTCTGTGTATAGCCTTGCCATTGAGTTCATGACATCCAGTAATTTTACTTTCTGGCGTGACTCTGATCTGCTGTTACCTTCATCAAACTAAAACTTAGCTTAGCGTGCTGTTGCTTCCTTGGCTTGAAGGTAAGGCTAATAGAGTCTTCCCAGCAAAATATTTGCCCTGCTCTGAAAAGTTGGAACAGGAGAAATAGCACAATGTGAGAGTGTTGAATTTCTCTCTTCTCCTGGACTGTCTTTTAGACTGGATTGTGCCCAAGGTATATTCAATTTGGTCTGTCAGCAGACAGTAATGCTGCTGCAGGGAAGGGTGTGAGGATCTTGTACAGAAGATGTCAGTGGGTCTCATTTCGTCTTACAGTGCTTTGTAAATATTAAGCCAGTTTCTCATGTAAGAAATTATTGAAGGAAAAAAAAGCTATGTCTTGATTTCTGAAAACATTAGGATAGTCTTTAGTTTATATGCATGTAGTCATCTGGTCTCTCTAGAAATGTTAAATTCATGACTTTTCATGATATTTTGGCAATAGGTTTCACCATTTAGGTACAGTATGAATTTTTATATTTTTATTGAACTTTCACCTCAGAATAAGATCATGAATGATTAGCCTGTGCCAAACTGAGAATAGGTAGTCCTGACCTAGCATTATAAAATATAACATCCTCCATGTGGTGGGGTTTTTTGTATGTGCTTGGTGCTTGCATGTAGGTGTAACCTACAGCAGTACTTGTGGGGGATGGTATTTACAGAAGTAGCACTTGGAGTTGTTCTTCCATTTACTCTTGTCTGAGTTGGAGCTTTACGTATTATTAGCCTCTTCCTGCTCTCATAAATTTCATACATGATTTCTTCTGCAGGTAATATTTAAGGGACTTTTGATCATGGTCATAAAAGCTTTATCCTAAAGCACATCACAAGCATGGAATTTCTGGCTTTCAGACCTGAGTTTGTAGGTGCATTGCTCTGTTTTTTCTGGATGGAGTACATCTTGGCTGTGAGCAGGAGGAAATGAGGCCATCCCTTCTCAAAGCATGACTCTCAAAATGTTTGGCAGCAGTCAATGTTTGGTCATTCTTGACACAGTGGTCTAAGGAAGACAGCAAGCAAGACTCAGTGCTCTTCTACAGACATCTTTAGTGGTTTCTGAGCAAGAGGGCTAAAATTAAAGTTCTGGCCATGCCTCTCTGTTCCCTTGTTCACTTCCTACACAGAGCCCTGGGTATTTCCAGGGGATCCCTGTCCTTGTTTGGCTTGTACTGTTATTTTTTAATAATTTCTACTATCTGTTGTGTGAGGTTAGAACTGAATGTTCTCCCTTCTCCACAAATTTTGGGGGAATCAAATTTATCTTTTCAAGGGCATCTGCACTTTGAGCTAATGGGAACTTACTTCTGTGAGTTTTGGCATATGATTATCTTCCTCATTTCCTTGTATTCTACTGAGACAGTCCTCTGAAACAAAAAAGTTTCATACAGATGCTTTTCACTAAATGGAAAAGACAGTTTGTGTGACAGTTATTAATGCAGTATTTATTAGAACCTTCTTGTTTCTTTTACTAAAGCAGTCATCTTGTGGATCTACGTGCAGAAGACTGGACAGAAAGTACATGATCCCAAATTAAATGACTTTACTGTGACTAATCTTTTCTTTCTAGTGCCAATATCACATAAAAGGTAGGCTATATCCTTTTCAACAAGTAAACTATGTATCTGCGTTTTAAAATAGAGGTATTGTTTTGGCACATTACAGTTTCATGTCAATAACTATGACTTGTATCAATATATAACCATGTTACTCTTCAATGTCTTCCTATTTTCCTGAATTTTTAAGGAGATTTTGACTCTAAGCCAGCCTGCAATACTGCCTTCTGGTTACAAGCTCCCAGATTTCCCAAAGCAGTACATTCCTTAATGAAATGTACTTTAAGGGCAGAGATTTTATTTAGATTTCACACCTCTACTTGGCCAAAGATGTCACTGGCAACACTAAAGTATCAGGTCATACAGTACAGGAGAGGTCTACTCATTAGCTCTGTCCAACTCTGTACAAGCCATATTTGTCTACTAAATTTTTCCCCTCATGAAACAGCCTCTATCAACCTGACATATAGAGTTTCCTAATTGTCAACAGCATTTGACCCCCAAAGCAAACTTTTTAAGAGTCACTTCCTTCAATAAAAGAACTTTAACTTTCCTTAGTTCAACACCTTTTCAAGAACAGTCTATCAAATCCCATGCAGTGTCTGCAAATGAAGTTACTCCATCCTTCCTTTTGTATAAAATGACAAGTACATTTGCCTCCGTTCTGCCTTGAGGGGCCTTGGGACAGCCCTGAAGTTGGGGCTTCCTCTTGACAGGAGTTTGCATACTGTATCCATTTCCATTGACTGGAGTTCTGCACCATTCTAGCACTCATTTAGGACAACCCAGACAGTGACAGCGTGTGCCATATGAACAGACAACTGCAGCAGACAACAAACAATTTGCAACGCATTGCTTGGGGAGTACTAAGAAAAATGTGTGGGCATCTTTCCCCCTTCATAGGGCTGTGCTGTGGAAGGGGAAGAGCTTGCTTCCAGATACCAGTGGGATAAAAAATAAATGGTGTTATTGCATGTGTTTACAACTAGGTATCACCAGCAGTAGGGATTTATGCATTGGTAACATGAGCTTGTAGCAGAGAACTGTTACAGTTGACTGATAAACATTTAGTGCAGGTGTTGGTTTTGTTGTTTTTTTTTAATATTAAGATCTTCTTAGAAATAGAGGAATCCTACGCTCTCCTTCTATGCAGAGTTTTCCATGTCCCCAGTAATTCCCAATGTTATCATCTGATACTGCAAAACAAGGTACCGGTAGTATTCAGGTAAGATGTTAGTGATTTAGAAGCATTACATTGCTTTATTAGCTCATTCTGTATAGATCCCAGCCCATGCCCAGAGGATGTTTTCCTTTAGGGATGTGCTTATGCTGGAGATTCTCCAGCTCCCATTTTCTGTACATTTGTTGCACGTCCTTCGGCACCACCCAAATCCCCTGCTTACACATTCAGCAGCTTCTCTGTTCAAAATGCTCTCATTACTCAGCAGTCCAACATTGTCTCATTGTTGCATTTCCAATACAAGATATTTAGTAGCTTTAAAAAAAAAACCCCTACAGTAATTCCTATAACTGTATTTGGTCAAGTCCAAAAGAGGAAGGAAAAACCCTAGCAAAATCACTGTAACTTTGCAGTAACTTGTCTATTCTATCATAGTTTTCTGTCTCTGTCTAGAAGCTTTCTAAATAGATAAAGTAAATAGTCAAGTCTTAAAATAAAAAAATGAAAAGTGAAGATAAGGCATAAAGATTTTCAGCCTGTAAGAGCATAACAAATGGGATGATTGTGTGTTGTAATATATCTTGTGTTTCTCTATATTTATGGCTAGATGTTTTGGTCCAGGAGCTTTTTACATGCTACATTTGAGAGAGCCATATGCATAGGAGGCTTCTGAAAAAGACTTTTTTCTTGTCTTGGGATAGAAGTGGATCCTTTTGTTTCTTGCAAGGCACTTTGATCCTTTTTTAGCAAAGGTTTTTAGTTGCATAAAACTGTTTCCTTATGGGGACAGCTCAATAACAAATGTCAGCAGTGTTAATTATAATAAACTTAAATATAAAAAGACCAGGTCCTAATAACTTTACCAAATTCATTGTAGAGTAGCAGTAACATCATGTAATTTGCAGCTAGGTGGAGAAAGGTTTGTGAGGCATCTGACATCCTGACCGCTGCTCTTTAAGCTGTGACACTGAATCTCAGTTCTACTTCTTTGGCTAATGAGTATTAGGTGATTAAGCCACATGCAGGAAACCAAATATCTTTTAGAAAATGGTGGGTAAGGGCCTGCTGGGAGCATAGATCAAATAGATGAAGGTGCATAAACCATACAAAGCAAGGCATTTTTGTAAGAAAAGCAAGGACTTCCAGCTGAAGGTGTACAGTGATATGGAAGGCTTAAATCAACTGGCAGAAATAAGGGAATCATTTACTGAGAAACATAAAAAAAGAAAAGCAGGCTTCAGTTTGTACTGAGTGAGAACCCATGTCTTTGGCACAAAGGTGGTCAAAAGCCTGTTCTCAGTTTTGCTTCTTTGTTCCCAAAACGACTATGTTTAACGTGAATTTTTGTTTAGTCTTAAGGAAGAAGGGAGTTTAGGAGATCTCACAACTTTATTTTAGTACTCCAGTTTACTGAAATTAACTATTGTTTTCAGCATTCTGGTGGAATTTTCCGCCTAAAGGAAGAGCTTCCTGTTCCTGAGATGAAGCTCTAACGTAGCTTACAGAGACACAGCAGCACATTTCTGTTTCAGAAGTTCACAATATTATGACAACTTTCTTATATCAGAAGGTATTTTTGGTTTCTTTTAACTGAATCTTTATAAAAAGGAGGGAAAGTATAAGACCATTTGCCTCTAATGGATGAGGTTAGTTTTTATGACAGTGGGCCAGATATGTTCCAGATGTATAATGTTCAAAATGTTTTCTTGGGGTTCCATCTATTATAATTCTTTTCTCAAATTTTATGATAAAGGCTTCTAGTAATTTTAAATTGAGTCAGGAAATAATTATTTTTTTCTTACATATATTCAATTCTCTATATTTAAAAACACTTTTTATAGGTAATATACATTTCGTGGGTTTTGCTGGAAAAATTTTAATACTTCTTCTGTGAGTGAATTTCAGAAAACAGCTGGTATGTTGGAACTTTGTTAACATCAGGTAACATAAATCTTAAGAGTAATGATGTTGTTTCTCAGTTTCTCTGTCTGAGATAGAAGCTGGACCTGCAGCTTTTTCACCCCCTGTTAAAAGCTGTTGTTGAATACAATACTAAAAACTTGGTCCGTCTCATACATTCATTCATGCCGTAAATTTAGCAGGAAGTAAATACAGAAATGGTGCTGCTGATCAGGTTGTTTACAATTTTAAAAATGTGCAAATGGTAAATGGAGATTTGTACTTTTCCAGAGTGTTCATTTTCAGCAGTTAGAGTCAGCTCTACAAATGGAAGATAGTGTCTCATTTCAGAAGGGACTTTTCATTGAAGTAGAAGTTGGGTAGAATATGCCATAAGAAGAAGCATTTTTAAATAAGTCTTCACTTTTGTCCTTCTCAATAGTTACTGAGAGCAAATTATGGTGATTTAAAGGTCAATGAAAACTGGTCTTAAAGGACATTATTGTCTAAATATGGGAAATTTTCCATGTTCCAATGAGCCAAGGCAGCACAAGTTGTTGAAGTAAATAGAAGGACAGTGATCTCACTTGTTTGAGTATTTCACAGTTCAAATAGCATGTAAAAGGATTTTTTTAGAAAAACATCACTAGCATTGCAAGTTTCCTAGTAGATAACATGGTTGATGTTGTTTGTACATGGCTTTCTGTGCAGTTAATATTAGCATAAAATAATGCAAACATGATAGCTGTTGAAGCAGAACAGTAGATTATTTTTTGTCTTAAAAATGAATGAATCTGGCTCTGGTAAACCGTTCTCTCATTCACAGTCTTCAAATAGTTCTATTTGTGTCCATGAGAGTGTAAGTAATTAAGTTATTTATTGAGCAACTGTCAGAGGCATTTAAGTAGCTTCTGGAGCAAAAGAGCTCCAGTGCTTAAACCATAGTATTTTGCAAAGTCTGCCTTTTCCTTTGCAAACAAACACATCCCATTGAATTGCTGTTGTGTGGTTTAGCAACACTATGTAAAAGCTGATTGTCTAGATGAGTGATACTTTAGGAATATAGTTAAATCAACAAATTCATGTTTTAAGAAGTGACTATAAAGATATGATTTGATATACTCTTTTGCTGTGTGAAAAGCATGCATCATTAGTTTGAACACTCAGACCACAAAATGCTGTGCAAGTAAAGGAGGTGAGGCACTAATTGAAAAAAAGTGTTAGATATCTAGATTTACAGTAAAGAGTATTTTATGTGAGTGATGCAAAACATCTGCAATGACTAAGTCCGTGAAGTGTTTACTATGAAGTATTTTTAGTATAGTTGGAGGTGAACAGTATGGTTTCTAAAATTAAGTAGAGATTTTTGGATTATTAGTGAAGTGTCAAGCTATAATTACTCTTGGTACCATGTAAAATTGGTTTTAAAGTTTTCCAGTGTAAGGCTTGTAATGTTGTTACTCAGATTATTTTTACAATGTGATGTTTTTTTGAGTTGAATGAGAGCAATTGAGGAATTACTATCATTGAGTTGCTTTTTATTGTACAAAAGCCTTGACTTCTTTGCCCACTTCTGGAGCCTGAGTTTATCTGATGGGCACTCTACAGAATAAAATCAGAAAGTTTCAAGAAAAAAAGATTCTTTTTGTAAAAATCTGTATACACTCAATTTCGTAATGCAGAGATTACATGCTTTGGTAGCAAGAATAGGCATCTCAAGGAGCTGGAAAAGTCCAGACTTTTTGGAAAAAGTAGTAAGACAGGACTGATGCAGGTTTTGTGTCTGTTCCTTTGTCATTTGCCTTCAGTCTGTACTGCTATGGGCAACTTGTCCCTTTTTTTCACTCTCACCTGTTCTGTTGTGCTACAATTTAGAAAAGGTATGCTGTATGCAAGCTCTGGAGCCTGTTTCAGCTGCAGAAGGGCAGATGGGGCAATGTGTGTGTGATCTGGCCCCTGCCTGGAGCTGTATCAGGAGTGTTACAGCCAGTTACATAGCTCACTATGTTGCAAATTGTGGCATAGCACCCACCCTCTGGTTCCCTGCTTCCCTAATCCCACATGGCGTGGAAGAGGGAATGTGCTGAGACCTGAAGTCAGGTTTCTGAGTAAATCCCAGGTGTGAGCAAAGGGAGTCTTATGTGGAAGTTCCTGGAACCCATGGGGTTGTTTGAAGCAGCCCTTCTGACTGAGTGCCGCCTGGATGAGCTTGTTTGAAGCACGCAGTGTCCATTGTCAAAGAAACAAGGCAGAGCCACGGACTCCAGTTGAAGATCTTGGGCAGGCTTGAGCATAGTCTAGATACTGTATTTACTTCTGGCAGCATCTGGAGCACTGCAGCTTGCTGGGGCTTGCATCAGAAAAAATAGAGTCTTAAGTAGCTGTCTACCTCAGTTGTATTTTTTAATTATTTATTTAAAAAAAAAATTTCTATCATTATCACTTATTTTTAAATAATGTTTTAACATCTGTAATAATAGATTCTCCCAGCTTCTTTGTATCACTAGAGTTATGGACCTTTTACTTCTCCAAACCCTATCCTTTCTTTGCTGAAACCTCATTCCCTGGAGGTCGTATTTTCAAACACCAGGCTTATAGCTGCTGTCGTTCAGGTTGACTTTATCACTTTTCTGCTCTAAAGGCTGATTCATGTTGGATACTGTGCAGTTCTGTAAGTGACCCAAACTTACTTTTCTCTTCTCTGTAGATGTAGCGACTATTGGAGCATGACACTTACTAATAGGGATTGATGAGCATCTTTGATCGACTTGGGCATGTGAAAGAGTGCTACAGAGGCTGCCAACACTGGATAAAGACTGTCATGAACAGTGTTTTTCAGAAGGGTTTCTTGAAATAAGCCTAGCTAGTGGTTTGCTCCTATAGCTGAAGATTGACTGTTCAGACCCCGTGATATTAGCATTTCCTATTTACAGGCATTATGCACACTGTATTTTTCTGTATTTTAATTATTTTCCTACACTCTTGTGCCAAATTGGGCTTTTGAGTCACTACAGAAATATATGAGGCTTTCATTATTCTATTATGTATAGCAAATTGGAGTTGGCAGATGTTAGCATCTGTCTTTCAGATATTTGAATCTTCTACAAAATAACTTTTTATAATCAGTAGTCATTTAGGAAACCATATGCTCAGCATGAAACAACCTAAGGCAACATAATATTTATAAACTTCTATGTCTTTTCAGAATTAGTATCTTACCCTCCATTGTCATTCATATGCTGCGAGTATTTACCTTTTTTATGAACTACATCTTGCTCATGTACAGCTCAACACTTTGAGAGGTTTTAGCAGTACCTACTGTTCTTGAAGTACTCCTGTATTTTTGATGTTTGTTTTAGATTTAGTCTTTATTTTGCTTCTTACAAACTTTTCAAATATGGTTTGAGCATGCCACATCTAGAAAATGTAAAGCCCATTTGTAAAGTTTGTTTAACACTGATGAATTCAGGCCGACAGTCAGTAGCAGCTGCTATTTCAGCATCAACTATTTTATATATTGAAAAACATACCTGTATATTGCAAAGTAATGAAATTCATCTCTGTACAAAGGGAAGGGTAAAGAAAATAAACAAAGCTGTCAACAGCTGCATTTAAATCATCTTGTATTTATTAGGCCTTAGTAGTCTTGCAATGCAAAGGAAACTGCTACAGTAAGATGTAATGAAAACCTTGAGCACATTTTATATGAAGAAATGAGACCATATTGAACAGTCACAATGGGAAAAAAGAGCAGAATGTTCTTCAGGGAGGATATAGGTGCTCTTAGTTTCTAGTACAATGTTTGTGTTGTATTGCTTTGTATGATTTTAAAAATAGGAGAGAATTTCAGCAGGGACCAGGGAAGTAGTTTACCTCTTTCTTGTCAAGCGCAGGAGTTTGGAAGAGTCTAGGCTCAAATATAAACTGTGTCTGGCCCCTGAGATTTTTTGTTGTTATTATTATTAAGCTTGTTGGTTTAGGCTGCCTGGGGAAGTGAAGTCACCTCTACTGTAACTCTGTGTACAATTCATAATTCAAATAACAGTTTTGAATATCTAGGGTTATAGGGTTGTGAGAAAAGTTTGAACTTTTTTTCATTAAACATGTTTGGCATTTTCTGAGACATGTTAAGATTGTGTCCTGTTATTATAAGAAGAGGAAAGAAAGGATTGTTCTGTTACAGTGACACATTTTCCTAAACTGTTCTTGAATGGAAAATAGACAAATACATTGCTGGTAGAACATTGCTTCCTCAAAACAATAATAAACAAATGCTCCATTTAATTCTATTGACTTTGTTCTCATAGATCAGAATTTTAATAAAACAGACCCAAATCATGTGCTGCAGAATGACTTCCACATAACTAGTAAAATTTACAGTGTAGTGAGCTCAGTGACCCAAAATAGATTCACCCTTTGTTGAGTGGATCTTGATGTCTTCATGTAGGCTCCCCCCTCACTCTTCAGTCCTACTGCTGGTGTGATGAGAAGAAAGGAGGCATAGTTACTTCTTTGCCTAATTATTCCTCTGCTGTAGTTTCATACATTATCTGGCTGGCTGAAGTGGGTGTCACTAGCAGTTTGCATTGGCCTGGCTGGTGTAAACCAGTGCTGAGCCGAGGGCTGACTGGGGCAAACTTGCTGTAGATGAGCACTTCTGCATATGTGCTTAGGTAAGTTCTGTGTCAGTCTGCACTGTGCCGTGTTCAAAATGAACACATTAATTAGAAGACTGATGTGAGGCTTCAGGTCAGTTTTAACTTGCAGTTTTGGTGATTGGTCTTCTTGCCTTGCAAGAAAAGATAATATGTATAACCGAGATACCAGTTAAAATAGAAAGGACTGTACTGTATTGTAAAACCTACAGTTGCTTTTCCAGTGAGCTTGCCAACCTAGACTGCTCTGAAATTGTGCGCAAGAGAACTTAATCCTGCTTCCCCATGAGTAACTTTTCTTCTTAGAAATGTGAATATGTGCATGCTGAAAAACAAGCAGCATGTTCTTCCCCTTACCGTTTTTTCAGTATTTTGCTTCTTTCTTCATGTGATTATATGTATTGCTTGTCTGTCTGCTTTAGCAGCCCCATCCTGAAGTGCTTTGTCAGACAGGTGCATATCCTGCAGGTCGTCTCTTCCTCATCCAGCAGAGCAGGGTGTTTGTCACTGGAGTGACAGTACTTATTTTTATTGTTAACATTATACTGAAATGGATAATTCAGTCATATTTCCAGATTGAAATCCATATCGTGAACTGAATCCAGTTTAAATCATCTAGCTTGCCCCATGCTTCATTTTTGCTGTGCCATGACAGCCCAAAACCAACTTTTATGTCTGCTAGGTAACCAAATTGCTGGCTACCTTTTCAGCTTGTCAGTCCTATCCCACTTATAATAACCTAATGCAGTTGGTACTTTCCTTGGCTATAGCATGACCTCATGGAAAAGAAAAAAAAGCCACATGCAGTGCTACCTTTGATGACTTTCTGCAGGTAGAATTGCCAGTGAAGTCAGTCCCAGTAATATAGGCTGAGTATTCTTGTGGCTGACACCTTTGTGAGCCAGGGTTCCTCTCATCAACCTGATGTACCTACTTGCAGAGAATACCTTATGGGAGAAAAGTGCTTTAGTGAAAGAAATGAAGGATGAGGAAAAGAAATCCAGATGAAAGGATAAAAAATTCTTATCTCTTATTCTGTTCCCTTAAATCTACTTGGTCAGGCCAGTGTGTCCAGAAATGTTTTACTAAACTACAAGAAAGAATGGAGGGAAGGGGAGAAAGAGGGGAATGAAATGCTTTTGACATCACTATTTACACTTCAGCCTCTACTTTCCATTGTGGCTTGAATCTGATCCTGCTCAAACAGATTTCTGAAATACGCTCTCAATACTTATTCAAAGGTCCTTACAAATGTTCTAACAAAATTCCTTCTGGCGCAGCCACCATGTCTTTATTTTCCTCCGTTGGGGAATTTATTTCATGGTGACCTCTCTCCGTAGACTGCAAGGAAGAGGTCATTTAGGCACACTGGGCTGGACTCTGACTCTTTAGAAAATCAATACAAAATCTTGCTTCATTTAACACAAATCTATTAGGTTGGTGTAAATTGGAGAATGGAGACAAGGAGAGGAATGATTCCACAAGATAGCTTTCTTCCAACACTCTGTACTTGCTTTCACACATTCATCTGTCACAGCTCTCTCTGAGGCTAGCAATTTTGATAAGATGTACTTTATGATTTAACAGTTTACAGGGTGTTTTATAAAATGACTCATGGTACAATATATCAGAAAGGAAGCATCATTTATTTTTCTTTGCTGTTTTATGGCATTTCACTGTAAGGGACATCTTTTCTCAGGTAGCTGGCTCACAAATAGATATACTTGTGTGCAGTAAATAACAGAACTTTTCAAAAGTGTTGTAAAATTAACCCTCCTGTCCCTGAGGACCTGTTGCTTCCACTGGGATGGAGAAATTAATTTGCTGACAGATGCTACTTATTAAGAAACAACTGAGATACATTGATGTCCAGCATGGTGTGTTAGTTCTGAGCATGGGAAATGAGCACAAAAGGAGAATTAATTAGAAATGCCAGGTTGAGAGAATTTCTAGTTCTAGGGGAAAATGCATAAAATGAAATACTTTGGTTAATCACAGCATGTCTTACATTGCTTTTTGTCCTAAATAATAAACAATTTCAGTTGCATGTTTTTGACAACATAAAGGGACAGAAGACACTTAAATATAAAATTAAATTAAAAATTCAATATAAAAATATAAATCACATGGTAATTTATATATAAACATATAATCTGTTTGAAATATATAAATATATGAAATTGAATATAATGTTTAGGCTAATTTTGCTATCTTGGTTAGTATACTTTTAACACTGCAGGAGATTCTTTGCTTGACTTGGTATTTGTGCAGTCATATCTGACAAGCATTTTTCTGATTTATTAGTTTTATTTAGACCTGTATGACCCACTGGTATGAATATGGTCGTATTCTGGTAGATTTATACTTCCTAATGCAAAATGTAATTACAAGAAGACATCTTTGCACGTGCTTCTTCATTGATGTTTTCTTTGTGGATTTTGAGAGATTGCATTTAAGTGCATTCATGGGTTTTGAGAGATTGTATTTTTCCATTATCTTACATGAAAAAAGTAGGTAAGAAATGGAATTAAATTAACTCTGAGTGGACCTGAATGTATATGTACCTGTCAAGTAAAATGAATGAAGAATGAAATGCTGAATAGGAGAATAAGATACTATATCAATTTTGCTTATGCAATAAACAGAAAATGTATTGAGAATTACACTTTTCTACCATTTTGTTTTAAAACTGTTCTGTACTGGTGGAACTAAAGGCCAATTTTCAAACACTCTTCGGAGCAAAGATTTGGTCTGTTCAGTATTGAGGATCTTCTAGCACTGTTGAGAAGAAAACTTGCCACTTTTGTAACTCAAAAGGACAATCTAATGAAATAGGGAGATTGTTTTCTAAACACATAACTGAATGCTTCTGATTTATTTTATGTAATGATAATATATGGCTTATTTCAGATTTTGTTCATAGCTTAAAGCTTCGGCCTATTCTTGTTCGTAAATGTTAGGACTGCTGGGGCAGTAGTGATCACTGTCCTAAGAGGAACTCATTTTTTGGTCAGGGACAACCAATGAACAGCTTTGAACAGATCAAGTGCTGAGTGAGTTGGTTTCAGGAAGGACTCTTACAGGTTCTCTCTGTGCAGTAAAGCTTTACTGTTCTCTGACTTATAAATGCAGATGATTAATTTACTTATTCACACAAAATTGAGCTCTTATTATCGAACTGAATTCATCTATGTTAGAAACACAGTTGCATAGATTTAATATATTGTTTAATTGAATTATACTTAATTTACTTATATTACATTGATTTATAATTATTTAATTACCTGTTTATATGAAAAGCATTTTTTTATTTGCAGAGGTCTTTTTATTTCTATCCATGACCGGGGTCACATTGCTACAATGCTTAAATCCTGGCCAGAAAGTGTCATCAAGGTAAGTCCAGTTTTAGTTACATAAAAAAGCTGATGCTGTTTTGTACCCAAGATGGCTTGGTTAAGATATTTTTTATAACTTTTTTATCAATTTAGATTTTGGTGACTTCTTACCTCATTTTTTCAACAGAAAGAATGCTGTTACAGCCAAAGTTCGAGGCATTTAAACACTTAGTTGTTTAGCTGTAGGCATCGTTTACTGATTAATTGGTCAATTACATTGACTATTATGGAAAAAAAAATCCTGGATGCTTTTCCTGCATTTCAAGAAATCACAGAATCACAGGTAGGAAGGCACTTCTGCAGATCATCTAGGCCATGCTCCAGCTCAAACAAAGTCAGCCAGGACACATTACTTAGGGCTTTGTCCAGCCTTTGAGTTTTGAGTATTTCCAAGGGTAGAGACCCCACAACATCTCAAGGCAACCCCATTCCAGTGTTTGAGTTAACATTTCTCCACTTACGGTGCTTCATGAGCTCTCTCACAAAAAGTATTAAATTTCCAACTAAAATGGCTTGTCACTGAGTACGACAAGGAGGTTATTCAGTTGTCAGCTGTTTGCCATATTGAGCACTTCTCTCCTTTAGTATGAAAAGTCTTTCTTATTAGCATAGACAGTTTTTGGGGTTTACTAAGTTGTTATATTTCTATCAATGAAACATGCTTCCTGATACATGTAAGTATGATGGAGTGTGTTATTTGCTCAAGGGAAGAAGACATATATCTTTGAAGGGTGAGAACCAGGTGGTTGTAGACAGCCCTGACAAAGGCCAGTAGGAGTGGCTGGCTCTGGTTCTGCTGAAAACAGACATGACAAAAACCAGGAGTTTGTAGTTCTTCTTTTTTTGTGGATAACTTCCTTTCCCTTTCTATTCTGTGTTCATACTGTTGACAGAAAAATGTGAGAGGGAACAATGCCAGTTCTCTTGTAATGTAATACTAAATACCTCTCTTGTGTATTCTTAAAAGTTTTATATGAAAGTCCCATTTACAGTGAAGCAAGAGTCTAAAATAGTGTAACAAAACCACAGAAAAATACAATAAAACAATTTTTCACTTTTGTTGTACTGTTGATTTGTTTGCACCTGCTACAATTTTTACATGTAAAATAAAAAATGATGGTAAGAAAATAATGGAATACTTAGTTCATACAAGCAAAAAAGTGATTTTTACAGTGCCTTTATTTCTTCCTCCAGGCTATTGTGGTGACCGATGGTGAACGTATTCTTGGTCTTGGAGACCTTGGCTGTTATGGAATGGGCATTCCCGTTGGCAAGCTGGCACTTTATACAGCATGTGGAGGAGTAAAACCTCATGAGTGTCTACCAGTGATGTTGGATGTGGGAACAGATAATGAGGTAAGTCCTTTTCTGAAGTGTACTATTACCTACTTGAAGGAAACTATATAATAGTGGAATTATAAAATTTAGGGAGTTTTGTTACAATACTGGCTCTGATTCTGTGCAAACTAAAAAGTCGTAAGGAAAATATCTCATCCTAATATACAGTGTAGATATACTCATCCTAATGTGCAATGGAGACTGTTTTGTAAGGCTTAAGTAATAAAGGACACTGTTGCCTAAAAATGTGCTGCATACATTGTACATGTTAAAAAGTAGTATAGGAAATTTGGTCTCAAGAAGAGGAGGATGACAGAGTTAAAAATACAGTATAAGGCAGCATTCTTTCTCCACTTCTGTCACAGAATTTCTCTGCAGTGATTTCACATGTGAATTCTGAATTCAGGTTCAGAATAACTGTGCCCCTTGTTTTGGTGAACTGCTTGAAGCTATAGTCTGATCTGCGCTGGTAAGGTGTGTCTACGTACTTCAGTTGTACATTCACTTGAGATATAAAAAGCACTGTAGCGCTATAAATTTTCCCCAGGTGAGGTTCTAGTGCTTCAAGTAGGTGGACCTTACCCTCTTTAACTTGGCTTCCCCTTTGTGTGAAATGCAGAGATTTAAACTTATTGAAAATTGGCTGTCTTCTTTCCGGTACTCCTGGGATTACTGGTTAATTACTTGGCCTTGATCATCCCTTTTTTTTTGTCTGAAAGAATATTTGAATACTTGAAGACTCCGAATGATGTCAAACTAAAAAGAAAACCACCTGCAATGTATTTATGCTTTTGTAGAAGTAAACATGTTGTATTATAAATGATACAAGTGTTAAACTTTTATGTATGATAAATGTATCAGAGATTTATATGTATGATAGCTAAACAAAGCATTCCTGCACCAGTAAATTTAACTGGGGCTTCTGGATTGTTGGGTTGGGTGTGTGCATCTTCAGCTTTATATAAACACCCCCACCCCTGCCCCAGTGGGGTAATTTAGACAACACATCATGAAAGCATTACAGAACGAGAAATGTCTGCTGCCCTCTCTGAGCCCCCAGAGCCCCCTTCTAAAAGCGGGCAGGCTTTCTTGTGAGATGTATCTGAACATTGTAGCCAGTAGCCATATCAAATCACATACAAGTCTCATTAGTTATAAAATATTTTTATTTTTTGTTTGAGCAGCTGGGCCAGTTTTGTAATTTATGAATGAATGTTTCTAGGCAGTTAATTGCATCAGCTACTTCTGATACTTCAATAGGCTTTTCATTTTGCTTTTATGCTTGTTTCATTGTACCATATTATTTACTTGAAAGGTATCAAACATCTCTATATACACACAGCAACAGCGAAACTGGCTTATCCATGCTAGTAGCCCATCTTTTATGTCACTGTTCTTGTGACTAAGCATTGAGTTCAATGTGTATGAAAGAGTGGGACACACAAAGTATTACAATATACATAAAATTTGTGTGACCTGAAGTTTGTTGATGCTCTGAAATACCTTCTGATTAGGAGGATGCCTTTTGTTTTTTTCTCATTTTGGGATATGGCTTCTTGTATTAGGACCATAGGGAATGATACGTCTGAGTTCTGCTCTTGGGATATGAACAAGAGGGACTTTATTGCTGTACCTCTTAACTGATCAGACTACATGGGCCTGATAGTATTCATTAATGGGAGGTTGGATGTAGTTCCCAGGTTCCTTTAGTCAGAGTCAGGGATCCTGAGGCACCCTCTTTCTTAATTTCTTCCTTCTAACACCCAACCTCTCACCCAGTAGCACATTCCTGTTCCCTCCTTAACACTTACGTTCGTGTAACCAGTTGATGAGTCACTATAGAGAACTGAAATGACCAAAAAGCATTCAAATTTTGCTGGCTAAACTGATTGTATTAGGCCAAGCTGCCATGGAATTGCACTGCAATTCTTTATCTTAAAAGCTAAACTTCTTGAACAAATATGTGGGAAACATAACCTTAGCATAGACGGATTTCAGTTGTGCAGCCCCTACCCAAATGAGCTTCAGCTGTGACCCTGGGTGGGGCAGCTAAGTGATCCAATCATGGTGTGGGGAGGAGCATGTGCTGTATGGTATAAAAGGTTGTGTTTTAAGGGGCTGATGAGGATGTAGTTGATACTGCTGTTGTTAAGGCTTGTCTTGAAAATGTCCTTGGTGTGCTCACAAGAGTGCTGTAACACAAATAAATGTATTTTTAGGCTATATTTTCTTAGTCTAGTCAGGACTTTCCGTAATAAGACACAATAGAAATCACTCTCACAACTTGAGCACATAGAAATAATAATTATGCTGAACATGTTTTTTGAAATGTGCAGATGTTTTCCATTTAGATTAGTTCCTTCTCCCATTCTGTGGGGGCCTCCTAGCTTTAAAGGAAGTTTCAAAAAATGTACTTTTGGCAACTATAATGTGGAGGTGCATAACCTGCAAATTCTCCAGAAAGATTATTTCTTACTCTAAAGCAGAGTGTAAAAAACCCCAGCTTCACAAGTTCTCATCCTGTATTGTTCTGTTGTGTACAGAACTCAAAACACTAACCTTGAGGAGCAACTCACTCAATTTGAGATGGTTATTAAAGTCCTTGTTACTGTTAGTTTTAGCAGAGGTATTTTTAGCTAGGGTATTATCCTGTTACTCATAAAATCAAGGAAAGAAAAGAGAAGCAAGTAAAGGATTTTTATACAATTGCCTAGATAATAAGCAAGAGATATGGAAACTACATATTTATAGGTAAAAAGTTGACCTAGTAAGAAGTCTCATGTGACCAAGCTAGTAAATGGTTTC
Organism: Orthonyx spaldingii; assembly: GCA_013397795.1. Taxonomy (NCBI): domain Eukaryota; kingdom Metazoa; phylum Chordata; class Aves; order Passeriformes; family Orthonychidae; genus Orthonyx; species Orthonyx spaldingii. Next base: position 594,672 of record VZTJ01001778.1, on the reverse strand, counting down.
ATGTAGTTGGTGTGGGACTGAGTGTCCAAAGGAAGGGGTGTTGACTGCTGCCAAAAATAATAGGCCTGTTTTGTAAGATATTGACAAGGCAAGTAATTACTGAGGAACATTTGTATTCAAAGCATTTAAAATATTTGGAGTCCTGCTAGTTACTTACTACAAACCATGGCAATCTCACTAGAAGTTAGGCCTTACCAGTAGCCATGTATTTTTTAGGTGTGAGGATGGTGCTTCTTAGGTGGATTTCAAAACAATTAAAATGTACTGAGGCACTAGTCTGAGTGCTGATAGGAAAGGTGTTGTTGGAAATCCTGAGGTGATTTGGTCTCTGGATCCTAAGTGTTCATCTAATGTTGCAGAGGTATCTGTTAAATTACCTTGCAATGGTTAAAGAAATAGACAGTAGAAGAAAAATAAATAGTTGTCAAGACACAAACAGCTGCAATTTAGTGGAGACCTACCTGAAACACATATTCAGCACTGGAAGAGGGGTGGTTTGAGGATGATGGAAATAATCAAGCTGGATCAAAGGGAAACATTTAAACATCAAAATGTGAGTGATGATTGTTTTCTACTGAAAGGATGTGAATAAACTCTCACAAAATAAACAATGTTGAGACAAGCCTGGTTGGTTAAAAATCAGTCAGTCTTACAGGGATATGAGAATTGCCAGTTTATGATAAAATCAAACAAACAGCAAAGCCTAGTAATGGAAACCAAGGTCAAAAACTATAGGCAGTAAAAAAGCAAAAGACCCTAAAGTAACTTAATGAAAATAATTATGAATAGTAAGAATGAGGTTTTCTGTTTTTCCTGATTCTTTTCCTTAGTGATGGTACATATAGTAGTATTAGATTGTCATTATAAATATGGTAGGTATTTCTTAAATGTAAGTTTTATCTATCTTGGCAAGAAGTCCCATTTTCCATTTTATTAACAGCAAATTAATATGTTGAAAAAACTGTAAAAGCGTGTCAAGATCCTTAAATCAGAATGTCTGAATAATGCTTTGTCAGTTGTTTTAGAAAAAAATTTGGTAAGACATTTCTGTACCATGCTGAGCTGGGTGCAGAGGAAGTACTAGTTTTTTCTTAGGTATGTCTAGGATGAATTGAAAAAATCAGGAAGATTGGATTAAAGATAAGGCTCTTATTGAAAATACAATGATCCTGGTCAAATGAGAGTTTACAGATTTTTGGTTGACTTATTTTTTACCTTTGAAAGACATTTGAATTCTTACTGTAGCTTTCAAGAAACTAGACTAATGAAAAAGCAAAGCAGGCCTCCTGTGTTACTGGCGAAAATGTGATTTAAAATATGTATTTCTATGAGGAATAATAAAATACTTGTGGGTTTATGGTATCTCAGGTTTTTTTCAGCTCTGCAATGTTTAATATCTTTATCAGTAACTTGGAGGCAATATTTCTATTGTTCAAGGGTCACAAAAGAGACATGGTTTGGTTAAAGTACTGTTATCCAGACAGAGGAGTAATGAAATCTTGCAAGACTGATGGCTTATGTTATATAGAAGTCAAACCACTTGTGAAAGGGTTTCTTTTGACCATAAAAATTTTAATTTAATACTGGATACTTAGCAGAGGAATGAGAACTGTGTTTATTTGATACCTTAGAAGAGAAGCTCTGACAAGTTCATGGCTGCCAGACCAATTCTAAACTGATCACATGTGTAAATTCAATACTGGCAATGGCCAGTTGTGGGAGATTTGGAAAGATTGTGTGTTAGCATTTAAACTTAAACCATTTACCATAAATTTCATTTTAGATAGAAAGCATTCAGCTCTTGAATAGTACCTTCACACAATGTGGAAGAGCCAAGACAGCTGGCATTGAAAGGACTTTTTACACAGGCAGTTTCTAGCAGATGACATCGAGGTGCTCTGAACACCGGGACAGTGCCGCATGGATTGCCCAGTGGTCGGAAGTCATTCCAGCTGCAGTGGCTACAAGGAAGCTGGACACACAAACATTCCCTTGCCCTGTGTAGACATAGCTAAATAGCTGAAGAGTCACAGATATATGCCCTAAATGTACAGATGGATCATGATGGCCAGTTTGCTTTTAAAAGATGAGTGTCTGAACTGTTTTTTATTTGTTTAACTGTTGGTCTTTTCTCCAAAGTAATACGAGATAGGATGAGAGAAAATGGCCTCAAGCTGCACCAGGTGAGTTTTAGATTGGATATTAGGAACAATTTCTTCACAGAAAGGGTTGTTAAGCATTGGAACAGACTGCCCAGGGAAGTGGTAGAGTCCCTATCCCTGGAGGTATTTAAAAGCTGTATAGCTGTGGTGCTTAAGAAACATAGTTTGGTGTTGCACTTGGCAATTCTGGGTTAACAGTTGGGCTCATTGATCTTAAAGGTATTTTCCAACCTAAGTAATTCTATGATTCTATGATTTAAGCACTGAAAAGTGCATGAAAGAGAGAAATACGCAGGACGGCTGCTAGGGCAGCGACTTCTTAATATGTAACATTTCAGGGACTTGTGGGCTGCTATTTCAAGTTGTTTCCTGCATGCTTGCTTTGGAATATTTTTTTCTCTTAGCTTACTAAAATATTGAAATGCAGGAATGTGATGGTTCTCACAGTTGCCCTAAATAGGTCAATGAGCATGCCTGGGCTGGCAGTTCTGACTCCTCTGGAGGAATGACAGGCATCTGTGCTGGAATACGCAATCCAGAAAAGCTGAGGTGCAAATTCAAGCTCAGTTTTTCAGCTTATCCTAGTTAACTTTCAGTATTTCCCCAAATTATTTCTATTTGTTGTAAGAATTAGTACCAGCCTTCCAAGATTCGTATTCTTGAGGAATACCTACACATAAATGTGCAAATGAAAACTGTTGAGAAAACAGAGAAAACCCAGCTTTTATTATTCATATTTCAGCCAAAATAGAAACCTGGACAGTAGAAAACTTATTATAGAAGAAGCCTGTGATTTCATACCTTATCAATCTAAAGATATAAATGTGTCAAGTAAATAATTTAAATTGTGTACAGGTGCAGGGATTTCTAAATAAAAGACAATCACAATTTGCATTCATATGTAGAGTAGAGGCACTTCTACACTTTTTTTTAATGTAGTAAATATGTAAAGGGAATGAATATGCTCTCTGATTTTAAGAAGTTCCTGTTGCCTTCCCCTTCAATGATGATTGTTAGAACTGTAGACAACATTTCAGTGACAGTGTTACTGTAAAGTAGTAGTAACATTTCCTGAACTCTATTACTAGAGATTGGACCTGTCTGTATAAAAAGAGTCTATTTTTGTATCTGGTGCATATATAAGAATCTCATTTCTAGGTTATATTTTCCAGTGTGTTCCCTAGTAGTTTTGCATATTTCTGCAATACAGATGACACTATGTGTGATCAAAAAAGGTTTTCAGATGTGCTGCTTTTCATTTAGGTATGTTAAAATGTTATTGACAAATAATCAAATTAACCTGGCTGATGAAAAGAGGCTTTTTTACATGTTCCACAAAACAGTGGGGCCAAGGAAGGTGCTCAGAAATAAGGCTGTGACCCAATGGTGCTGAGTACCAGGCATGAACATTTCTAAAACTATTGATGAAGTAAATCTTCTGGGGTTTTTTGTGGTTTTCTCCTGTCTGGTAGGAGATAATTGCACTTTCCTTTACCAGTTAAGTTTTACAAGTGGATTTTTCCCCCACTTAGATCTTGCTGCTGTACTGCCTTCCCTGGTAGTACACAGGCAGCACTTGAGCAAAGGAGAAAATAGATGGCCATTCCTTTTTCTTCCCCTTTCTGAACTTCCAGTTGGCAAGAAAATAGTGTGATTGGATACTACTTTTCCTATGATGAGGAAGCAATTTTTGTCATGAGCAATTTTCTTCTGTTCTCTTTTCCGTGTTCAGAAATATTGAAAAGTAAAGTAATTTCTGAATTTGAAGTCCTGTCTAGCCCATTGTGAAGGCGACAAAGCCTCCACACTGTTTTGTTTTGTCAGACTTGGTAGTCTCCTTTTGAATCTATTCAGTTATTTGAAGTGGACTGAGTGTGTCTTAGAAGAGGGAATGAACAAGTACATCTGATTTTATAGATGTGTGTTCTAAAATTGGGGGGGTTTAGTGTCATCTTTACAGTATGTTTCAAAAGATTCCACCTCTAAAATAAATATGGCATCATCAGTCGCTCCTAAACATGCTTTATTTTAATAGCAGAAACACCTGCAACCATGCCAACATCCATATTACACTTGCAGACCTGAAGAATGACCTGAGGAAGGGATGATGCTTACCAGAGCCACCATTTTCCCTCAGTGCAGGGACTGGTGGGTGACATGTTTGAGTGGATCGCAAGTATCTGACAACTGATGTTCTTCAGTAATTTTTGAGAGTTTTCCTTTTCTTGCTCTTTAATGCTCATATTGAATAGCTACAATGTGTCTAGTAATACATTCACAACTTGAAAATTTCAAAAGTTATTTTTACTCAGTGTTTTAACTCAGATGGGTTGAGAATTAGTAAGTGTAGTAGTAAATCTAGATTTACCCACAAATACTAAGGTTTCAAGTGTGTTTCAGTCTTCTAAAGACAGCCTGTTTGAGTTTGTCTTCTATTTTGTCCGCAGCCTTCTGCAATTTTTAAATTGTTTTTTCTTCTGTCTGCTGTCTTGCTCTGTATTTCCTTGGTTATATTAAACCTTCAGGAAGACTGTGTACAAATATCTTGTGCTTCCTAGGGGATGCATTCTACTAATGATGTATTAAGAGAGCTGAAACACAAACTATTGCCTATCCCTTTTATGAAGTAATTGTGCCCAGAGGGGAACAGCATTTCCCACAGTATTTAGAGCTGTTAAAAGTTTTGAGTTATTTGCAAATGTGGAAGATCATTTGCTATTCTTTACCGTGGTGTTCCCAGGGGAACATATTGCATCACCTCCCTTGTTTTCATTTAGCTGCTTTTCTCATATTTTGTTAGGCATACATCAGCAGCTATGAGTACCAGCATTTTTACCAATAAAACTCAAATATATATGGTCTTAGATTTTAAACATTTATTCTCTTTAAATATTTTTTTCAGTTTGCTTATCTTCTTTTGCCCTAATACAGGGATGAAAAATGCCTTAATCTACATTTTCTGTCAGTAGCAAAAATACTTACAGTCCTTTTTAAATAAATAAAAAGACAGTGGGGAAAGATTTGTTTTTCCGTAGGGACTTGCTGTTGTTATTGTACAACAAAAGGTTACTGCAATTAAAAAAAATCATGCAGTGGTTCTAGTATAATTAAATTAGACTACATATTATCTTTTTAATATGCATGTTGTATAAAATAATATATTATGATATATTTCAGTGCCAGACTTACATCCACCATCTTTCTAAATTGCCTTTCCTAAGGTTCTATTATGCTTTCATAAAATGCTAAAGATGTGTTTGCAGTCTTCTTGTAACCATCCACCTTTTCATGTTGCCTGTGTACTAAACCCAAATCTAGACTTTTCTAGCCACTTAGGCAGCAGTGTTTTTGCTTCTTTCTTTCCTAAATTTAAGATTCAGTGGGATGGACAGTTATAATCTTGTATTTGAATTATTAGTGTTGAGAGTCTGGAGCCAAACTAGGTAAGCTCAGAAAGACTTGAAAAGAGACGTGGAGCTTGACAGTCATCTGAACCTAAGCTAAACCTCCTGGGCTAATTTTGTAAGGGGAACAGGTGCTGCTTCTTGTAGAGGAACTGTCTCAAACTGGTCTGATGAATTGTATTTTTTTTTTAAGTTGTTGACCATAAAAAGAATCTAGACTAGTTTAGATGTTTAAGTGTCCAGAATAGGTTCTTAAGTTAGCTAACAGGAATTCATTCTCAGTTTGGACTTCACTTGCCTCACTCTGGATCTGACATGTGGTTGCTGTGTGGCTCAGGGGACTTTTACAGAGACTAAAACTTGGTTTTGAACTTATGTCAACCTCTTATTAAACAAACTCTTGTTTTCTTTGAGAAGTGTCATTCTACTGCTCTTTGAGAAATGCCATTCCATTGCTTAGTGCATGAGAAGACCTCAACAGTTGTCTACTACATTTGATCCATTGTCGTCCTTTAAACTTTGTCATTTTGGCTAGAAATACATGGTATTCTTTTTCTGAGACTGTTAATTTATTGTTGTGAAATTTGCTGTTTATGATTATTTCTTTTGTGAAGTGCTCTGCTTCATTAGACAACGGAAAATGTGACAAAGCTAGGTGGTTCCTCAGATTTTCATGTTTACCAAACAGGATGTTGGTAATGATTTTTAAGACCTGACAAGTTGAAGAGGGGAGGGTTTTAGAAGAAAGAATATAGATCATGACACAGGATTTAAGTCTTGGTTTTATCTGACACTGGAAAGAACAAGCTGTGTACTGATGTTACAGGCAGTTTTGTCAGTCCATTTAATTTCTTCTTACTTCACTTTTCAGAGCAAGGGGCTCTATGAAAGAGGGCAGAAATTAATATCTGGAAATGCTTATTTTGGATAGCATGCATGAATATCCATAGACTAAATTGATGGCAGACTTTGTTTGAAGATACATTGGACATTTCCAATTCTTTATGCTCAGAAGGGAGCAACAGATAGTGTTTGTTTTCGTTGGCTTTCACAGTAACTGCTATCAACCTCCTCAGCAATTTCACAGGCAATGGAAAAGACAAGAGAAAGAATGGGCATAAATATAGCTATTATCACAAGAGTTGGGAAAATATGTATTATTTATGGCTCCACAGAAGACAACCTAGTGTCTGGGACAAAGCTTGTCACACTTGAATTGTAAAGGTGCTCTTACAAATGTTGGCCTTGCACTAACAGGTCTAGTTTGTGCACAGAATTACTGTTCCTTTTTTTTTTACTGGTGATAGGACAGATATATAGCTGAGATGCCAACACCAAAATAATATCAAAATACTTTTTTTGGTCCAAGGGACACTGTTGATGTGACTTGTTGTTGTAGGAAGAGGTCCAATCCATTTGGCTGTAGTAAAGAAAATGTTTTGAGTGTCAGCACAGGAGACAGGGATGTCAGGGTCAAAGGAAGGACCATGTGGAAGTAGCTTGTGGAAGTATCTTATGAAATGAAATAAATTGATATAAGTTTAATAAAACTGAGGAGCGATCACAAGGCGGGGAGATTTAAAGTTACATGTGAATGGAAAGAAAATAAAAATAAAATATCAGAACTGTTGGTGTAGAAATGAGATGTACTGGTAACCTAGAAGAAGATTTTCAGTTTTGTAAATGGTATCTGTTGATATATTAAAATTCTGTTCGGTTACCTATCTGATGAACTGGAGACACTTTGCTGTCGTATTGTGTGAGCTGATACAATATTATCAAAATCTTCTTTATTAGTAGAGTATTAAATATGAATGAAAAAGGTATTTGAGGTTTTTTTTAAACGTGTATGTTATCTTTGTCATTATTCAGATGAAGGAATATTATTAAGATGGCATTCTTCCCAATATTGCTAATTAATGACAAACTTTACTGGTATCATCTTCAAAACAGTAAGTCTTTGCCCTTTGCTGATTCACTTTGTTGGTGATTTGCTTTTTGGTTTTGGGTTTGTTTGTGGTTTTTTCTTTATTTTTGTCTGGTTTTGAAAGCCGGATGACTCCTTATATTCAGACATTCCAGCTACCTATCCTAAACAAAATTTGTAAATGTAAGTGCAAAGGGAATGATGTGTGTTTGTTGCTTGCAAAAGCGGTGTAGAAAAGTTTGATGTATTTCAAGTGTTTGAATCACCCCAAGCAGCTGTATCTTGCCATACTCTCTTGATTAAGCTAAAATTTATAATTTATTAAGATAGCTACACTCCTGCTAACTTTGCAAGGAAGAAAAATATCTCCAACTTCTATAAAGCATTTCACTGAGGCTAGACTTGTTTTTAGAATACTGTATAGGCTGCCATGAGTTCTGTTTGGGCTCTTCTAAAAGATTATTGTTGGGCAACCTTCTGTGATTTATTATAAGCACTTACTGCTGGACCTTCAAGTAGCTTTGAGCATATCATCCCTCATGTTTTTCGAGAGCAATAAACTTTTGAAAGTTTGGTTGTGGTAATCTATTTCTACAGCTTCCTATTCCCATTATCCATCAGCTATATTTCAAAGTGTAGGGTACTGTTCCATGTTTCTTGATGTGTGACAGGATATGTGACTGAGATTTTAGCCGTGTAGGTGCTGGGGTTCATGAAGAAGAAATTGTAGTCATTAACTCCGTGGTGCCTGTGGGAAGTCAGTTGTGTAGGGAGCTTAATGGTTCATCTGAGCCTTTTCTGTAATTCAGTAAAAGCTTTTATAGAAAGTAGATATCTGGAGTTTTAGGAGATTTCTTGTGAGATTTCTTCTGAAAATTATATGAATAAAATACATGAGATTTTTCAGATTGCTTTCTGGCTATTGTTTGTATGTTAAAATATTAGTGATTACATGCAGCACAATGTGCTGAAGTCCTAAACGATGTTGGATTCTTCAGGACTATTGTTTTCTCAATAGGCAAATGATTAAGTTTTTCAAGAAATGCCACTGGCATGCAGACAACCATTTGTTTTCAGTTTTACTGTGTAAAGGAGTTATGCATGCTGAAATTGTGCCTGATGAAATGTTCCTCCAAAACCATGGTTCTGAGTGTCTTCCAAGTTCCAGCTCAAATTACAGGCATTTGTGGAATTGGCATTGTCCCTATCCCTGCAGACAGATGTTAACACCAGGAGAGTTCTCTCAGACTGTTAAACATAATGCAGACTGTTTATCTTGCTGTTTTGTTTGGGGTTTTTTTTTGCTTAAAATACACAATGAATTAGGCACCTCTGTTCTTCTTACTAACTCTGCTAGATATGGTTCTGGTAGCAGGTTGAATCATAGAATCATTTAGGTTTGAAAAGATCATTGAGTCCCACCATTAACCCAGCACTGCCAAGTCCACCACTAAGCCATGTCCCTAAGTGCCACATGTACTTCAAAATATCTCCAGGGATGGGGACTCAACCACTTGCCTGGGCAGCCTGTTCTAGTGCTTGAGAACACATTCTGTGAAGAAGCCTGTTCCATTATTTTCACATTGGCACAATTAACACAGAAAATGGATCTTTCTGTACTTTTTCTCAGTATTTTTCCAAGATTAGAAATTATTTCCCCTTCATCCTGGTAATCATGTGCCTTAGTTATGCGTTGCTTAGCACAGCTGCTGCTTGGTGCCTAAGTTAAATGTTGATTTAAATGAAGGACCTGATGAATCCCTATGGTGGTGATACACAAGCATGGTACTAGGAGAACTCTAGTGCTATAAAGATCAGTCTAACAACAAGGAATTTATTATTTTAATTTTGAAGCTAACTTTCTGTAACAGAAGATGTTGGCACATCTGTACATTTAGAATTGAAACATTTTTTAGTTTTTCATTTTCTAGTATGAAAAACTGTCAAGCTAACTTGCTAGCTTTGAAGGCAGTTTTTCTTTCTTCAATTACACTACTTTCATAAGAGCATCTAATCCAATCCTCAGGAAAATGCCTGCTTTTCTCCTTATGAACAGCGCATGACTTGTGCTGCAGATTTGGTGATGGCCATTCTCTGATACTTCCTTCTACTAGTTTTTAGAAGTTAAACTGGTTGAAAATTATCATTGTAAGCTGCTTGACCTGAAGAAAGGTCCCAATGGCATTTAAATTTTGGGGAAACACTATTTATTTATCTGTTGGCTAGCAAAGTTGTACTTGAGGTATGTTTCACTACTCAGCTGTTCCCAGATCTTTCCTGATTGGAAACTGCCATAAAGATCAAGGTGCACAGAGCAGCTTTTTCTAGGTTGTCCAATTAAGTTTATTGCAAGAATTTTTTTTACTATCAGTGGTAACTTACTGAAAAAGCTTTGTCATTGGTGTGTGAATCTCTTACACTGTGTGCTGAAAAGGTGAGCAGGTGGAACAAAAGCCAAATTGCTCTGAAAAAGATATAATTCATCTGATGTCAGATGTATTACTGCTTTTAAATTTTTTTAATTTTTAGTATTCAATATCAAGCATAGCAATATATAGTTAGCCCAGCTGTACTGTGTATTATTGTAGTTTTCAACGCCCACTAGGTAAAGAGGTTCAGGTGTCATTGTGAATTCCAGATTGTTTGGAAAGGAACTTCTTAAGCATATGCATCATTAATGGGCCCCTGGCTGTAACTGGTATTGTGTGTTTCAAGTGCTCAGAAATCTGGAATTACACCTAAAAATCATAAGATAAACTTTCTATAAAAGTATGAGTTCTATAAAATATTTTATAATTCCCAGCATTTTGGAGGTAAGCTATGAGAGTGACTCAGGTGTACCTAGACTCACGCTAGAAGGCAACACTGCCCCTGCACTATCAACAGTCCTTGAGCTTTTCATCTGTCAATTGCATCCACAAACTGACTTGTGGACCCAGATGAGTCATTTCCCAAACACAAATGCATTGTATGACTTGAAGAAACAGCAGGCTCTTGAAAAATCTGAAAAATCAAGTGCATCTTGCCCCTTGCTGCCGCAACTTTCTGTCTTTGGATTTTGCACTTGGTACTCCCTTGCTAATGAGGGTTCACATAGCCACACATTTGTATAACTTAGGTATGTTTGTAAATGATACCTTCAGGGGTCTGAGTGGTCTTTAGCTTTGCATGCTCACTCACAGGAATGCGTTTCTCCTGGAAGAGCCCTTCTGGTAGCCAGGACACGGGATGGAGGGATGCAGGCAGATGGTGCCGTGCGAGGGGCTGGAGGCTTGTGCCCCTGGGCACAGAGCCACTGTCTGCCCTCAGCACTTGCACACTGGGGCCTTTATTCAGTGCCACATACATGCGCCGGAAACATCCCACAGAATGTCCTTGGCACAGCCTGGCTTTGTGCAGTCTCCTTGCTTGGGGACAGGCTGTGGTAATTTCATAGCTTGTTACAAGATTCCTTCATGAAGCATTCTTTCCAGCCATTAGAGGGATTTTTATTTTGTTGTTAAAGTTCGCTGGAGCTGACAGATTTTCAGCTGGGCAAAGCTGTCTGCATGCATGGGAAATAACTAGAATATCAGCAACAGGGTTCAGCAAGCATTCAAAACTACAACTGGTAATTCCTCTTCAGGTTAAGAAATGAGTAAGCTTCCTGAGCAGAAGCAAGCACAGGATGTAAAGGTCACATTGACACTTTAATAACCTTGTGAAATTAAAGAACAGGTTGGGCTGAATAAATGAAGCCTGTCTTTAAGGAGATATTTTTGAAGAAGTCTAGTGTGCAAATCTGTAGTATCATTATGTATATATGAAAGAGAATGTATTCTCTATATTTTTTAGCATAACCTTAAATTCTCTTAAGCCAAATTTGAGATATCATAACTTATTTTCTCTTAGATTAGGATATTTTTTCACCAGTTTCAATAAATTTTTATATTTTGAACTGTCTCAAAGATTCATAATGCTCTTTGCTAATAATTTTATTCCACAGAAGTTGTTCCCTTCAAGCACTGCATTCAAGAATGATGACAAAAGGCCACTACGAATGTATTATCTTTTAAACTCTTTACTATTGAAGGCCTAGAATTTTGTCTGAACAGACAAGGGACAATCATCAGTGATGGTTTTAGGGTTACAGGTGGGAAAATAGTAATTATAGTACAGCTGTAATTTTGTCTCTAAAGAACTGGCAGCTACTTGGTTTTGGCAAGGTGAGCACAGCTGGGCTCAGCTGTTAAAATCCATGTCCAGTGTGGGGGGTTTTTCCTCCTTTTTTTACAGCTAGAACGACCCATTGTGATACCCATTTTTGGCCTCCTATTTTGGGATCTTTTGTGACATCCTGTCCTATGGAGGATCCTGTGGAGGAAACTGAGGTGCAAAGAAAGCTACTACTCTCTATGCCAGTACCTGTCTTGGGGATGTCTAGTTAAAGTGTTAGCTGAGACTCTCAAAGATGAGATCTCCTTCTTCTAGGGAGAAAAAGAGAATAAAGCGCCTTTTTTCTTTTGCAAGGGGCCCCTTGCTAAAGTTTGCAAATGTGTTGACAAGGTCTGGTGTTTAGATAGGAGGGGCCATGATCTCTTCTTAGTGAGCATGTCATATGGCTAGTGTAATTCAAAGAAAACAAAATTGAAAAAAAAACTTTAGTTCTCTGATTATGCAACTTATTTTTGCAAAGTATTCTACACCCTCAAACCCAATTGGTAACATTCAACTCATCCAAAATTCACTTAGTATTTGGAAACACAGAATTTGTTACACATTTTAAGGGCATCATCCTGAATTTCAGACTTCAAAAGAAGCTTATTTGAAGAAAAGAAAGGCTTTCTAGTCTAATATAAATTGAAATCTCATACAGTCTTTCTAATGCCATGAAAAAGACTTCACAGCTGTAAGCAGTTCTTGAAGGACAGAAAATTGTGATTCAGCATGTTAGTGCTTACAAAGCAAAAATTTAAATGAATGCAGATTGATTACTGGGTAATGAGTATTGATAGAAGCTGAAGTCCAAAACATTGGCATGTTCCTAACCAGCTAACTTTTTATTGGAAAAAGTTTCACAGTAAGTGAAATTTCAATCTTATGGAACAAAAAAAAAAAGTTTGGAATATCTAACTTTCCTGGAGAACAGAAACCTCCCTGTGCTCACAAGCCCTTCCCCAACCTGTTAAAATTGAGACAAGAAGGTTGCAAAAAGAATTTAGAGTGTATTAATGTAAGAAAAAGCAGCAGCCTCCCCCTGGTGTTCCTGGTAACTGTGTGCCCTGTTAGACCAATTGTGCTCTGAAATGTGTTTAATTACTGGCATGTGGCATGTCTTTGTCCCAAAGCTTCAGATGTCCCATATAAATATAGCTCTCTTTTACCTTTATAACTGTGGCCCTAGTGCAAATCATTTCCTATTGTAGAACTGCTGAAGGGTTTTGGCATTTTAATGGCATGGGGTTAGTTGCTGCTCTGAAGCATTACCGTACACCAAACACTGTCTAGGTGGCACTGATTGGTTCTGAACAATCTTAGTTCCATCTTTGTCAGTGGAAAGGCTCGGGTTCTTGCAGATGTTCACCTCCAATTTTCCATGAAGCTGTTCACTAAAGTATATATCTGTTCCAAAGAAACATCTCAGTGCCAAGTTTGGGAATAAATGACATTTCAGTGTGTTTGTGCTCACCTGATGAAATATTTAAGTGTGCAGTTTTCTGTTTCTCGCTGGTTTGGCTTTTGTAACAAAATTAGAGCCAGGTGCATGGCTCAGCCTTGCTTGAACTTTGATGGTTTGCTGATCTCTTTACTCTAAGTAAGATGGTATAAACGGTTTGCCTTTTTCTTAAAACCCCCAAAGGTCATTACAGTTTTAATGCGCTCAGGTGGTGTGTCAAAGAACTCGTTATTTTGCACAGCTAATTCTAAATAGATCTACATGATGTTTCCACTACCAGAACTTCAAATAAGCCCTTTATTCTTAGAAAACCCTATTTCAGTTAAAACTTGAAAGTACCACATTGGTAAACCTAAATGTTTTAGAACTTATTTTTTTTTAGCCTTAGAATAAACATGTCTAAAAATAAACTGGCATCAACATTTTCAGTATCATGTAATATGCATAACAAACCTACTAACCTGGAAAAAGGAGAGTTATGTTTTGAGGGAAATTGGATTTCCAAAAGAACAAAACAAAGTTTAAGCTTTGACAGCAAGCAGGGTAACAAAAGAAACCCAAGTCATTGAAGAAAAGTACCTAATCATCATGTCAGTTTGACATACTCGATTGTATGATGGAACTTTTTTTTTTGGTAATCTGTTTTGAAAGCCATGAAATAGTTGGTAGCAAATGTTAATCTCTCAAGATGTGTGAACCCTCTAAAAAAAACAAGCACCACGGTCCCGGTTTGCACGGTGTTGACCTGAATAAGGGGATAATGTGCTTAAGCAGCTTATTCATTCTTCAGTGCCCTTTGGAAAGGGAGAGGCTCCACAATGGTTTGCCACTCAGGGCGCAGACGTGACCACTGTTCTTTTCACTTGCTGAATGTTTCATTCTTTTGTGTCTGCCACGGGTTTCTTCATACGTTGTTCCAAACAGGACCATAAAGGAACTTTTTGGGGCTATTTCATGTCAAACTGTAAAGTTTGTTAAGCGGAATGCACTGAGCTGTAAAGGAATTTTGAACTCTGAGTATATAGCTGGCCAAGCTTTTCATCAGAGATGTGTTGCTGAATTAATTGTCTTTCTTTTTAAGACTTCCCAGGCTAGAGGTTTATACATACTCCAGAAACACTGTAATAATTGTTTTAAATTTTGTTTTGCACATTAAACTTCAGCATCAAACATAGGTGAATAAATTCAAACAGTGGTCCTATAAATGAAACTGCTTTGGAGTTCTGAGTTTTAGTGTTGACTATAGATTTAAATGCTCAGAGGCATGAAAAATGCCAAAGTAGCAAAAGGAGTATAAGAGCCTACGTATGTTTCAAAGCAGACCCACGACTGGTTTAGCACTTTTTGAACAGAGTAACTGTGATGCCTGTTTCTACTGAACTTTCACAGAACCACTGCCTGTCTAAACTGCCTTCTTGAAGAAATCAGACTGATTCAGTCTGGCTGCAAAGTGTTTTACAAACATGTCTTCAGAATTTAAAAAATAAAGAGACCAAAGATTTTTTTTTCATTTTGAGCATTGTTTTACAAAATGAGAAAACAGACATAGCTTAATAAAAACCTTGTGGAAGCTCTTTGAAAAGAGCAAATCAATTTAAGAGGAAGAATTAGGGGAACTGGAAAGGGATTAAGTTATTTACTCTGAATTGGGGAGTGGAACATGCAGTATCTTTGCACAGGACATGGAATAGCAGAAGCCTACTGGTGTGGAAAGCTGCAGCAATAGGATTTTAGAAATGAGATTGCTGTTTCAGAGTCCTACCATGGTGTTCCTGACAGAGGCTGCTGAGGCTTGGCAGTTCTTCTTTCCAACCTTGTGTGCTCTGTCTGGTGGGAAGCATGAGACAACTTGTATGGGCTCTCCAAAATTGCCTGAAGATTTCATGTTGTTAAAAAGTTAATTTGCACTTCCTGTGAATTCATCTCCCAGAGATACAAATTCATCCTTGATTTTTCAGATTTTCTTGAGGTCCTTTTTAATAACTAGACAAATTCAAAATGGAAATGAAAAAATAATTTCAGAAATAGTTCTTGACTACAAAGTTTGAAGTGATTATATAAAAACAAGACTATACAAAAGGGACAATTACTTTGACAGATACCAGATCAAACTCTTGCCCGTTTTTTCTGCAGTATCTAGAATAGGTACATAATTATTATTTTGATTTTGCTGCTAGAATATTTAGAATAATGTAAACACACAGGCAAAATTATTTCTGCAGAAAAATATGCTACTTAAACATGAATGCTACAACGTGTTGGTGAAGGGAATAACTAAAATACTTACAGTGTAATGACTTCACCTTCATTTACAAAGTAATTTTAATTTTGAGCTTTATTCATGTGTCACTTCAAAAAGTTGAACTAACAACTTCTGAATGACTGTAAGTAATGTATTACAAATTGTTCTGAATTGGTGATTCATTTAGCAAGTTTTAGAAAATTCAGCTTTTAAATCTGCTTGATTTTTTTAAACATTCTAATCTTACATCTTTACTTCTTTGTGGAAGTGGAGAGAAAAGTGAGGGAGAGACAAACATCTCTATGTTTAGGTCTGTATCAGAATACTCCCAGGGGAGGCAGAATATTTTGAGTTTCATACTGATTCAAATCAGTCTGGCTTGTGACCCAGAGGAATTTTTTTCAGTTTTACAACATAAAAAAAAGCTGGGATGGGAATTTAGGCACTTCTCTAAAATTCAGAAATCAAATTTCTGTTCCCAGTCTAGATCAGGCTGAGAAAGCTTTCCAGACTTTTTGCTTCGTTTTGCCTTCTGGAAGGCAAGTTGGTCTGTATTTTTCTTTACAATGTTTTTCTTGCTGAAGCTGATGTACTACAAATTTCTGCCACCCTATTGGATTTGCAAATTGTTTTTGGATGAAAAATGTTGAGTTAAGTTTCACACCTATTCTGCAAGCTGTTTGGGCACGTGTGGGAGGATTGCACACTACATAGAATGGGAAAATTAGCTTATTTGTTTTCAGAGGTATGTGAGAAGTAACAGGAAAGAGTGTCTTTTTACCTGAGTTCCTGGGAGAGCCAGTGGAAGTATGAGACTTGCTATGGGGAATTGCTGTAGCTAAAGTGGATGGTCAAAAGCGATTGCAAAACACTTTGATCACTTTTAGTAATTTGTAAATACATCAGATCTTCTAGTAGTGAAGACATGGAATGATGCAGGCTTAGTGTTTTTATGGACCATGGGGAAGTCTGGATCTAAAGTTTGGAGCTAAAGGAAGAAGAAGTACAAGATTTAAGCATAGACAAACACAGAAATCATATCCAACTGATGGAACATGGATAACTGAATGAAGAATGCCAGAATCTAAACTGATAAAAAAGTTTAGAAGGAAAAGGGCAAAGCCTTGGTTATGTTTTGATGTATTGAATTTTAGAAAGCACATTTTCTGAGCATCAGCTCATCAACAGAGTTGAAATGACGGGTTCTGGGAGAGATTTGTGAACCATGTTGATAAAATTAAGGAAACTGTCTTTTAAAATGTCAGAGGACTTTCAGGATATAGAAGAAATATAGAAAATTACTAACTAAAGCTTTAAAAGATACTTTTGAAACCTGATATCCCAGAGTAAACTTTACTTTTTCACTTGGAAACTATACACTTCCTTTGAGACTAGGGGGTATCCCTTTTCCTTGATACAAAAGGGTGTTTCTTTATGTTTCTTCGGCCCTAATGTAGAGGTGAATAAATTGATATGTACTTCATATGCTTGGGTTAATCCTCAAACACTGTATTTTTGTCCCCTTCTTATTAACTAAGAGTTTAGTATTGTAACTTGCTCATTTAATAGTTCAGACTTTTTTTAAAAAACAGGCATTGCTGAAAGATCCTTTGTATATTGGGCTGAGACACAAGAGAATTAGAGGTCAAGCCTACGATGATCTTCTTGATGAATTCATGGAAGCTGTGACTTCAAGGTAAGTGATATATCTGTGCTATAAATTCCACTGTGAACTTCATCTTGAGAGAAGTAAAGGTCAGTAGCTCATGAAAAGAAGACAGAATTGTTAGGTTCCAGATAATTTTTATTTTGACCATAGTATTTTATGAGTTCATAACTGCTTTAACTGTTTACCTTCAATATTGTGGTTTTATGAATTATATGAGCAGTGAAATTCATCTGAATATAACTAGTTTTTCAAACTTCTTTTTCAAGATTTAGGTTGTTAAATATTTGTCTATAATTTTCTGTGCCTAGCGCTGTGTCTACATGATCTTCTCTGTCTCTGTGATTTCATATGTGAGATGTCAGCATCCTTAAAGGAGCTATCATACTTGACAATCCCTGCCTCTGCCCCCACCAAACCCACGACAGGACTAAGCTTTCAGTGTTTTAATTTTAAATGTCATGGTATGGAACTACACCAAGTCAGCTCTTTCGCTTGCTCCTCTTTTCCTATACAGACAGTAATTAAATTTATTATTGGACTGTGATGCATAAAATAGTTCTCCTTAAGTGTCAAATAACACGTTTGCTCATATTTTCCTTGTTTGATAAAATATTTGGAGTTCTATTGCATTCAATGTGTATACCTAAAATACACAGATCAACTGCCAGGATCATTAGAGGAATGTGTTTTCTGCATCTGCATCCCAAAGGTGAGGCTGAGCTGTGGAACCTGGAAACACTTTCCAGCTTCTCAGTCTTGCCTTGTGCCCCATCTGCATTTGACACCATGCTGAGACCTTACTTGGACAGACACAACCTCTGTTCTTCCTGCCTTGGTTGCTGTGCAAAAAAACCTTGACCAAGCAGGTCGTATTAATTTCTGTGCCTGAAACACATATTTCTTCATGCACTACTGTACTCTTCCCCATCATCCCCAGTTAGCTGCCACTCCCTTGTTCATAATCTTCCTATGGAAGTTACTGGTTTGGCTCTATCCTGTTCTACCCTGCTGAATATTCTCTTTCAGATAAAATTGATGAACCTTCCTAATACAGTCATGTCCCTAAAAGAATGGTCAGAAAATTGGAAGTTGCTCAGTGGTCCATGTTTTGAGGATTTCTAACATAATGCATTCTCTAACTCACATTTCTTTAAAATGAACCACTGTTCTTCATACTAAAGGAAATAACCAGAGTCAAGCAGAAGATTATCTCAGTAATGTTTGAAGGTCTGGTTGACATGCACTTTTTGCTTAAATGTCTTTAAAGCTCTGTAATTTTGAGCAATTTTGAGCAATTTGTGTTTGCTTGACCTTCTGAAAGATCACTTTGTTCTCAGTTCAATCTGTCATGGTCAGCAGTGATTGAAGTTCATGTTTGAAGTGGAGCACTTAAAAATTGTAATTCCAACTTCATGTGGTTTACTGGTGAATTGTTTTGGCTGTAGTGTGACATCTGCATTCATTATGATACCCGTTTAGTAAGGTGAAGGGGAAAGTAATGTAGTTAAATCAAAATCAAGTCCAATTACTCAATGATTTTACATGTCCCTAAATTCAGATTTGTGTTTAATGTGACGCTGGCAGACTCAGCCCTTAGAGCTGGTTCTGGCATAGCAGGTCTGACTGTTAAACATGCAGGTCCTGATTCCCTTTGCAACCGTTGTGGTGATCTAGGTAATTGTATACTTTGGTTACATGATAGTTATTTTTTCCTTATGAAAGTTTCTATTATGTTTTTCCTCTTTTCACTTTTCTTAGCCTTCTGCTGACTGTTTCACTGAGGGAGTATTTGCTTCGCTAATCTTAGATGCATGTTTGGTCTGCTAAATTTTATGTTAGTCATATTTATTGTTAGTTATTGCCATGGTACTACAAAAGAAGCTTTCTTATTTAGCATTGCCTAATCACTTCCGGCAACGGGATAAGTTCTGGTGAAATTTGTTGTCGTGGTGTTTTCAGTACATCTCCAAGACATACATAATCATGAACATTGTAAGGCACAAGGTTGTCACGTATTTTTTATAAGTCTAAATTAAAGACAGGGTGATGACAGATATTTTCAAGTCAGAAAGCAATGAGAAATACCTATTCTAGATCTTTTTCACCTTCATAATTCTCCAGAGAGGCCAAATGCTAATAGAAGTGAGAGCCAGGTTTTAGCAGCATTGCCTGGGAGCAAGAAGGAGTGGGCAGCAGTGCAGGGTGGTGCACTTTGTACAGACTTTTTATTGGCTTCCAGGGAATTTTCCTAGATGTCATCTTGATTGATTATTAAATTTTGAAAATCTAGATTTTTATAAGCTGATGCAACATAATTTATAGTGTTTCATGTTGAAATGTCACCTTTATACAGTAAATGGCATGATAATACAGAAAATGCTTTATAAAAATGTACAGTTTCATCAACTGCACTACTTTCCTCTTCTCAGTCTCCACTGAGATTCACCCCAAAAAAGTTCTTCTTATGAAACAAAATTATTTTTGAAAGAGTCAGGGTTAAAAGAAAAAAACCCAAACCAAACCAACAAATACAAAACTTAACCTATCCATTACTAAAAGATTTTGTTCCAGTATCCAGTGTGCTATCATGGCAGAATGGAACTAGTATATTGCCATTTTCCCAGATGTGGGAAGGCAGAAACATATGGAAAGTATCTGAATTTCTGGTGACATAAATCCAGTGAACAGCTTCTATTTACTTACATATGTACACGTTTATATGTTTATTTATTTATTACCAGTGCCAGCAGCTGCCCTCTCTTGAGGGCAGGTACTATAATTTCTCTGGGTATTACCAGGTGATTCTTGCTTTTGTGTCAGTGCAGTAATTTAGAGGAACAGAAATATTCTAAGTGGAAGGAATGTTTTATAACAGGAGGAAAAAATGGACAGTTGTCTTCATCAGTGAAGAATATAATCCCAACTGGAATTCAGAAACTTTTATTAAGTTTCTGCCTTGTGGAGAAATGGGTCATAAAACATTTTATACAGACAAGTAAATTTTTCCAAATGACAAGTTGTTCTTAAATATCTATGTTTACAGAGGAAATTTTGAGAGGAGGGATTACTAAACAACACTTTGGTAGCTGGGATTGATCCACCAAAGCTTCCTGTGTAACCAGAGAAAATAACTCTTTGTTTTTATTCCAGTTTCTGTTTATTTTTTGCTTGACTATGATGATGCAAAGAGAAATATATCAGTGGCCAAGAGGTATTCGTGTACAACAGCTGAAAGGATTGTGGAAAATATGTAGAATGGAGATGGAACAAGAAATGAAAGGAGAGGAAAAAAGCATCTTTTCAATTACAGGGACTTGAATTTCCTTGTCTAATGCAAGAAGTAGATTTAGAGAGTGTGGAAATCTTCTTCCATGTTTCAAAGGGGATTTCATTTTCACAAATCTGGTAAAGATAACTCCACCCTGAATCCCTCAAAAGAATGTCAGAGTAGGGAAGAACAGCATCCCACCAGCTTGCTTCCTGCTGCAGATCATCTCCAATGGAAGTCATTGTACTGGGCAGGGAAAATACTGACTTGCACCTCTGGCCTATGAACAGATAGGAAACTTAGAAAATGGAAAGAATCTGGTGGAATTTCCATAGATTATTTCCTTACCTACATACCACAACCCCAAAGAGTTGGGTGGAATTATTACTCTGTTGTGTGATAAACCCTGTGGATTTGTGATGCATGTGAGCTCTCCTGTATTACTGAAATTATCTTTCTCTGTGTGTGTTGGTGAGTTTTCAGTTACACTTCAAGATACAAATAATAGTGGTGGACCCTTGAAAAGTAATGCCATGTGTTGTTTACGTTTTCTTCTGTAATCATATTTTGATTAAATCCTTCCCCACTCTTTTTATATGCTGTGCTTTTCTCAAGTTTGTGAGCTATAAACCAAGCTGCTGACAATTGTAATTCAGTATGTTCCATCCTAAATTACCATGATGTAGTCATTATTCCTCATTTGCCTGATTACATTATTCACAGATGGTAGCAGTATTTCATTTCACTTCATATACTACTTTAAAGCAGTGTTTTATGGTAAATATGGTTTAGCTAACTTTGAGAACAACTGTAAAAGCAATATATCCACAAAATCAAAATAGAAAAATATTTTAATAGCTGTTTTCATTTAGTAGATTACATTAGAATATAATTGGATTTGTGGCTAAATTAATTAATTAATTCATACAGCCCTTACTTTTGGCAAGTAAATGTACTGGCAAGAAATTAACTTAAAAGGTGCATATAGCTGTGCATCATTAAGGGAGTGGATGGACCATGCAGTCATTCTGACAGTATGTCCAAGCACAGGGTGTGAAACATTGGTGCCGCTGTCCTCTTTTGAACTGTAGTGGTGCGAGACCAACACTTACATCGTGCCTATATGTTCCCATATTGATCAAGTTAAAGTGGCTGTCAGAAAGTGCGCAGGAAGAAATGCTGCTGCAACAACTCCCTCCTATGGCAGACTTAGTGAAGGTCTTTCTGTGTAGAGATTTTTTCCCTCAGTGGGACTTAAGCCCTTTGAAGCAATTTTTCCAGTCTATTACCTAGTCACCATTCAGTGGGCATTAACTTCCCAATGAAGGTCACTGTGGACAGCAGAATAGGAGAAAGGTGGTTCCTTTGGCAGTAGCTCGCAGACTGCCTTGACTACAGCTGCAATTGCTCTTTGAACCTACTCTTGGTTCCTTCCCATGCTTACATCTGAGATTCGTTTCCAGTCAGTGATGGGTTTACATTCTTCCTGAAATTGGTTAGGTCCAGGCTTCCTTGCCCACCTAGACTCTCAGGTGGGCTTTTTTATACTCATGGGATAAGACCATTCAGAAAGCTCCTTAGCTTGTTTGACTATTAAAAAAAGCTCTTGGACTAAAAAAAGCCCACACTGTGATCTTAAACAAGGAACTGTTTCTGTGGGTAATGGACAGTGCTGTGGAAGAGGAAAACTCAAACAGTTTCGTAATCAGGGTTTGTTATCCTAGTTCAAACAACTATGATGGTTTGCCTGAGGAAAATCTTCAAATTTTGTGATTAACCATGATGACTTGTAACTGATATCACTGGCAACATTTAAATTGTCAACAGATGATGCCATCTCTAGGAAGGTTGTTAAGAAACCCTGAATGATTCCCCAGGCTGTAGTGCTTGGTGGGGTACCCTATATGTAATTGTCCTGCCCTGCCTGTGTAGGGGAAAAAGAGAAGTAAACTAACTGTACTGTGTTTCTTGAGATGGGGTGCTTGTGTGCACATTTGGCTCTCCTTCAGCTGCCAGAACCAAGGAACTCTGACATGGAGGAAAGAAGACTTGGTAGAAGATATCCACTTCTGTATATTCTGTTACATTAAGAGGAGTAGGTTAATTAATTCACTACTAGTGTGACTATCCTTATGAATACATCACAGAAAGAAGCAATGTAGGCAAGCGATTTTTTGTGGTTGGTTGGTTGATTTTGTTTTATTATTTACTGTCTTGTATCCTTCTTCTTCCCATTCCTGTGGGTTCATGTGGTGGTTAAATCATATCTGATTGCTGGAAATGTTACAAATATATGCTCTACAGACCTTTTGGACCCAGTAAGCAGTATAGGGAGAAGTGAGTCTGTCAGTGAAGCAAAATCATAGCAGGACAGACAGAACCTAATGAGATCAAGTTTGCAGAGAGAGACCTATTATTGTTTGTGATGCAAGACCTTAGAGAAATTCTTAGCAAAGATCAGCAGAGGAACCTTGAAGAAATAAAACTTCATTCATCCTTTAAAGAAAACAAAAAGTAACGAAATCTGCAAAGATGGTGCTGAGAGGGAAGGCTATTGTTCTGTGTTTTGAGATAAGATAGATAAAGTGGGAGAATATTTTAGTATTTTTAATATGCCTCTTGTACCAAAACTGATTCTGGAGCTCAAGTTGGATGTATTTATGTTCTAATAATGCTCAGTTATGTCCCAACTTGAGGCAGCCATTCAAAACTCAACAAGTGAAGAACATGTTGTTCCTAGGCTTTTCTTCTCCAAACTATTTTAAAAAGGGATTTTTCAAGTGGAAAAGACCTGGGTAATCTCAGTTACTTTCCTTCATCTTTTATAGCTCCAGCAAATGGTGGGCAGCATTCCCAACAGAAGTTAGCTGGTGCACTGTATTGTAAATGGAGTGAATGTTGATTTAGTTGAAGAATTTGTGTGAGTGTAATATTTTAACAAGGTTTATATTGTTGTTACGGAAGTACAGTAGTTTTCCAGGCTGTCAGAAGCAGCAGTTTCTTTTTTTTTTTTTTTTTTCCCCCTTTGGAAACTCTAGTAAAGTAGAATAGCAAAATTTTGGCTTCAGTGCACATCAGAATGCAGTAACTTATCTGTCCCTTTTATCCCAGCTGTGTCTTTTTCCCACTAGAAGTCAAGAAGTATTTCTACTTATATTTCAGCTCTCAGGAAAACTTTCAGTCACTGTCAGTCTGGCTAATTGGATTTGAGTACCTCAGTGCTTCATCACTCATTAGTCCTTTACCTCTGCCAGAGAGCAACACTGCTGTGCTTTATTTAGAGTATCCCACCCAAACCATTGCTGCTGAGATTCCTGATCCATGGCAGTGGATCAGCCTGTGCCCATGGGTGCCTCTGCTGCCTGGTTGCTTACAAATAATAAGGCATTGATAAATATCACTGACATAACCTATTCATCATTTGGTTGTTACTAAGTTGTTTTGCCACTGGCTGATTTAGCAATAAACCATCATTGCTCACTGTTTTGTATGTGAGGTACTTGCAAATTGCTGTGTAACTGTGTTTTTATACTGTTTTTCATTGTAGTTGTGCCCTTTTAAAATAAAATCTAGCATGAGAGAATAGATACATTACCATGAATCTTCAGTGGATATCCTGGAACTGAAGTTTAGATCTTTTCATACCCAAGTATCTTTTTTTTTAAGTGTTGTCATCACTGTATTAAAAATTGACAGTGACATTAGACAAAGACCTATGGTCCCAGATTAGACAAATGAGAGTATTCCCAGAATTTAATTATCCATGCTCCTTGAGATTGTTGCAGGACAGGGCACTTGCTAGAGTCAACAACTTTTTTGCAGTCTTCCCAGGAAAATTGCAATGGAAATTCCAATAGCTTCCCTGGCCATCCTACAATCCTAGTAGTAATGCATATGTCCTTGCGTAGCCATATAGTGTACTGAAGTGTGGACAAACAGCACCTCTGAAAATCAGGATATTTCTCTTTTGATTAACTGTGGATTTAAATGCTGACTTGTAAAATGCAAGCATTTAACCCTATACTGAGATTGTGGCCATGTTAAGTCTTTCAGCTGTGCAAACCTTGTCATATGAACTCTTTGCCAGGGTTTTGGGACTGGGATTTGAAAACATGCTGGAACTGAATTCTGGAGTTGTGTACATTATTAGTTGAATGCTGGGAACTGCCTCTCTCCTTCTATCCCTGCAGTGCCTCTATACCAGTTTCATGCCAATGAGGCAAACTGAAAGCTTGCTTAATTGAAGGGAGCAAAAGACCGATGCTCTTAATTGCAAAATCATACAATTGATTCATTTCACTGATTCATTGTTGTTTTTTTTTAATCTAGAGGTAAGGAGACAGTATTTGGTATCTGCAGAATTTTTTACCCTTTTTGGAAATTCAAGATGCACATCTTATTTTTGCATTAGCAATAACTGGTGTTTATAAACCACTGTAAAAAGTAGTATCCGTGGCTGAAAAATGCAATATGACGCTTCAAGCCCACTACCATATGAAAGTGCAGTTAACTGACACTTCACAGACACTCAACAGTGCTGCCAGTGCTAACAACTTCTGAATAATTCATGTTATCTGTGTAGCTAATCTGTTTGTTTAATTGCAAAATCATAAAAGTTCTTTGCAAGTCTGTAAGTGAATTTATTTTAATAACTAGATTTTTGGAGTTCCAAAGGATGCTGTTTGTATCTCCAGAAGCAGATAACAGTGATCTGGAAGGTCATCTTTATATAATAACCAGGGGTGTATTTGAGAGAAAAAAGGGAACACAGCTTGAAAAATAGACTTGGGTTTCAGTGATTCAAAGATCCTTTTTTTCTTAATTCCTTGCTGTTTTAGATCTTCCTATTAGTGTAATGGGAAGAATTTGTACTGCTCTCCCTGCATTGGCTCCTGCAGAAGAAAAGTCTGTACTGTTTTATCTCTGGCACCATGTCACTTTGATAGTTCTCCTTTTAAAAATAGGATCTAACTTTGTACAAAACCAGAAAACTGTCCATTTCAAACATTATACTTCAGAAACAGTGAGTGAATAATTAATGAAGTATATTTCAGAATTTGGTGGATATTATCATCAAAGTTAATTGTTCATCTACTTGCTGATCTGTAGTAAGCCTAATGGCTACTGGAAAGAGATTGTTGGCAGGGATTGCTCAAAATGAACTATGCAGAGCTTAATGAAAATGGAGTTAAATACTGCTAGAAAACGTTAAACCTTGTATCTAGAAGCATAGGACCATAGAAGATATTATCTCTGAAATACTTAATTGAAGAATGTATAAATATAATTTGATTATAGTTGCTTTGTGATTAATTTCTACTCCTAGAAGTAAATTCCTTTATTCCCTTTGTCTTTTCTCTCTCCCTATTTTAAAAGACCATGATGGGATAGATATTTGAGATCTCTGCTCTTTCTTGGGACAGAGCTCTGATCTAGAAAACATGTACAGGAGTTATTTTTCCTGTAACAGAACATATGAATAGGAGCAAGCTTACTTGTGTCTGTTTGATAAACTGAAATGTTATGATAGTTACTATTAATAGAAGAGTCTTCAAATCTGAAGAGAAAAAAATGCAGGAAAAGAACTGTTCCTTTAATAAGCCATAAGCTGCCACAAAGAATTTAACTAGTGTTAATTTCAGGTTCTGTACACCCTTTGAAAATGTTTAATCAGCTTATTTTGTGCCTAGATGTCATCTGTGTTTGTGGTCCCATATGTGAGAACAAAAACCACTTCTGCAATTCTCTGAAATAACACAGTTCTCACAGTAATCTTGTATCTCATGTGCTTTAGTCACCTATGAGAATCTCCAAATTTAGCAATAATATTAAAGTCCACTTGCTTACATATACTTTGGTTCTACACCATTAAAATTAATGTATTTTTAAATTTATTTATTTATTTAGCCTTTTTCAATAGCTGCAGAATAGAAAGTCTGTCTTGCTACAGGTTTTGCATTTGGCAGCCCTGGAGTCATCTGAAAACCTATGGAGTCCATTTCTCTGGCAGGATATCATGGTCCAGACATTAAGAGATCTTTTAACAGTATCAAGTTTTTATTAGAAGTCTTTGATTAGTCTTTTCTTCTGAAAAATTAATTATAATGTGAGCACATATTTGACTTTTGGAATACTGCTTTTCTTCAGCGGTGGGACAACAGTGATTCTACTGAATTTATACTGGGAAAACAGCTGGTTATATAATTCAACCTTCACATTTATACCAGCTGATTTAAAAGTGCCATAACAGGTACAAAGAAATGCTGATTTAAATTTGTTAATTATTCTAAATTTGTGTAAAAAAAAATGATTTTTCAGTTTAAACCAGACTACACAGTCTAAGGATTTGTTTTCTTTTCTTTGCCAGAAAAGTATAGAAGCTGTAAATTATATATGGAAAATATTTTTGAAGAACGATATTTTCAGGATAAGAGAACTGAGTGCAGCTGGTTTTGTATATTTTCCAAATCAGATTTCAAAATGGAATCCAGCTGCTCATCTGTAGCTTTTAGCTAAAATTCCAGCATATGCTGGTTGTCGCACAGTGGCCATTTTTGAAATAATATACGTGAGGATTACTGGGTATGATCCTTATGTCAAATTCAGCTGTATGTCCTCACTTAATCGCAGCACCATCTTCAAACGCTGCAGGCCCATAGCCTAAAGACACTTTAGTGACTTGTCTGCAAAAAATCCAGAATCAATGAGGAGATCGTGGTGTGTAGAATCCACTGTGCATTTTCAACCATCTTTCTACCTGAATTACTCAGCCTCTTGCAGCTGTGCTGCTCGATTGCATTAACAGACACCTCCATCCGGGCAGGCGGCTCCTAAGCGTTGGTCTCTGGACGTAAGAGCTGGCACTGCTGTGCTTTTGTCCCAGATGCCTTCTCCTTTCAGCTCTACAGGCAGGGCTGCTTTGATGGCATCTGGTAGCCATCGTTCTGCTTCTCTGGGTTTTGGTTGAATTACAAACTCCATAATTCTGATATTTGGTATCAGCAGCTATTGGTATAAAACCATGTTATGGAGAAAACTTCAGAGCAGAAGACAAGGAAATGGCTGCTTCCTACAACTCTTAAGTATGGACAACAGAATAAGGTGCTAAACCAAATTTTTTTGCTCTGTGTTTGGGAGCAGGAGGTCAGATGGTCAAGAAAAAGGAGCTAATATGAATATAAACAGTTGAAGAGCTATAGTGTTTTCTCAGTTGAGGCTTGTTGGCAGCAGTTTTGGCTTACAGAGCAGAGGTAATGTCAAAGAACCACTTAACAGAAGGTGGGACAAAAAAGATTTTTGACAAAGAACATAGTCTGTGCTCCAAAGGAAACCACTAAACTAGTTTCAACTTGAGTAAATACTGCCACAGTTTTCAAATTTATCTCGTTTTTGCCACCTTGCCTTCTTTCTGTGTTAGAAATCCTGCTATGATTGGAAAATGGAAAAGTTCACCTAAGTAAGTTCTTTGGCTGATAAACACAGCAATATTGCTGAGGGAGATTTTAAGTAATGTTCTGTGCCTGAGTATTTGAAATGATTGTTTTGCATGTAGATGTTTGAGTGGGGTTTCAGGTATGTAATTGAACTGCACTGACATAATCTAAGTAAGGTGATAAATTTGAAATCAGAGTTTGAAGAGATTTTTAAACAAATGCTCAGTTCTGTAAGGTAAAATCTAAAAATGAAAAATGATTGTTAACTAAACTGCCCAGGATGTTCAGGGGTTTTTTTTCATTTTATGTCTTCTCCTGAGTTACAGAAGTGACATTGAAGCGGTTGAATCATTCTAAGAGACATGGCCAAGGCTAACTGCTGCTTCTTCACAAAGAAAAAGGTGTTTTTAAAAAAGGCATCAAACTCCACTACTGTGTTCCATTTTAGAAGTCAAATGTGGATGTATAGTACAAACAATAGTAAATATCTCCTTTAGATAGGAATGGCTAAAATGGAAAGCAGTTCCATTTTTTTGTAGTAATTTTCATTAAAAAAGAAAATGTTTTAATTTTGCTCCATTTTTGGTAGTGTAATATTTTTAAAATAGAAGGGACTAACTTTTGGCAGAAGTAGAATGCAGGAAAACAAATGCTAGTGTGGTACTCACCTGTCAGTCATAAGGCAAGAGGATGCTATGAACTAATTTTGAAGTTCTGAGCAGCACTGATGGTACCATAATAGACCTGGCTTAGATTGCTTTTATCATTGTGAAATATCGTGCAGTTTATAGTAGTTAGAGACTTAACTACCATCTGTGCTAGGGACACTCTTCACTTGCAGCACCTTACACTGGGATTCAGAATGTGCCTGTGGTTGAAGACTTTGCTTAAATATCAGATTTACAGGAAACTGAGTTCCTTCATTTTTAATAAGGTTAATGTTTTCTTTTTCTTATTTAGTTATTAGACAATAAAGTCCAGTGTTCTGCTACTCAGAGGTGTCACCTTGAAACTCTTAATGCAGTCATGACTTACATCCTCAGAAGGAGGATGTAGTAAGAGATGGTCCTCTGCTGGGAAAAATCTGGTATCTTCTTATTGTATGCTTTCCTCTTATGTGTGCTATGTGAGACCACCAGTGGGTCATACTTTTCTGCTCAAAACTGGCCACTGAGGCTCCTGGCTGCAAGGACCATGATGAGTGAGGGAACCACTCAAGTATTGCAACTTCAATCCCAGTGATGTCGTGGATTAAGAACATTTGTGTCATCAAAAAAAAAAAAACCAAAACCAAAACCAAAAACCAAACCCAAAAAGGCAAACCAAAACCAGAGTAACAAAGGAATGTGCCAGATTTTGTGGATTCAAACAGTCCTGATAGACCAGCTGATGTCAAGAATGACTTATTTTTTTCCCCTAGTACAGTATGGACCTTAGTTAGGTTTTGAATGTCATTATACAATTATTTGTGGTCTGCTTGATTTTTTTTCCTTCCTTTGTGGGGCAGGGGTAGAACCTTTTAAAGACAATAACCTTGTTTGGTGTGATGTGTCTTGGATGTTTTTTGCTTTGCCCTACCTCACTGGTAAATAAGAAAATGAACCCTCATGCTCTCTGCAGCAAAACATCTGCTGCAGCTGGTTAGTACAAAATGTGGTGCAGCCTGAGCAGTGCCTGAGCTTTCAGTTAGTGTGGAAATCAGACATCAGGGTTCTGACAAGCCTGCTTGCATGTGGTAATAGTCTGCAACTCTTCATTGACTCACTCATTTCACATTTTTTATCTCTTTTATGTTTCTGGTTTTGCTTACGTCCTATAGTTGCCTTCTACGTGTAAAATCTCATCTTCTTGTCTTTTCTTCCTGACTCACTTTTGTAAATTCCAACTCTGCTTCCTCCTTTATTGCCCACTTCTCTCTGAATAGGTTTGTTCAATCCTGATCCTACCTATATTCTTAGCCATTTTTGTTTTCACCTATAATTATCCCTAGTCCTTCTGTGTCACAACTGTTCTCTCTTTTATATCTTCCTGGGTTGTGGATTTGTTGTTCTAAGTCAGGTTTTCTAAATACATTGGTTTGATTATTTAATTACTTCGCTTCATGATCTTCTAACTTCTGCTGTCTCTGTCATGCCCTGGTTGGCTGTTGTATGTCCCTCATCCTTGGTTCCTTGTCAGGTTCCGTCATAGCACACCACAGTTCCCATCCTTCCCATATTAAGGGATAAACAGATGATAAGCAACAACTGCTGGTTTTCAGCTTCATTAATACTTCCTTGCTATCAGTGTCCCCACTAAAAATAAGAAATGTTTAAAAAGTTTTTATAACTGTTTTTGTAGATCACTGAAGCATCTCAAATTTTGCTTCTTAAGCTTTGTCCCAAATGGCATGTAAGTTAAGTATTTAGTAACATTGCTAAGTACAAAGGACTCAGCAAGATACTATCTTTATAGTCTTATTTTAGAGTGATTAATATATTGTATGTAAGAAAGAGGAGACAGTTTCTTTCCACAAACATCTGTTTATGATTTAAATTCTGCAAAATATCCAAAAAAAGGCTGTGTGGTGAATACAGACTTAGAACTTTCGCCACGTATCCTACTGTCCCAAGGACTGCTCGTAACTACTATTAATTTTGTTGGTATAATTCCAAATGTGTCATATAGACTTTCAAAATATTTGTAGTCACATACCCTATTACTAAACAAAAGTAAAAAGTGAAAACTTGGGAACTATTGCTGTAGCTGTATATATTATTTGATTAATCCTGCAACATAAAATTATGGTCAAAAGCGTATTGTCATTATGAGTGAGTTTTGCTGTAAATAGATGGGAATGTACTTGAGAAAGGTTTGCTCCACATGCCTTTTTCCTTTTTTTCTCTTTTTGCATGTGGATCTGTTCCTTTCCAGTGACAGATCACACCTGTTTTCCATGTAACAACCATCTGGTCTTAATGCTGGGGACACAGTCCCCTTTTTCACAGCTTGCTCAGTCTCTTCCAGTTAGATCTACTGTGGTCAAGTAGTGACATGCAGAGCTAATATGTTTAGAGGAATCCAGATAAACATCAATTTTTTCACAGCCTTACTTCTGCAGTAGCAAGCTTTTTTGTATTTGCTAGCCATCTCTTGGACGAAAGAGAAGCACATTATGTCAGTGTTTAAGAGGCTTTTGGACAATGGCCTTAATAATATGCCTTGACCTGTGGTCAGCCCTGAGATGATCAGTTAGAATAGATGATTCCTGTAGGTCTCTTTCAGCTGGAACTATTCTATTTTCTGTGAGCTTTGGCTCTGTTGAAAGAAGTACATATTTTTCACTTTGGATTGTACAATTTGCTGAGGAGACTTCAATGTTGAAGTAAAAATGGATTCCATGATTTGTTTGTGGTTCTGCAAGTTGAAAACTTGTTTTTTTCAGACATCTGCTATGTTTCAGATAGTCCTGCTTAGGGCATACCCTGTACTTCTTGGAGAACAAATTGTTTGTCTCTTGGCATAAAGGTAGGGTTGTCCTGTACAGCAAAACTTACTGGATCTGTGTTCAAATTCTACCAGGCAAACACTGCAAGAAGATCAGGAAAAATGTGAGATTCCAGCATCTAAAACCACTTTGGTCTATTAAGAGTGTCTTTCTTTAAAGTACTTTGAAGCTATAAAAAGGGCAATAGAGATTTTTTTGGACTAGATATAAAATGCTGAGAGCTGATGAGGGGATTTTTGTAGGACAGAGTGAAAGCCACAGTGTCACTCATCCTCACAGGGAAGAGATTCCTTTGGAGCTCAGGTCATGGCATTAATGCTCATGAAATCAGAAGTGTTCAGGAATCTTTGCTGGAGACTCAAACCAAGCCTTGAAAAAGTTTAGCTGCTGAGTGCTACATTTAAGAGCCCACCTCTGGGCATGTGACTAGTGCAAAATAGCTTTTGTGATGCTTCTAGCCTCTGTTGGTGATGGAAGGATAAGAAGCAACATCTGGGAGTTGCCAAATGGACATCCAGGGCTGATATTTGTAGTGTTTCTCTATAGGGGATTATTCGTCTTTATGCTGTGCCGTAGCTCGCACGTCGTAGCCATTGTACAATGACTCAGACTGCATAAGCTGAGTTTCCTTCGCTGTATTTAAATCTTGTAACTATTTTCACAGCACTGTCCATGCCCCCAACCAGGAGGTTCATGAAGGAATCCCTAGAGACAGTGTCTTATCACTCTTCCGAGTTGTTATCCCAGAAATTATATATTAATGAATTGGCAAAATCTTAATGTGCCTTTGTTTTTGGGGTTTTTTTTTTAATGCTCAAAAAAGGAAAGGAACTGAAAGCATTTTGGACACATCTATACTTCAAATATTTAGAGAGGGGTGGGGACTTGATTATTTAGCTGAATTTTGTGAAGATTTAAAGCACTAGTTGTCTACATGGAATGCCAGGAAATGTAGACATTTAAAAGATACATATGTGTGTGTGTATATGTATAAATTTATAAAACAATAATAATTCCAGAAGTATAAAATTGGCTGTAATCCTAGTTTTTCAGTTAAAAATAATAGTGCTGGAGATATTGAGTGGATTCTCATGGCTTTAAAACTGTTTTACCAGATCATTGCTAGATGCTTTTCTTATTTAGTAGACTTTAAACATTTCCAAGAGCTCATTATTCCCATCTCTAGGGAAGAGACTTTGCAGACAGCTACAGTTATTGTACATCTTTCCTGGCTTTTTTGAGGGAAGTGGGGGAGGGAAGCAGTGTAATGGACATGTGTTTCCTGACCAAAAATCCATCCTTATGTCAATGTCCTGTGAGCATTTGAATGAGAAACTGAATAAATTCAACAACAAAAAAGTATCCCCTGACTACAGTAGCTAATGTCTTGGTCCAGATGATCTAGCTTTCTAAATCATATAGGGGAGAGATGTAGAATCAGGAGAGAATTTTTTCTCCTATCTTTGTCAAATTGTGAGACGTTTACAGAACTAATCTCAGTTCGCCATCTGATCCTGATTTTCAGCTGAGTTCCATTTATCGTTGCCTGTCAGAGCCCTGAGACAAATGAAAACAAAAAGAAATTGGCTGCATTTCTGTGTAAGAAAACATTTTCCTGAATTCTGGAGGAGTTTCCTCCAGAACCCTGAAGGAGGATGTTCAATAGTGGTGCAATTCCCTACTGACAACACTTTCCATGTTCAGTTGGTCATCTTTTCATTAAGTGATTGGGGTCAGATGGCAGCTCTCCTAAAGCTTGTGAAAACTACATTTGCCAATTCATCATTTTCATTAATATAAATCACATAAATTTTAGTTTTTGCTGATTATTGAAGCTCACAAAAATAAACTATGAAAATACAAGGTACTCTAATTGTAGGACAGATGAACATTCAGATATTTCCTGGTGTTTGCTACAATAGGAGCTTTCCTTTTAATCTGTTAAATGGAACATTGCAATAGAATGTACAATTAAGTAAATAAGCAGTTTCAAAGTGTAACACTTATTCTCCTTTGTGCCATTCTTAGTTTTTGTCAGCCTGTCTTTCATAGCTGCTTGAAGTGGAAGCAATGTTTTTTTCATTACCTTTTGCATTGCTTGAGCAAATGATTCAATATGATACAGGGTTAGGAAACAGTTTTTGTTTTTTGTCTATTGGCAGTGAGTAGAGACGTTTGCTATTTACTTGCTATTTTTATTTTTTTTACTTTAATATACAGATGATCCTGCCAGTATGAACAAATCTTATGATGTAATCATTCTGACCCTATTTATATTTTTAGCTACTAAAGCCCTACCAGCAAATAAAAACATCATTCAAACCAGGGTCTAACTCTGTCTTTATCCCACAAAGGTGGGCTTTGGAGACTGAGGACCAAGGAGAAATATAGATGCCATGCTCTAAGCTATCTCATGTAACAAGAAAAATTATCAGCAAGAGATTTTTCATTAAGGGGTCCCAAATGAGATTCTTTGATAGCACATGACAGTTTACATTAGAGGAACATCATGTAATAGCATTATTCTGATTATATTCAGTATGTTATGGCATCTATGCATCCACTGAACTACAACTAGCAAGTGAGGAATGGATTTTGGGAGCCACCTCAGATGCCACAGTGAATGTGAACATGGACATTTAGATATTTGTCTGATACTGTACATGTTGGAAGCATTATTCAATCTATTAACTCGCATTTCTTCATAAGACCTCTCCCCAAGTAAGCATTTCTTCCCAGAAGGGTGATTGTGCATATGTGTATTTGCTTCTGAATGACTGGAAGAAAAATTATGGTAATATCTTCCTTCTGCTTCCTCCCCACATTTCTGCAAAAAACTAAGTATTTTGTGAGTGGTGGGTTGCATGGGGCTTTTGTGGGTGTTCTGTGCTTGACATCACCTGAACATAGCCTTTAAAAAGGTCATGTGTATTAGATGACAGGGAAAATAGCTTTCAGACAGGTAGTTGAAGGAAAGAGATAATATTATTATCATAGAATAAGCATAATTAACCTTTTTCACTTTTTAGACTATGTAATCTGTTACTATAAATGCATTATCAGACCTCTTTCAGAAAACTCGCAGTCAT
Organism: Orthonyx spaldingii; assembly: GCA_013397795.1. Taxonomy (NCBI): domain Eukaryota; kingdom Metazoa; phylum Chordata; class Aves; order Passeriformes; family Orthonychidae; genus Orthonyx; species Orthonyx spaldingii. The sequence continues at coordinate 560,335 of VZTJ01001778.1, read as the reverse complement.
AGGAAGTGCACAGACAAATCAAAAGCTCTGCTTTATGATATGTAATAATAATTACAATGCTAAAGAAGCTCAAGCTGAGCTTGTTTATTCTCAAGAAGGCATTACAAAAAAAAACACCCCTGATTTTCTTTGTTATGTGCTTTATTGCATACTGTAGACTTTGCACAGGAGTAGAATACTTTGCCATATTTTTCCCACATGCACATATTTTTTCTGCAAAACCTATTAAATACCCTTTCCTTACTCAGAAGTTAAGTTTCTGGCTGGCATGAAGTGACAGGATGATTCACCTATGCAAGCAAAGTTCTTTGATTTCTTTTGTGATTTTAGGTTCTGGGTTTTTGGGATGCAGGGTGGTCTTACGAAGCTGGAGAATCCAACTGTAGTTTTGTGAATGAGTAACCCTAAAAACCAGTGAAGTTGCATTAACTGGCATTCTTAAACTCCTCTCAGTAGGTGCTACACTATTCTCCATGTATCACACTCAAATAATGAGTACTCAAGTAGAACAAGTAATTCTAACTGTGGATGTGAACATTTCAATATTCACTAGACAACAAGGACCGAAAGTCAGATTATTGGCTAATGAAAAGGAATATTAACTAATCTTAAAAGGCAGATGAATCTCTCATCAATGCATCATGATCAAGGGACTTAAACTTACTGAAATAACTAAGATATTTTTTTTTTGGCAAGATAATGTGAACATATCTATTAAATCAATTCAGTTCTGTGAAGTCATTGGAATACATATATGTATTAATGACTTTGGATCGTAGAAGTCATAGAATTTACCAGTAATTACAATTAACAGAAAGTTTTTGTGTGAAACACCAAAAAGAGAATCTGATATAAGTATAAAACTTTCCTTCATGATTCCCTCCAGTCCTTCTAAAAAGGTGTGACCTGGGTCTAGTTTCAGTGTATATTCAATGGTGGTTGAATTCAATAAGAATTCCAATAGTTCATCTCCAAAAAAGCAATTTAGCAATTCTACTAAAATATATGAAAAGATTTTTTGTTGAATTAATATTGGTAATTCCAAGGTATAAGTGAGCTTTATGCAAAAAGCAAATAATACAGTTAGTAATACAATTTAGAAAAAACAAAAAATATTCTATTGAACTATTTGGTACATCCCACTTTTGCAGTCCACCACAGGTGGTATCTGAGCCAGGTAATTTGAAATGCATGTATGTTCTGCAAAGTCAGTATGCCACAGCCTTATCCAAGGATTCTGGTTTAGATGTAGTGTTATGTTCTAAACATCCTGAAATAAAATTAGAGAAAAACTGCTTCTCATTAGTGCTCTGCCTCTATAATGCAAAATAATACCTTAAACATGAATTTCTTCCTTCACTCTGTGACAGACATGGGGAGACCATTTGGTACACGCCTGATGTTCCCTGGGGGAGGTGTAAATTAATAGTGTGAAAAGGATAGGTAGCATTTGGCTTAGCAGAGGATTATAAACAGTTCTGAGGAGCATGCAGCCACTTCCTTTTCTCACTTAGTCCCTGATTATAAGAGGTATAATTTTATACAGTGTTCTTTTGAGATCACTGATATAATCCCCAAGATCTCAAATATTTGAGGAGACAATGAGGAGGAGCCATTTAGAACTTCTAACCACCTGTTTAAAATGTTAAAATAGAGTTAGAACACTTCTGGGACCTTAATGTAGTCTCCAATTAAGCTTTTTTCCAGTCATTGTTAATAAAGATTTGAATATAAATTTACTAGTGAGACAGTTTGGACTGAAAAGTTTGAACTTACTTCAAAGGAAGTTTTTAAGAAAGGTAAATTTATTATGATAAAGCGTAACCATAGCCACTAGCACAGGCGGTAATAATGTGTCCAGTGTAGGTGAGCTGAAAGTGTTGCCAGTTTTTTAATGTAGAATACAATGTTCATACTTTCCCCTTCTCTCGGGATTCCAGAATGCTTCTGTTTCTGCAATGAAAGCAAGAGTGGCTGTTACTTCTTTATGATGACTGCTGGAAAAAACATTACTCTTATAAATATACCATTTTATTGAGCTTGAGTATTCCACTTCTATGGCAAAGTTCATAAACATTCCTCCAATTTTTCCCTGGTAAAAATCCAATTAGGAGTGATTTTGAAGTTAATACATAAAGTCTTGACTTCGTTTAAGTATTAATAGTGGTGGCAACTTTCAGAGTATTGAAGTGCCTTTAAGAGACTTCTGGTTAATCTTTGAAGATTTACTCTTTGTGTGGAGCTTTGAACATTGCGACTTACGTAAACCATATCAGTAAAGTTGTAGAAAAATGTGTTTAGTTTGTAGTAATAAAATGTGATTTTCCCTTAAATACTGGTTAGTATTTTCAAAACAGTAATTACTTGGGTACTTAAGAAAAGTATTCTCTCAGTTTTGTTCTCTTTCTTACTTTTACATAATACCAAATTTCTTCAGGACAGATTTTTGTTTAAAAATTTGTGTTATAGTTCTGACCTGATTTTATGTGGTCATTAATCTAAGAAAGTTTTGGGGGCTTTTTTGCTTTGTGAACAACTCCTTTCCAGATCACATAACCTAAATCAATCATCACATATGAAATCAGATAGCAACCAAGCAGTCGCAACTTGGTTTTGTAATATTGATGTGATTGGTCAGAAAAACCACATGTGCTAAGGGAGATGCAAAATGTACTACAACTGAGTGGGCAGTGGTCCAGTTTTAGGCCAACCATCACAAGTCTAGGAGAAAGGTTCTTAAAAGGCAAGTCTATAAAGCCTGTGGACCCCTTTTGAACTTCTATGACTTTTTGTTTTCTTCTGAAAGATAATGATTTCCTTTAGCTTGCTGATGCCAACTGCTGCAGATTAAATGTGTATTTATTAACTTGGGTTGGGTTGGCAAGCTTTTTATTAATACAGGATAGTAATCTTGTGGCATGACCCAAAAGTGCCTGGTGCTTTTGTCTTTACTGATATTCCTGCTATGATATAAGGTATGGAAGCTGTAGTTGAGGTTTTCACTGTTTTGTATATCTGGGAAGGGCAGAAGGAAGGAAGAATTCTGTCTGAGGAGTAGCAGGTCACCATTCCCAGGAACTAAAGAGTTTGTCTGAACACATGTTTACATTCATTTTTATAATGTTATCTGGTTTGGGGTGTCTTATGTGTGATGTGCACTGGAAATGTTAACTATTTTATTGATACTTAATTTCTACTGAATAGTATTGAGCTGGGAAATAAATTGCACCAGCAATGCTACTCAAACAGGACCCACCCATCTTCTGTAAGGAAGTCACAGTGCTCTCTATCTCGGTGGGATGTGTAGGATAAATCTGATGTCCTTCCCTGGGCATAGTTCTTCCCTGTGCTTATGTTTTATTGGAATAGATTCCAAAACATTTATAGTCTTGGATAATCTCCCTTGTGGATTACAGTACTTTCTGACCTTTGTGATACAAACCAAGTTTCCTTCCAGGTGGTCTGAATGTTGCTGCCAAACTCTTCTTCCTCTGATGTGCTTTGTTCACACTTCCTCTTGAGAAAATGTCTTTATTGGCTTTTCTATACCAAAAATAGTTTTTGTTCTTTTGTGGTTCTACACAGCTTTTTTGCTACCTCTCCCTCATCTCTGTTTTAGTCATGCAGCTCTGCTGCCTTTTATTTTTTCATGTTTTGCTTAGGAGGATTTGAGGTTTTTCTCCATTAATGTGGAATACCTTCTTGTGTTACATCTGCAATGCAACTTTTCTTTGTTTCCTTCAGATTGCCATTCAAAACCTACCTTTTGTAAGCCCTTTCAGTCATCCCACAGAGTGCTGAGCTTGTCAACTTATTTGAATGTTTGGAATTCTATGTTATTTAAGTGTTTTTTTAGCCATGTTCAGTGTACTTCAAGTTTATAAAGACAGAAGAGATTTTTGTAAACTAGTTTGGCCTTCTGCATAAAATGAGGCATTTTTTTAGAATCAATTTGGTTTGATATTTAAATCTTTAATTGCAGACATCAGAAATGGTCATCATAGCACTATTTGTACTATAAAAAATATAAAGGTGAGATTGCTCTATCCATACTTGATAATCCCTTATCTGTTCAGCCCTTATTTATGTTAACCTTTTTTGGCTGTGATAGTTGCTGAGCAGTAGCATATGTCCATTAGCTACAGTTTTTTTAAATTTTTTTTTTAATGCACTTCACTTTTGATCCTTGGTTTATAAATTTACATTTGGCCACATGGAAATGTTTGTGTCTTTTCCTAGCTTACAAGAACCACCCTGTTTCATAATTTATGACAACCTCAGTCTTTGTCACGTGTAAACTTTATTATCTATGCTATTTCCCCCATGTTTTTATTGTGATGAATACTTAATAACTTTGTGCTTAAGCATTAATTCCTGTAGGGCTCACCAGAGGATAAATGCTTATCTTCCTTTTTCATTCTTCTCATCTACTTTCATTTAGTTGTGTGTGAATGTGTCTTCCCATGGTAATTAGATTGTGTGTAACGGAGAGCAGAGATTCAGTTGTATAGTTTGTCAGGTAATCTAAAGAATGGAAATAGAGTGAAGTGGAAAAAAGGTCAAATGCTGAAGTTATATTGCATAAAAATTTCCCAGAGCCTGTGTATATGGTGTTTTTGGAAGAGTCAAAAGAGAAATTGAAAGTTGGATGTCCTTTGGGCAAGTATCTGATGTATAAGATGTAGACTGCAGAAGAGTTGTGACATACTGATTTGGTGCTTTTCAGAGTAATGCCATCCCTAATGAGAGTGAGACTGACTTTACATAAATGTCAAGGTTATTTCTTAATTTATAAAAAATCTCTGACCAAGATTGTGGCATAAACTTCATCATCACAGCATGGTTATGAAGAATTTTAAAAGCACAAGTTCAGATTTTGTCTGGACCGATCTCTTTTTCTACTGCAGTACAGGGCATAAGACACATAAACTGTCTTGATACCAATAAAGCAGATGTTCCATACTTTTTTCTTTCTTCTTTGAGTTGGAGTGGAACTGAAAAGTTGCCTGGAATAGGTCACAGAATCAGAGAATCATAGATCAAAGGTAGACTTCAAGTTTTTATGTTGTTAACTGTAGAAAGTTAAAATCAGTAATTGCAAAACCTACAGAACCATTCCTTTGAAACCTGTTTTCCCTCAATCTTGGGTAAGTATTAGAGACTTAAAGAACCAGTTTCTTTACCATCAAGTACTGTTTATGTATACAGTGAAGTGCTTGATTCATAAGTATGGTATGGATCAACTAGATATAATTCTAAAGACATTAATGTAAACGGGTTTGGCACTGAAAAGCTAGCCAAATACTACCCTATCCTCATTTTCAGTAGCTCTCATTACTTACATATAAATTATTTCTCACGCTGAAAAATTAGTCTTGCCTAATTGGAGAAGAAATAGGTCTTTGTATTATGTCAAATAATCAATGCTCTACACATCCTATGGTTAGTTAGATTTTATCATTCATATTCACCAGGAGTGTTGTATCCAGTCCTGGCTTCCCCAGTACAAGAGACAGATACTGGAGAATGACTAGTGAAGGGCCACTAAGATGATGCACTGGAACACCTCTCCTGTGAGGAGAGACTGGGAGCTGGGGCTGTCTATACCAGTGAAACAGCAGCTCATTGGTGTGTAAAATATTGGAAGGCAGTGTTTAAAGTAGACTAGGCCAAGCTGTTTATAAGTGGTGCCCAATGACAGGACAAGAGAAGATAAGACAAACATTTTGCTTAAATGTAAGAGAAATTTCAGCGTTAAAAAACCCATAAATTACTGTCAGGGTGACTGAGCATTGGCACAGGTTTCCTAGAGAAGCTGTGGAGTCTCTGTCCCTGCAGATATTCCAAAAGCTGTCTGGATGTGATCCTGCCCAGCCTGCTTTCACTGGCCCTGCTTGAGTGGGTAGGTGGTGAGATGATCTCCCAATGTGCCTGCCACCTTCAGCCATTCTGTGATTCTGTAATATTCCACTGTAACAGTCACAGTTCCTCAAGTCAAACAGTATGCTGTCTAAATAATGCTTTGAAAACAGTAAGCTCCTTTTTTCTTAAAATTCTACATTCTCCATTTCTTCAGTCTAGCCTCCAATATGCTTCTTTTCTCTCAAGTGTAATTTGTGTTGCAGGTGTATAAGATATTTTAATGCCTTAAAAACACAATCAAGAATTTGGAAAGGGAGAGGTGTGTTTCATAAATGATCAAACAGTACAAATATTTGGAGTGTATTTCATCTATCAGAAATGCTTTAAGTCCTGTTACAACCTCCCTTTGACATTTCTGAAAGCTCATTACTTCTTTGCCTTTTAACAGTCAAGATGAAGGCTGTCAGTGGTGGAATTGAGATTTCCATCTGTTCATTACACCTGAAGTAGCAGCGGAGAAGAGCAGATGTGCAGCCCCAGGCTTTCTACTAATTTGGCTATCCAGCTGCATCTTTTATTTTGGGAAAAATACCAATAATCTCATACAAATATAATCAAATATGTAAGGAAGTGCAATCATCTTGGATTCTGACAAAAGCTACAATATATTTTCCAAAAAGGCATTGCATTTGCCATAAATCACTCAGGCCTGACTCACTGAGGCATCAAAACAGGCACTCAAGTTACAGCAAAGGAGTTGACCCAAGCTGGAATTCTCATATGTTTAAGTAAATACTTTAATAAATTAGCCTTTATTGAAGTAGTATTTTTAGATACTGTTAGATTCAGTTAAATAAATACAGTTAAAAATTATTAGGAAACTTTCTGGTGTAGAATTATCAGCCAAGGATCTTTTTTTTTTCCTTTTTTTTGCCTTTTTTTTTCTGTAATTCAGACCCTTCCAGCTTTTTGGAAAGTGGGAACAGTTACTGTCTGGGCAGTGAATATACGAAGGTTCATTCTCAAGAAATTAAAATGCAGCATTTATAAGCAAAATGCCACCTTAGAATACACACAATCAATGCAAATCTAATTTGTCCAGCCAAATTGAAACTTTTACCTTTTCCAAGTGCAGCTCTCATTTTCATACAGAAATCTGAGAACTTGTCCAGAGAAATATCTCTTGCCTGGATTTGGGAATCCAGGCTTCTTTGAATAGCTGATGCCACTGATCATGGTAATTATGAATAGTGATATATATAACACAGTATCTTTCATACTAAAAGATCTATATAGGACTTCCCTGTGAAATTGTTGACCACTGTTCAAGTGCTCTGTACTTATTTCTTTTTGACGACTTTTGCAAAATGTAGAGCATTAAAAATCTAATTTGTAGAGTGTGCAGGTGCATGCCAACACCAGGGCAAACCTCAGAACTGTGACTTTATGGTATTTGTCTTGGCAAAGTAAAATTGCTGACAATCTGAACCAGATAGTAATAATCAGTAACTTGTAAAGATTGCAATCATGAAGTAACCAGGAAACATCCATTTGAAACAAGGTTCAAATGATTTTAAGCTATGTGGGATAGCTTATCAAACAGTGTGATGTTGTTCATATGCTCTTTTTCTGATAACAACAGTTCTGTTTTGGTTTAGCATAAAGTCATTTAATTAAAATAAAAAAAGTAAGCTTGAAGGGTTTAACAAAGACCACTCTATATTTTGGGAGGGCAAGAAGTGACACACACCTTTAGCTACAGCTAAAGATTCATGAGGGATAAAACTACTTACTGATTCCAGCTGAGATGGATTTCTTTCTTGATTCTCTGTTTTTCTGATTTAGTCTGCTCAGACACTTGACCAATCCATCTGTTCAGTACCAGTCCTTCCCTCAGCCAAAGTGTCACAGTGCCAAGTTTCTAAAGAAGAATTGAAGAGGCTGGAAAGAAAAAAAAAAAATCTCAGGTCATCTGTTTCAAATCTGCACTCATCTCTTTTAAGTAAAACTGAAGGTAATTTGAGATTGTTCTTTAGTCTAAGTCACAGTTAAAGCAGCTAAATGGTAACACTGGAAAAAGCAGTAGAATAGCTAGGAGACAAGTAGAATTACATTTTCAGGCTCCCAGAGTTTTACTTTTGACTTAGGTGGGGTCAGGATCAGGTAACAAGTGAACCAGTATGAATTCATGAGAAACCATCACAGTAATTCAATTTGCTGTTTACTTCAAATTCACATGAAACCATTTTTTTCCTTAAGGAGGAAAACTACCAAAATTTACAATATAGTTTTCTTCCTCTTCAGATTTAACCTGAGTGTTAGGCAAGCCCTCACTCATGCCTCTGCATTTGTGGAAGTTTTGTGTGGTGTATTTTTTCAAGGCAGTGGTCTAGTCTGCTGGGGTTGATGTCTGGGCATGTCAAGAACTGAGTCTAAGAGTTTGGCTCACATCTGACTTTGTGAAATTTCAAAAGTATAGTTTATTTGTATAATATGCATTATGCCATATTTCAGTACTGTGTCATCCATCCACCTTCCTGCTGAGAGGAGTGTTTCACAGCAGAGAGGAGGCAACTTGACACAATCCACCACAGGAAATTGATTTGACAACACTCAGCAAAAGTTCTTATGGAACAGAGAGGTGGATTTATGTTAAAAGTGTTACAAAAAGTTGATTTTGTTATTCAGTCTCATACCTACATATTCAAAGCATCGGCATGTTTGTGTTCATATGGTCTGACCAGGGTTGCTCATATGCAAAACTGAAGGCAAAAGGGCCCTGGCTGTCAAGTCCTCAATGCTTTTTCTGGGCTTCTGGTGATAAGTGGTGATAGATTTGATTTTATACAGGTCTTCTATGCCTTTAAGATCCAGCAGCTGTGCTGGCATGGTTATTTTGCCTCAGGGTATTGCTTACTTCAGCCTCCATAAACTTTTTTTGTCTGTATGTCCTCATGTTCAATTTCTTCAGATTGCAGTTTAACTTCCTGCTGTGTCTGTAGGATAAAGAGTGGCACGTGTGATGTGCTGTGATAGAGATTGTTGCTGTTGTCAAGGTGCAGGGTCCTGGTCCCAGAAGTGTCTTTGCAGTGGCCCTACCAGAGCTCAGGCCTACTCATCTTGATGTAAATGAGACATTTTAAACTTTCCTTCAGTCAGCTTTGTCATTTGTTATCTGTGTTTGTCACTGTTTTCAGCTCTGTTTTGCTCCTTCTTCCAGTAGTGCACACATTTCCATTCATACTTCATTCATACCACTCTTCCTAATTCTGTTACAAAAGTCTATACATGTGAACTGGAAAAGCCTAAGTTGCAATCAAGCCCAGTTCCTGACAACATTGTTGTGTGCTATACTTTAGAATAAATATCAAAATCAAAAAATAAAATACAAATAGTTTTGCAACAAGAAGAAATAAAATTTTACAATGGTGATAACTTACAGGTAGTTCTTTTGCAGCCTTTATATATTACAGTCCAAAGGCATAGAGTTAATTCAATTAGGTATTGAAGTAGAAGAAATGTAGTTCAGGTTTGCTAGTGACCATCCATATCAATCCTTTAACAGCACTTTGAAAATGCACAAAAACTTAGAGTGGGTATGTTTAGAACTGTTGTCAACTTATTGTCTCGGTAGGATGGACTTCGAACAACTTCACTTTGAAGAGCAAGTAGTCGCTGCTACACTGTCATGCAACCATGCTGATGACAAATTAGGTTAAAAACAGCAACTATCCTTTCCTTCTTTCAAGTGTTTCTGTTAGCATACCACAAAAGCTTATGATTTAATTACCTTTTCTCATAAGAGAAGCCCTTTATGTATATAGGGCTTGACTGTGAGCAAAGAATCTGGTTTTGCTTCTCTGCTTATGAACAACAACTTCCAGGACCTCCAACCTCAAGACCTTCCTAAATGAGCACTGCTCTGTTCCTAAGCCTTGCTATTCCCAAGGCTGTGAAGTCCACACATGTAGCAGTGCTGTTGGCTGGGTGGAAAAAAGGGAGAAAATTATAAGTCATCTCCAGCCCATTCTCCTCACTACTCCTGGGATAGAAAGGGCATGGAAATGAATACCAGATCTGCTCAGGACAGGGAAAGAGTAAGCAGAAGAGTGTTAGAAGCACTGGTACAGTGCCAGAGCACTGTGGTTGTGCCAGGGAATAGTAATATGGAAATGTTTCGTAGAATGTTATTTCCTTAAGAGAGCATGAATGAAGAAAGGGTCTGCTGCTGGTACTAGGGTGGGTGCTAAATGCCTCCATCTCCTGCACTCCCATGCCTACTTTGGATATGTACTGAGCTCATTGAGGCAAGGACTGGTTTGGAAATGGAAAATGGCTATGAAAAATAGTCCTGTGAAATACGTGCTTTCTGTAGCTAAAATGAAACCATTGGTTGCCTACAGGGGAATAAAAAAGGAATTTTAAACGGAGTCCTTCATGTGGAAAGCAGAGATGCTGACAGTTTCTATTAAGTTCTTCAGAAAATCTCTTCCTGTGAAGAATGTCCTGTCTGACTTGCTGGTCCAACTCAGGACAGAGAAAGTTATTTGTAATTTAATGATACCTCTTCTGGGAAGGTATTTGCATTGTAGAACTGGCTGGAGCTCAGTGCACCTTGGACAGATTTTTGTCCTGTGCAGCTGTAGCACATCAGGCTGTTGGAGAGGCAGCATGACTAGTACCATCTGCTGCAGAGGGGCTGGGGTGCTTGCTGGAGGATATCTCATCTGGGCCACCTTTTCCTCAGAACAGATATGTGGCATGTATTGTGCAAAACTCTAACCCCCTCATTCAAATTGTGTTGAGTTTAAACCAGTAGGTTACAATTGTAGTGGAAGAGGTGCTAGGGTGGATGTATGACCTCATTGCAGCAGTTTAATTGCCTTATGAAATGAAGTTAAAGATAGCCTGGAGGAGAGCAGGAGGAGAAGGCATCCAGGTCCTAAGAGTTGTCAGGAGGGAGGGCAGGCAGGCATCCAGGGAAAACCCTGGCACAAAGAGGAGTTTGTAGCAGTGTTATTTATGCTTTAAATCTGTTTTGAGCAGAGGGCTATATCGTAATGAGCAAGCTTACAGCATTTGGAACAGGGAGGAAGGAGATAATTTCCACATTGTCCTGGTGCACTATAAATGGTTCTGGCTGGCAGGGCAGCTGCATGACACATGAGGCAAGGAAAACAGTGCCAATGTTGCTATCATTTTGGTTTGCTCCTTCTTAGGAATGGGTGGCAGCAACCACTTTTGATGGTTTCTAAGGCTTTTTCAGTTCCAGGCATGTATGAACAAATAGTCAAATACAGTTTGGAAGCTTAAAAACCTAAAAAGCAACCACTTGTTCCTTTAGAAAGGTTTCCAAAACAATGGCTGGCAGTAAGAACAAATGATCCAAATATACATCCAGTAAAGCTTCTTAGCTGTAGAAGTAAACATGGATTTTAGTGATCATGTGGTTTGAATTCAAAATGATGCCCAAACTTTTATAGCTCCCACTGCCACCAAAAGCCAGATTCTTGAGGTTTCCCTGTTGAGGTTCTTAAGAGCACTGAGTTGCTAAAATACTTGTACTGTATATTTGGGATAGTTAAAGAGCTGTGGACATTTATCTCCAGCCTGTTACATAAAGATATACTCTGTAGAATTATTTGGAACATTAACGTTGTTGTAGACAACTGAATATAAATTTATTTATAAATGGGGAAAACTAAGCTAGGACTGTCACAAAAAATATGTTGTAAATTGGGAGAAATATTGGAGACATTGTTTTTTGGCAACCACATATTATTCAGTGGGAATGAATGGGGATGGTTCATTTTAATCCATTGTCCAGCATTTGCCTCCCATACTTGATGACAAATACAATGTTGCATGCTTGCCACCTCTCGTCTGCGTTTTCTCTTCATACCAAAACAAAGGAAATATGGCTTTGAACTTCTGTCCAGTTGGATCCTGATTCAGACTGCCTGTGTGACTTGGAGCAAGAATCTAAAATACAAGTACACAGAAGGGCGTGGGTGACAAAACAGTATTTACAAGGGGAAACAGTGATCTGGATTATCACTTTCTAGGGACAATTTATGGTTGTTTAATCAGCTATTGCAGTGACACATCCTTAACAGGCGGAAGAGAGGAATTCACAGCTACAAAACACTTGCCTGCAAAAATCCATTAGTGCTAGGCAGGACTCAAGCCAAACTATTGCTACCAGAGAATTGTTTTCCAGAGCACAAAAATGGAATAAGAATTTATTAGTGCATTTGTTATGGTTGCACACTGAGGGGGAATGTCTACCAGATTCTCTTTCTTTTTTTTTTTTTTTTTTGTAGTTTTGACAGTGTAGAACTAGATCTCATAATTTCTTCTGGTTAAGACAGTTGATGTCCACTGGATAGGTTCTTTCTTCCATTTATTTGTACCACCTTTCAGTATGAACATTCATGTTGGTTACGTATTCCTCGGTTTCCCCAGTTATCCCCTATTTAACCCTGCATCAAAGGCAGTGATAGCAGGAGAACTGTTGGCTCTGTTTTGAGCAAGCAGTTAAGGCATGACATGTTTTATGTGATTTGTATCACAAAATCAGTTAGGTTGGAAAAGACCTCTGAGATCGTCAAGTCCAAGCTATGACCAAGCATCACCACAGCAACCAGACCATGGCACTGAGTGCCACGTCCAGTCTCTCCTTAAACACCTCCTGCAATGTTGACTCCACCACCTCCCTGGGCAGCCCATTCCAATGTCTAATCACCCCTTCTGTGAAGAAATTCCTCCTAATGTTCCACTTAAACCTCCCCTTATGCAGTTTGAGACTGTGTCCTCTTGTCCTGTCACTGGTTGCCTGGGAGAAGAGGCCGACCCCCAGCTGGCTACAACTTTCTTGCAGCTGGTTGTAGGGAGCATTAAGGTCACCCCTGAGCCTCCTTTCTCCAGGCTAAACAACCCCAGCTCCCTCAACTGCTCCTCACAAGATTTGTGTTCCAGCCCCTTCACCAATTTCATTGCCCTCCTGTGAACGCACTCCAGCACCTCAATGTCCTTCCTGACTTGAGGGGCCCAAAACTGAACACAGCACTCGAGGTGTGTCCTCACCAGTGCAGAGTACAGGGGGACAATGCCTGCGCTGGTCCTGCCACACTATTGCTGATACAGGCCAGGTCAGGATGCCATTGGCCTTCCTGGCCACCTGAGCACATGCAGGTTCACGTTCAGCCACTGTCAACCAGCACCCCATGTTTTTTTCTGCTGAGCAGCTTTCCAGCTGCTCTTCCCCCAGCCTGTAGCCATGCATGGGGTTGTTGTGACCAAAATGCACAACCTGGCACCTGGTCTTGTTGAACCTCATACCACTGGTGTTGGCTCATAGATCCAGCCTGTCCAGATCCCTCTGCAGAACCTTTCTGCAGATCAACACTCCCACCCCCATTTGTGCAGCATTGTAACCAAATACAATGTCTGCTTTTTTCTGGAACTCTACTCCTGGTAACATATTCAAAATAAAGCGTTTTTAGTTTATATTAGAGATACGCATGTCTTCAAATTTCAAAGAGAAAGATGAAATTGTCCTAAGGTATATGATGATGAAGTTTAGCTACTTAAATAAGCAGTACACTCTATTAGTTCACACTATCATATTAAATATATAGTCCACTACTTCTAAAATAGACGAAATACCTCATAGAGAGTTTTCTGTCATGACAATTTCTTCTAATTTTGTCTCCTAATCTTCTTGACATGCCTGAGGTTGCTGTCTTTTAACATGCTCCCTTGTAGCAGTCAACCACAATCACTGAATGGTGGTTTTAAATGTGATGATTTTGTTTGTAGCAAATCTATTACTGGTGTCTGGACCTGCCTGATCAGGCACTCTGTGTCATCGTCGGAAACTCAGTGAAGTCAGTCTGTGCTATATCTGTGTCAAGTATTGATGGAAGATGTTAAGATGGTCACGTTTTAGGATAGCTGCAGGCTTTATTTTCTCTTGTCGTAATGTTTAAAGGATAACATGACTCTCAGAACTGTAGTGGCCCACAGTTGCTGGAATTCGAGTGGTTTGAAATGTGCAGCAGGGTTTGATAACTGCACGTGGACAAGCACCAAAGTGCTTGGTTCTGTTCTCCTTCAGCAGTCATTTGTGTTCCATACCCACCTGTGAAGAGGTGCAGTTTCAAGCTGAAAATTTGCAGTGACAGCAGAGTATGAGGTGCAAACAGAAAGGACATGTTCTGCTTCCATGAGGGTTGATTCAAGCAGTTACCTTTATAGTGCAGAAGCTGCAAGCTAAAACTGTTAATGGGAATGCGAGAAGGGTGGAAAGTTATTGCAGAGTGATACAGGAAGGAAAATACTGATTTAGGTTTTGGCTCAACTTTCTGCTTGAAGTGATTGCAATAATAAGATGTGGAAGTCATAAAAGAATTGATGGCTCTTTTTGGTATGGTCACTGCTTCCAGAACTGTGTGGCACCTTTGTGGCCAATTCATTATTGCTAAGGGATTTTCTGGAATGCCAGATATTAACTGTTTTGTATTACCTCATCTGTATGTCTCATCTGTTAATGGTTTTGAGAATGAGAATACTCCAAACAGAGAAACAGTGCGTAATTTCCTTATCTCTCATGGATACCCAACCACTGGATTTGATTAGACTTTTTTGAGAACATAGACCTCAAAATTCACAAGTCTATGAGGTACTGCTGGTTGTGTGCAGCACTGAAGTCTCAGTTTTTTACCTGGATGTCAGGTGCTACATGTGCAATGAATAAGAATGCTGCTTCGAAATTTTTCTGCTATGACACCAAAATCTCAGAGGCCCAGAGTTAGACTGCCTGCATTTTTTCCATATTAATTAAGCAGCCATGTTATCTGGCTCAGAGAATTAATATGGATAGTGTGCCCAGTATAGGATGAGTATTTTCTACAGGGACGCTCTTCTAATGTAACTCACAGGGAGTTTTGGTCTTTGTCTACAAAGCTAATGGATAAGAAAACAGAGAAAAATAAAATGCAGATGAGAAAATGGAATGTTATATATGGTAAAATAAAGAAACAGACCAGCCTAATGGCATCCAAGAAACACATATAACCAAGCTCCAGGATTCCAGAGTGATAATCTCATTAGTTTCATATTATTATGCAACTGTCGGCTCCTGGACCCTTATGGAATCACAGAAATTAATGTCAGAAACTGAATCAGGTTAAAAATTTAAATTAATTGTTGAAATTAGCTCTAGTTTCTCATCTGAACTCAGTTGTGATTTACAGTACTGGACTTGCCAAATCCTCTTTTAAACAGTTGCCTGTCATTATGCTGCTGAAGAAGTCCAGGTTTTTCCATCAAACCTGAAGATGTATTTATTTTCAGCAAGGATTACCATTCCTGCCAGTGGAATCCCCATAGATTTGGCTAATTGTAATACAGCTGTAAATATGTGTTTTCCATGGAAATTACTTTAGTCACAGGAATTTTTGTCTTTTTTTTTAAAAAATAGTGATAGCTTAGCTTAATGTGGTTGCCAAATACATGTATGGTTTAAAGAAAAACTCAATTAATGTATTTACACTGAACTGCTCACTGTATGTACGTATTGCTTTTCTGGATGAAGCATGAACTGCTTGACTATCTCTCCTGGATTTGTGCTGTTAGCAAATAGGGAAAGCCTCCTTTAGCTCAATCAGGATGTGTGCTGTTGAGATCCTGTCCTCTTGCAAATGTCTGTGAGCTTGAATCCAGTCTTTATGTAGTTTTTGTGTAGATATATATTCTTTGCTTTGTGGGTTTTTTTGCTTTTGTTGTAAGAAGGTACTTGAAAATGCCGATGTGACTGGTATGCAAAGAATACAGAGACAGTACTACTAAAAATGCATCTAAGGACTGGGTGATATTTACAAGAACATGTAGTGACATGTTGGGGGAAAATGGCTGCAGACTGAGAGTAGGATTAGGTTAGATACTGGGGTATCTGAGGGTGGTGAGGCTCTGGAACAGGTTGCCCAGAGAAACTGCAGATGCCCTGTCCCTGGAGGTGTTCAAGGCAAGGATGGATGAAGCTCTGAGCAACCTGGTCTAGTGAAAGGTGTCCCTGCCCATGGCAGGGGATTGGAACAAGATGATCATTAAGGTGCCTTAAATCCAAACCATTCTATGATATATAGTGGGAATATTAATTTAATTTAACTTCTTTTATTAATTTAATTTAACTTTCGATTTAGTAGTAACATTACCGGCACAGCAGAGCAATTGTTTACGTGTTAGGTATTGGCATACAAGTCTAGTGCCAGGAGTCTTGAGTTTCCATATTAAAAAAACCCAAAACAATCATAGAATTATAGAGTGGTTTGTGTTAGGAGGGACCTTATTTTGGTCACTAGGTAATTGCACAGTGAAGACTTTTCTTGAGATGTCTGCAGAGGGTGAATGCCTTTTCCACTGATCTTCTATTCATAACTTAGAACTGAGTAAATACTATTAGTAGTATAATTATGCCTTCTAAATAATCTGTATGAATGTAAGATACAGAATGTAACAGAAAGATATTAAGAGTTGTATGATTCATATTATACTTGTATTCAAAATCCGACCACAAATGTTATTAGCTTTTTAATGTATAATTTTGAAACTTTTTTAAACATAATGCATAATTTCTTGTTTTTCTAGATATGGCATGAACTGCCTCATTCAGTTTGAGGATTTTGCTAATGTCAATGCATTCCGCCTCCTGCATAAATACCGTAACAAGTATTGCACTTTCAATGATGACATTCAAGGTAACAAACTTTTTCTCTCTTCACTTCACTGTTGTTCCCACAAGCTAGAAAAATAAGTCTTAATTTCTAGAGGGAAAAAAAAAATCTATAAGCTTTATTGTGATATTTGTAGATGTACAGGTCTTGTTTTGCCTTGGGTTTCCTCAGCATGGATTTCTGGTAAGCTGCGTTTGCTCTTAACCTTTCACCTCTCATTTACACCTCCTACTTTATTTAGATGTTCACTCTCTGGGTTTGTTTTTTTTTTTTTAATAGTTAAGTATGTGAATGGCTTTCCCCGTATAAATTATGGACTTCAGATCTTTGAGCAAATGTCAAAGCTCAAACCTGGACTGTACTTCCTTGGTTTTTTGTCACTTCAGTGACAACTGCTGCACTGTTCCTCCATGCAACTGGATTGATAAATGTCAAATTGTATTTCAGTTCTTAAACTGACAACTCAGTTAAATGTTCATATAATTTTCCTCACAGTCTCATTGAGTTTCAGAGGGAAATGATCCCCTTGACTCTATTTTCCCATCTGAATCATTTGTGGCAGCTGGGCAAAGAAAAGTATCTAGGATGGGAAATGTCAGCAAGGGGAATTCCCCAGTGCTCAATCTAAACAGGCATCTTGTCTCTCGCCTCCCAAGAAGACAGACAAGCAGGACTGAAGTGATGTATGCTACTGCTTAGGTTGCCTTATATCTGGTCAGGAAAAGAGCACTGGAAAATAACCTTCTCTAGAGCAGTAAATGTATAACTTCCTCTAGGGCACTGGCTCCCATCCTTGAGAGGAGGCTGAAGTCAGATGAACTGCTGGAGAGAGGTACCCAGACAGGGCCCTGGGTATCCAGCTGTCTCTTACCCCCTCATGTTTCCTTGGGTAGATGAAGGTCCTCAGCAGTGACAGGTCAAAAAAGGAAAGGAAGTTAACCTGTCTTCATTTCACACGGTTTTCAGTGACACTTTAAGCTGAGTATTAGGAGCAGGACTTCTCCAGAAGTCATTATTGAGTCATGCTTGGGACCTAAGTCATATTTCAGTGACTCAGTGCATGGCAGTGGATTCAAATAGTCCTTGTCTTTCTGGTGTTAGGGATTTGGCTATCCACATGAACTGTGTTCCTGTTACAAGCCTGACTGAGTTCTGCTTCCGAATCTGAAACAGATTATGGAGGGCAACCTCCCCAATGGGAAATAAACTAATTATAAAATGCCATTTCCCTTTGTAAGAGGCATGGTGCTTCCTACCCTGAAAGGTCTGAGTGTAGCCATGACTACAGCACTTCAATAGAGCTGGCCAAACAGCATCTGGAAGTTTCCCTTGTTATTTAGAGACCCATCTCCCACAGGGAATTCCCTTTCCTTGCAGGATGAAGTTCCTTAACCCAAATCAGAAAGAGACTCAAGTAGAATATGGTTTCACAGAAATGGAAGGGAATTGTTTCAGTAAAAATGTACCAACTATGGGTAAACTTGCTTGACAAGGCCTTTTGTGTCTATCTGCATGTTCAAACCACTTCATTCTCTCTCATGCACCTCAGAAGGAGGTGTCTTGACACTCAGAAGTGTTGGAAGGTATCCCTTTGGCTTTTGTCTGAGCTGCTGTAGCAGCTATCAGCCTTCCTTAGAAGTGCAGCCATGTGCAGTCTTATAATTTATTCATTTTCTGCAATCTAATTTGTGCTTGTGGGTCCTTTATTATTTTCACAAATAGTGCCTGTGACTTTTGGGTGATCTCTATCCTTAATATTAGTGTAGCTTCCAAGAGATTAAAGTGGATACATTTATTGTTCTCTGGTCTCTGCCCTTTGTCATCATATCCCCATAATTACCTTCAGTAACTTTTTTTTTTATTCATAGCATGTCATCTTCTCCTTTAACCTGGAAGTAGAATAACAGCTCACTGATTTTTTATCCCTCTTCTTATTCCAACTTCATAAACCCTAAGGATCTTTCACCTAGCAACTATAATGAGAATGGATGGTGCCAACTTCTTTATCAGTCCTGAGAGATTTTCAAATTATAAATGGCATGAGTTTTTCCAGGCTACTTGAAAGAATGGCTTTCTCTGTATGCAAGTGGTATTTTCTACAGCAGTAAAGCTGACTGGTAGTGCCAGGCCAATAAAAGCAAAGAAACACAACACTGCATCTAATTTGCCATCATCTTCTGAAGGTAGTGCGTACATGATATTTTAAACACAGTTTCTCCTAGTACCAATATTTTTCAAGGGAAAGCTACATCAAGATCACAAGAAATGTTTAATATGTTTCATAGAAAGGCTTGAGGATTTTTTTATCTACATAAGATATTCAGAGAAAGGATTCCTATATATCTTAGTGATGCAATGAGGACCTTTCAGAATCTGAAGTCTAAAAAAACCCCTAGTATACGATCCTGATTTCTGACGGACACTATAAAAGATAAAGAAAACATGGCAAGCTGCTTATACCCATCTGCAAATACTGGCTTGGACAAATGCAGTTGCCTTCTCTTAGCTCACAGCTATTTACAGGGAGTCAGCCTGCTCCTAACTGACCATTGCAGAACATTTGGAAAAAGTCTGCCAAAACACTGTTCACAGAAAACCACTAAATATTGACCATTTAGGGTCACCTATAGACATATTTAAGAATTTCTGGAAACAGTCTCCATCCCATCTACAGTACAGTCACATCCTTTACTTTGGAGAAAGCTTTGTAACTTTTTCTACATTACCTCTCTGTACACAAGGAATTGAGAACAAGGGTGAACAGGATTCTGACCAACTGACACAGATCTATATAGGAATAATAAAATTCTTTGTACTTTAGCATTCTAGAAAGCATCTTTGTTTTAGAATAGCTGGTGAATTTCTTCCCTCTGCAATTATAATAATTTCTTCATATTTATATTTTCAAAATATCTTCTTACAAACACAATAGCAATGTTTCCTTAGGGAGAAAATATTCACTTTTTCCCTTGGATTCCTGTCTGGTTTTTTTCTGACCACAAATCAACTTGATGCTTTTTTTTTCCCCTCTCCGAAATACACAGACAGATTTTTGGAAATGAAAATCAGAGAAAGCCTGTGGTTTAAAACAAATACTTTTATCTGATTCTCTCTAAATCTTAGAGAACCTTTTCCAAAATTGAGTGGTGTTTGATCATAATTTGCCATATGGGAGAAATATGAATTAATTTTATAATGTCAAACTTCACAACATTTAGAAATTCCTGAATTAGGTCAGGTTGCTAGCTTTGCTCATCTCCAATATATTTAGGAAGGGGGTGTCATAAGAAAAGGGTGGAATTTTCTAGCAGATATGATACGTGATGGTTTTTTTCTTTCCAACGCCTGCCTGGGAATGGACCAGTGGTGCCTGTGTTGCCAAACAAAGCTGTTTCTCAGGGTGAGAGATGTTCTCTGCTGGACCGCCCTCAAAGGAGGCAGGGTTGGGATTCACAGTTTGAAAATTCCCCTTAAAGAAACTAACCAGTTCCCCTCCCTGCTGCAGAGAGGTTGAACAAATCTCTTAACATCTGCTGAAAAGGAAGCCCAAGGTACAAGGCAGTGCTGAAATCCTGCTTGTGGGTGGGATTGGCTTGGGCCACGTCTCCCTGCCCCTCGCAAACGCAGTTGGGGCAGTGCAGGGTGCCATAGTGCTCTCTTTCCACACCCATTTTGACTTTGGTGAGTCTGTTGAAAGAGTTTTTGCTGCTTGAGCACTGTCAGTGGCTTAAGGCATGTTTGCATGTCTTAAAAGCCATGCATTTATTTTCTGTGCATTTCTTGGTCCTTATCATATGGTAGCTGATTGCAATCATTGCTGACATGGATACATTTCAAATAGTGGCATAAATTTCTCTAGCCTTGCTGCCTCTATGTAGGTCGATTATTTCAATTATTAGAATTGTTTTGATCTTTTTTCCCCCTTCTGTACTTAAAAATTGTCTCAATTGACAATGACAAACTTGTGTAGTATTAGACAATCTACATAAAATAAGTGTTTTTCTGTGCACTATAATATTGGAGTTACAGCTCTTGTTCACTGTGCCCACAGTTGCATTGCTTTCCCCCATTATGGACACAGGGCCTGTATTTTATGCCAACAAAAATATTTACACAGAGAGATTGCGCTGGATTGAAATTAACTTCGGTATCCATCATGACCTTAGATGTCATTAGTTTTTAAAAGCTGTGCTGCTTAATTGCATCAACATTTTATGAAAAGAAAGAGATCTAAAATAAAAAATACAGAGCACATATAACTTAATATAATTACTTCATTTTCCATTTTGATTTGATGTAAAATCAAATATTAAAATATATTTAAAATATGTTAAATGTTCAGCAGACTGCCATTTGAATAACTAGGAAGATTGTAGTGGAAGTTATACTATGACCAATTCAATGTTAAGTCAGTGCCATTCTCAGAAATCGGAATTTCTGGGTCACAAGCATTGTCCTTTTTAAGATGTAATTCTTTTTAACATTAGTATAAAAAATTATGCATTTGGTACCTGGAAATTCCAGTTATTGTAATCAAATTGTAGAGAAGATTTAGAGGTTGTTGTTATGGTTGTGATGGGCCTGGGGCTTCCAGTTCTTTCTCTGACCAAGAATTTGAAAAATGCAGATTTGAATGACATGTAATAGCTCATATATTGATATCATATCTCTCAAATTCTGATAAGATGTGCAAACTGTAAAAAACTTCTTTCATAGACATTTGCTTTACTTTCGGAGACATTGGCTTCCAAGTGAAACATGCTGAGATTTTTAAAATTAAATAATTTTAAAAATAAAATAATTTTTTAAAATTCCTATTAAGACCTATGCTGTAGGGTTATGTGAAGTGTATTTTTCCTTCAGTACATTCAGGATATCACCTCTTTGTTACTGAGTGATAAATTTACATTGAAATCAGTACGTTTTCAAGTAAATCCCCTACTGTAGCTTTTGTGTAATTTTCTATGTTTACACAAGCACGTGTATGTACAAGTATTCTTCTGTTCTATTTTTTGCTCATTGTGGGTTTAAAAAAGAAATCCATTCTCCCCGTGTTCCTGGGCAGCCAGCTCAGGTGGCCCTGCTTGAGCAAGAAGTTGCACCAAGTGACCTCCCAGCCTCAGCCATCCCATGCTGCTGGTACTCTGTATCCTTTTCCAAATGTGCCAAATGTGCTGTTTCAGAAAGGCTGCATTTCTTCTACCCTAGAGCCTTTCCCCTCTTTTCACCGCCCGCTGCAGCTGCAGAGCAGGGATGTGCACACACAGCTTTGAGAACCCTGTTCATGGCAAGAAGGAGCTCCCATCTCTTAAAAGAGGGTCCTTTTGAACTACCCACAGCTGTAGCATTTACCTCACTAGCAACTGAGATTACACCTTTTCAATAGGGTCTTTACCCCCTTTTTCCCAGTAGGAGATGGGAATGGATTTTTTTCCCCTGGCACTCTGTGAAGTGCTATTTGGATGACTGGCAATGTTAACATGTGATTTCTATTATGCTGTGTATTGAGAAATATGAATTTTACTTTTACCACTTCCTAATCTTTTAGTCTAGAATGAATACCTCAGATTTTAGGATATGTTGCAGAAAGTTCTCCCTCTTCTTGTTTGCTAGCTTTTTAAGATGAGAAAGGTAAAATTACATAAAGGACCTATTAATACTTAATTATAAATTGTATTTTTTGAAACTTTAAATAACAGACAAATGCTTTACTGCAATAAGCCATTTCTCACTAATTTAAATTTAATTACATCCAATATAAATTAAGTTCTTATTCCTCACATTTTGGGGCTTTCCCCCCCATTTTTTCTTCAATTTTATCTGCTGAAAAAATACTCTGTGCTCCAAAGCATTTAAAGTGTGTCAACCCCAAAAGGCTGTGGATTTCCTTTAACATATTCATACTCAGTTGTGCAGTTTAAAGTAACAAGGCTAAAGAATCTTGCACAGAAAAAAAGACTCGATATAGAACAGTGTACCTTGAAATTTCACGTCTATTGTATTTACAGAAGACATGACTTACCTTCCTAGAAAACTATAATGAAATGTTTGCTGTTGCAGCAGTTGACACTGCTGTAGAAAAATATCCTTTGTTAAATTTGCTTTGGTTATTTTTCTAGAAATCTGAGGACAATAGAATGGGTTTTCAAAATCATATCCCTGAAAAATGTCTGTCTTATCCTGCACACAAGGGATTTAACCTGTGCTCTGGCCAAGCCACTTCTCTCCTTCCTATAGCGATGACAGTCAGAAAAGCGACAAAATTCTGTTTCTGCCTCGTGATGCATGCAAGAAGTGGTTTGCATCTGCCTTGGCAGATGGATGTGAATTGCATTTTGATTCGTTTCAAAAACCCGAGCCAGTATTCAGGGTGAAGTTTAAGGTCATGGCGTTAGTCAGAGCAGTTCCAGTTAAACAGATCTGCTATTCAGGCTGATGGTTCCCCCCTTTCAGTGGGAAGGAAAAAGGGAAGCTGCTGACGAGGAGTGATGACAGCTGCTGCCAGCAGCAGTGATAGTGGGTTCAGTAATCTAATAAACTGGGTTATTATTCCTTTCAGAGTCAAAAGGCTGAATAAAATTGGTATGGAATACTTTTAAATACCCTTTTTAGAGCAATTCTGTGCAAACTGTGATTTGAGGGAAATGTCATATTTAAGCCTTTATCTGCTGTTGTTACAACCTTTGTTCTGAATCACCCTCATAATGAACATACAGGTATAGCTCAAGTCCCATGCAAATACTCAATGCAAAATGTTACTAACATTCAGTGCAGTATTTTATTTATGTTTCATGTATCTTTTATTTTTCCTTAAAACAGAAGAGAGTATAGTGACAGACTTTGTAAAAGTGTCCTGACTGGTAATACTTAATGACAGTCCATTTTTCTGGCTAACAAGCTTAGCAACAATACATCAGCCATGAAGATAAGTGGTATCCCAGCATTCCCGTTCGTTATAAATCTATGGTGTTTCATTTTGACTCTGTTACCACAAAGCAGCTTGAAGGGTAGCTTGCATGGCTCTGTGAGAAGTCCTCTGATGGGGGCAGGGTGCTGTGGTGGCCACAACTTCAAGGGAAACAGGGATCTTACAGTGCTCGAGCTCAGCTTTCCTTTTCAGGAGACCAGATTGATGGTCCTAGGAATAAGCTGTGTTATGTAGGCTCCCTCCTCCTCCTCCTCTGCAAGCACAGCTGTGTAATATAAAATAGGAGAAAGAATCTGGCATCCAACGAGAGCATGGGATTTTTTTCTTGCTGGTTATGAGGATTGTTTGGTAGAGTACCAAGGGAAACTGAGAGCACACTCTGACTTCTCTTTTTTGCCATTTTTGGTCTTTGCCAGCTTGGCACTTGCCAGAGGAAGACTTAATTTTATCTGGGAAAGAAACAAGCTAGTTCTTGGAGACTGTGGGGTGGAAGTGTCAGCCTGATGGTTGTTGTTCCCAAAGTCATGCCTCAGAGGAACCATTTTTAAGATTTTTTTATTTAGAAATGAGGGACAGAACAAGTCATAAAAATGACTAAAGAAGTAAAAAATGCCAAATCTCTATGGTCTAAACATTAAGTGGGCTGAGAACAAGGTGTCCTGTATTTCTGATGTTTGAAGTGAGAAGTCATAATCAAAAGCATGTAACAAACATAATTCTGAAGACACGTGTATTTTAGCTGTTCAAGTGGATTTACTTCAAAAAGTGACTTTCTAACTTTAAAATGTGTTCTTAAATTTTATTAAGCATTACCTTTTATTTTTAAAAAGTAATCATTCTTGAAACTCAAATGATCCTACCTACAAACCAGATTCAAAAAGCCTTCAACACCTAAATGATGTCGTTTAAGAAGAGGTTTACCCAGTACAAGGCTTCTTACTACTTCTGTTCTTTTAGTTCCTGTAATTTTAGCGACATATATTTGAAAATCAATGGTCTGTGTGCCTGCAGTATGAATACCTGTCTTGAGCATCTCCTAGAGTTTAATGTGGGGATTACTGCTATCTCAGCTTTAAAATTCACCTTATTTATGAGAAAATAGATTTGTGAATAGAAAATTTAGGGGAGCTGCATGTTGAGGGCAGCTGTCCAATACACATATTCTGGACTCAGTGCTTTTGTAGGGCTGGTCATACCTATTTCACACTTTTTAATGAAGGAAAAGTCAGTAGCAGTGTGAATTCTCCCCTCAAAAGCAACTGGGTGGCTTGTGGGCAATTGCATTTAGGGCAGTGGTGATCAGGAAGAGACTTTTAGGAGCCAGCAGATCTCCTCCTTGCCAGTTCTTGCAGTCTTCTCGCAATTATTTCTTGCAGAAATAATTCACAGCCTCATCTTTGATTTCCTTGAGTCAGTCAGTGGCAGCTGCTGCCTGGAGAAGGAAGAATTCATTTCTTATTCCCAGAACTGGACGTTGCAGGTCCCGTGTTCATCTCCCTGTGGTTCCACTCTCTCTGAATCAGAGTGGCATTATAAATCTTCAAAAACCATTGAAACCCATTTTTTGACTTTCAATACCTAATTGTTAGTGTCTGGAAAGCTTTTTCAGTCCTAGAGAAATCAGTACTGTCTGCTATTGGTTCTTCAGAATCTCCTCTAAAAACACAACTTTGCTGGTGGTATTATCTACCTCCCTACCACATCCCCATCCATGGGATGTCTCTATGGGATCCAAATTCCTTGCAGGAATAGAGTCTGATTTTTTTTTTTTTCTGGGCTCACCTTATGCTTTAGTGATGATAATAATTTGTGAGAAATACAAAATTGTTGCCTGAAGTCAGTAACTCATGAAAGAAAGTCTTCCCCCTCCAGCAGGCTTTGTTGGGGAGGAGGAGTCATCTTCAGTCTTTAGGTCAGAAGACCAGATATGAGGTCCTGGTGACTAAGTACAACTTTCTTGAGCATGACAGAAGCTGACAGCTTGACTCAGCAGTGCTGACAATTCACCTGCAGTGCAGTGTATTGATTTGGGTGCAGCAGTTCAAGTTAAGAAAACTTAACTTCCTGGAAGAGTGGGAGAATTGGGATTGTTCCAGATAAGAAGAGCAGGTTGGAACATCATTAGTCTTCAAATATAATAAATTACTTTTTGCAAAATAACAGACTTTCCAGTAGCAGATAAGAGGCCAAAATAGAAGGAGAAGGAGGAGGAGGAGGAAAAGGAGAAGAAGAAGAAGAAGAAGAAGAAGAAGAGGAAGAAGAAGAAAGAAGGGGAAATATTTAGATTTGAAAATTTCCAGCTAAAAGATGGTTAGGCACTGGAATACCTTACTGAGAAGATAAAAGAGTATTTGAAAGAAGACCCTAGGGACAAGGTAGATAAAGATACGTTGGCAATCACAGAGGTTAGATTTACCCTCCACTGAGAACAAGTTTGAATTAGATGCCTGCTTGAATTCTTTTTATTGCTCTACTTTTTATCAATAGCTATTTCTCACAATGAGTACTAAAATTTCTTCATTCAAAGACAGACAGTATCTTGTTCTCTGGGGTTCTGATTTGGAGAAGAAAGACCGCCACAGGCTAAATCATAAAACTAAATGTTAGCCTTTTTCCCTGAGTGGCAAAACTCAAAGATAAATTTAAAAGGTACCTCCAGTGTTTTCAAAGATACTAAACTGAAACTCCTGTCACAGTGGACTGAGGTCTTAAATGAGCTGGCCTTATTCTTTCAGCTAGCTTAGCTTCTGTGTAAATGTTCAGTTTGATATTCTACTCTGACAGCCTCCCCATGAGAAGTGAAGTTTTATTTTAGTCTTGTATTTTGCTGTACTTGAAGTATATGTATTTGAAGAATGAAACCAGTAACTTAATTTTCAGTATCTGGATTTCTTTAAAATACTTCTCTCTGGACTCTCACACCCTTTGCTTCTAAAAAAGGTCATAAATAGAATATTTTATGAGAGTTTGAATGGCCCAGCCGTTATGCCCATCCAGTAGAATCAATCAATCAATCAATCGTATTTTATTTAATGTTACTCTGATGATATTCTCACTTACATTTAACTTTTGTAAGAATAAAGTAGAGCAAACTCGAATTCCACTCAACTATTTATTACTACCCTCAGTACTTGTATCTGTTAGCCGAAAGATGCTGTGGTATTATTTAAAATGTAATGTTTTTTAATTGTTTCAAGAATAACCAGATGTCTTTTTTTTTATTATTTCAGGAACTGCATCTGTTGCTGTTGCAGGTCTTCTTGCAGCTCTGCGCATCACCAAGAACAAGTTATCAGATCACACAGTGTTGTTCCAGGGAGCTGGAGAGGTAGGTCTTTTTATACATGAGGAAAAATTGTACTATGATGATTTTTATTAATATTTAATTGAGTTACATGTGCCCAAGAAACAAGAAGATAAAATGGATAGAATGACTGTTAACACCTGCTGAAAGGTTTTTTTTAGTTCAAATGTAAGTTTACAGAAAAATCTGTGATCATCTGGTGAAGCCTCCTATTTTTCATAAGACATTTTTTAGAGATCTGTTCTCTTTTTAGAACTTCAGGTTATAGCTCTTCATATGTAAATTGTTGAACTGCTTTCAATATAACCAAACAAAACATGTTTTGAAAGATGAGGAAATACAGCGGAGAAGATAGATGTAATGTATTTACGAGTCAGTGTTATTTAGTAACCAGTGCCCCTTTGATTTTTTTTGTCATTGAATATAGTTTTTCAGTATTGTGCATATTAAGGTCATCCATTTCTGAAGATCTTTATGCACACTATTTTTTTACACTAATTTTTCAGTATTAATTTCTAACCTGCTGACACACGAGTGCAGGTTGTTCTTATCTACAGTGTGGCTTGTCATCTCTTGTATGAAGTCTACAACCCCATGCTGGCTTCTTTAATTTCATTAAATATTTGGTGCTATGTCTGCAGTTTTCAAAATGGCTTGTAACTGTATCTGGTATGTCAACACCTTACTGCATCAAGACTATCCATCTCCCTGGAGTTCCTTCCCCTGGTTTTGCTACATGTTCAACAAGCAGATGAATTCATTGTCCAATGTTTAGTTTTTTGTCATTATTTTCAGTGTGGCCGTTGCTGCAAAGAGGTAATGGTAGATATCATCCCTGCTGCAGGAGCTGATTTTCAATAAAACTACTTATTTCTTAACAAAAAAAGGGAAATCTCACTTGGTTCTCAGTGAAACTTAGTGATAAAGAACAAGAAACAGAACCAACCCCAAAAATACGTATATGGATCTGTAATCAGAAATATTGAGTGGTCTCAATTGGCTTGTTTTGTTGCCTCATTTTCAATCTCTACCTGTATGACATTTCATCTGTTGGATGAAATATTATAAAGTCCAGTAAGAATGAAACACATTTCAGCAAAGGATTGATAAGTGAGTTTTTCTTTCCTCTGCTTTGACTGGGAGCACAGCCAAGTCTAAAGTTACAAAACACATGAACAGTAGGTAAAAAGAGACTTACCTTTCTGATGGACATCTTAGAAAAAGATAAGAGCAAAAACTCTTGTGTTTTACTTTCTGGCATGCAGACTGTTATTTCCTTTAGTTTAAATTGCAAAAATTTCAAAGAAGAAAAAATATTTCATGTATTCTGAGATGAATATCATAGAATTATAGAAAGGTTTGGATTGGAAGGGACCTTAAAGATCATCTAGTTCAACCCCTGCTGTCATGGACAGAGAACCTGCCACTAGATGAGGTTGCTCAGAGCCCAATCCAACCTGGTCTTGAACACTTCCAGGGCTGGAAGTGTAATTAAGTGGAATAAATGTTAGTTCTAGCATTTTCTGGTTTTCAGTCTTAACATTTATTGTGCTCTTCACAATCTAGAGCAGTCTGAAGATTTATCTATACTACAATTTACCTGTATGGTTTAAGATTTATCTGTGCTATTTTTCTATGTTATGGTTTCTAATTACCAAATGGTAGCAACAGTTCATTTGGTTTATCTTATGAAAGAATAATGATTCAGCTTTATTGTTTAATAAAATTAGGCAACTTCTCTAAAATAGTGGGTAAATGAAACAGGTAAGTAGGGGATTTCTTTCATTTCTTGTTTTGTACTCTACTTTTCTTCTTTTTCCTTCAGGCTGCACTGGGGATAGCAAACCTCATTGTTATGGCTATGGAAAAAGAAGGGATATCCAAAGATGCAGCTACCAAAAGAATATGGTTGGTTGACTCAAAGGGATTAGTAGTAAAGGTAATACAATTTTATCATTACTTTAAATATTGTGATACTACTTGCATTCTGTAGATAAAGACAAGAACATATTCTTTGTGAAGGCAACTGCAGTAATATATCTCTCTTGGCATAGTGAGTTGTTTTTCTTTTCTAAAGTTTATTAAATTAATGACAGGACAGCCATGTTACTTTGCGGCGGGGATGATTATGCTTGGAGTTCCTGCTCTATTTCTATTAGGAATGAGCACATAATGAAGAAATTTTTCCAGCAGTTCATTAAAAAACGTGTAAGAAAAGAAATGTTCAACTTTGGGGTTTAATATTTCTCATCTAAATGCAACTATTATTTGTTAGCACAGTCTTGCACAAAGATGCATAGATACATTACTAGGATGGCAGACAGGTCATCCTTCTGCAAGAACCGAGATGCATTGCAACAAAAGGCTTCTCTGCACAGTGGTACAGCTCATGTTGCAGATGTTGTGGTCTGCAGTGCTATCAACACTGGTCAGAATTTGAAGCTGCTGAGAGACTTCTTCAGTCACCCTTACCTCATTCCTTCCATGTGCCAAAATAAAGAAATATATGAATGCCATGTGCCAGAATAAAGAAACTGGTATGTTTTAAAAGGTGGTTATGTATTTAATAGTTTGTGAGCTACTTAAAGGAAATGGATGAGAGGCCAGTTGCCTTTGCTTTTTCTCCTTGCTGGTTGGTTTGCAGTATTTGTGGTCATCTTTGTTGGTGCCACACTTTACAGTGTTCTTTGGCTGTCTGGCATTAAGGGTCTGTAGTGGTTCACACACCTTTGCATCAGGAGGATGCATTCTGCAGGCAGTGTCTCCTGGCTTATTAAACAGATTAACAGCACCTTTCACTCATACTGTTAAAGGGAAAATAGTAGGATCACAGACAGTGAGATGGGCAAATATTACCAAGGTCGTCTTGGTCATCCCTTGCCAGAAGGCACAAAAGTGGCCTGATCAGGTACAGAAGAATGCAGGTATTTGCCACTATCTAGGACACAGATTTATTTTTTTTCTGGTGCCTTCTTTTTGTTTGTTTAATGAGTGTTTTTAATCCTTTTGATTTTCATCTAGTAATTTTGAAGTGGTTTTATGTCCAAACATAAATGACTGAAGGCCTGTGTATTGTCTGTGACTGTTGAAACCTTGAGGCTGCCCAAGAGGAATCATGTTGCACTATTTCTTTCACCATAAAAACTGGGCTTATCAAATTATACAGTTGAACTAAAGTCACCTCCTGGTGATTAAGGACACAAACTGACAGGGGCAGAAGTGTAGGAACTTCACAGCCCTGAAGCAGTAAACAGGTCTTGGTTGCATGTCCGTCCAGCTGAGGCGGTTAACCAGCCTTCCTTCTCTCCCCCTCATTTCTTATCCCTGCCTCTTCGCACCTCTCACTGCTAATTTGCCAGTCAGCCGAGAGTCCGGGTTGTTGCTCTTGGTAAGCAGCAGCTCATTCCTTTCATAGGTTCTAAATTTTTAGTGACTCCGTGACTGCATTCTTTCCTCACCACCTTTGAGCTTCTGCACTCTCAAGCAGTGCCAAAACCAATCAGTGTCTCGCACAGCCTCGATGTTCCTTTCCTCTGCTTATTCTTCTTGGTGGAGCTTTAATTTGGGTTTTGTCCAAAAAGCAGTCCACTGTATTTCATGTCCTGCCTGGAGTGTATTTGTGAACTGTTTGTGATCGCCAGACATAACAGCTGTCTGAGGTAGATTAGGGCTGAATTTGTGGCCAGATGTTGATGCAAGCAGCAGGAACCGACGGTGCATATTTCAGGTCGTTGCTTGTGTTCTTGGAAGACCTGGCAGCACCAGATTTCCCATCTGGCTGTCCTGGGGGGCTTGAGAATAGGTGGGTGCTTACCTCTGTGTTGTGTTTGAGGGACATTTGTCAGTGCAAGGCCTGGGCTGGCCATAAGGAAACATGCCCTTGATCTAGGGTTCTGCAACTCGTCTCTGGGCTTTCTTCTGCAGCAAAATGTTCCCCTCTGAAAAGTTAAAAAAAAAAAAAAAAAGGCAAAATATCGTCCCTCCAAAGAAAGAAAATACGACGTAAGCCTCAAGAGGGTTGAGATTTAACTGCTGGGAAGTTATATATACAGTGAGTAAATAATTAAGCTATTCCTGGTTCCTTTTTCTGGCCTGAGAGAGAATGCTGTGATTTAGGTCCACTTAGGAAATTATTTTGGCTTTAGCTGATTGCAGAAAAATGCTGCAAGGCTTGAAGGACTTTGCAAACTCTTAGAAATAAGAGAAGTAAAATTAGGAAGATTTATGAGAACAAGGTAAAATCAGAAGAACTCTATTATTACAAACCTTTTCATTATTGCAAAGGTAAGAATTATCAAGATCAGAGCATAGATCACCAGTTAATCAAATTTGGCATAAACTAAATGGACACTTATTTCTTACTACTAAGGACATGTATCAATGGAAACCTGTTCAATAAGAGTCCCTTAAAATTTGCCTCACCAAAACCTGCTTGATCAAAAGAGTTCTGTGTGAAGCAGGGAGACCTTTTCAGTACTAGAAATATTCAGATCTGTTGCTTGAGCAGTATGAGAAGAGAATCACTGAAGACTCAGCAATTACTTTGTTCAACTAAACTAATTTTTACATCATTTATATGCTATGCTGGCCTTTGATCATTAATTTTGCAGTGTGTGGTTATAGATTTAAACATTGTTTCTCCTTTCATCTACTTTCTGTTGAATTTCAACCCATTTTAACAAAAAAAAAATAAAAATAATAACCTGGGAACTGTTCTTGACCTGGCTGCAGTTTCCACTGTTTTCTTCTTCCTCCACCCTCAAAAGCTGCCACGAAGTCACTTATCAGGCTTTTGTTGCTGAATTTTTCCTTTGTGGCTTTTTAATTTTAGTTCAAGTGCAGCTGTGTTTTCATTTTCCTGTTAATTTTATTTTCCCCCCATGGGAACCATCTGTTTTCATTAAACCAAGCCTGATGACCAACTTTTCTGCTATGTTGTGGTAGAAGCTGGTGATAGAGGATATGTTTGTTATACTGTCCATAGTTGTGTTCTGTAATTCCTTGTAGAGAATTTACAGTGGGGTTGTTGTTTGGTCTTTTAAAGTTTGTTCAGAATGCTTTCACCTTTTGAAACTCATTGTTTCCCAAAGGTGGGTGAGGAAATTTTACAGATCATAGTATCATTAGAATTTTGACACTTAAACTGGGTGACTGTTTGAAACTTACTATCTTAAGTATCCCTGTGCATTCAAGTGGAAATTTTAATGTTTAATTAAGACACTTTAAAGTTGCTTTTGCACTCTTGTGTACTTCAAGATTATACTTAATCAGTTGGGACTCATCTTTAGTTCTGAATTTCTGAATTATCACACAATCACAGTCTGTCTGATTAATAAATATTTACCTATATAAACACATGGGTGGGTAATGTCTCCCACATTCCATTCCCATATTCTCAGTGTTCCCATATTTTTTTTGTTAATCACACAGATTACATAAATGTGTGATGTGTGGTGAACACATTTTGTGTCTTCTTTAAAGCTGCTGTAGTGTCATGATTAGCTATATTAGTAGCCAAATCTTAGTCCATGAACTTGAAAGACAGTAAATTCTTTTGTGTCAAGTAGTTGAGAAGAGGCAGAATTTGGTAATGTTGGGATGTTTGTGAGAGTCACCATTTTCTGAGCATTTCAGTAATGTGCTGCAAAGGCTTTTATTTTCTCGCTTTTTTTTGTTGTTGTTTGATTGGGGTTTTTTTGTTTGTTTTCTAAGGCAATACCAAGAACAGGGTAGGGTGATAGGTAAGATGGAATGTATTCCTTGTAGGAATATGATACAGATAATAAGACATTTTTGATATTTAAATGACTTAGTAGAAACTCTCCCCCGCCCTCTGCCAAGGATGGCTGCTCCTGTGCTGAGGATGGGCAGGGAATGTTCCTGGGCTGCCAGACATACTTCTCTTGCAGTGAAGTTTGTCTGTAATTTGCCAGGAAGAATTACATTTTTGTACACCACATAATCTCTAGTGCACAAAAGTTGTTCCTTTGCATAGGGATGAATGTTATCCTTAATTTTAAAGAATATGTTACCATGGAGAAATGTTTCTTTTGACAGTTTTGCACTCTATTTTTTCTAGTTCAGCACAATAATACTTGTGTGTGGTCGAGTTATTTGTATTTTAAATATCCATTAGATGTGTGATCTTATCCCCTGTATGACAAACACAAGAATATCTACTGAGGTCTGATGGCTGAAGGCCTCAGAATATTGATCTTTTAGTATCAGAGGAGGACTGAAAATAGATCCCAAAAGTTTAACAATTTCTATGATCTTAATTAATTATAATGGAGGTAACCAGGTAAACCTGATAATCACATAAAAGGATTCCTTTTTTCATCCTCCTTCCCCCATTTCATTGTCCCTGGCAATCTTATTTGCAAAAGATTCTCACAACCAATTAACTGGTATTGGATATGAGGCTGATTAAAGTTCATGGTTTGGTCAAAGCTGGATACATAGATGGTTCAGTCTTTGCTTGGAGAATGAGGGAAGAGAAAGGGGAACGTTTGGGAATGATACCAGAACTTCAGTGCCATATAGCCACTCCTATTAGAGTCAGTAGACTCATAAAACAAGTGAAAGAATCTTCAGAGCTCACAATGAAATATCATAATAGTGAACTGAATCCCATCCAGACTGTTACTGATTTTTTAAAATTTTTATCACTAATCACTCTTTTAAAAAAAGTTTCAATTTCATTCTAGATACGAATTTGATAAAGGTTTTAATTTTAACTTTTATATAACACTGTCTGCCAGTTCTGCTAGCTTTTAATTATTTCTAGCTTTCTTTTTATCAACAGTCAATTATTCTGACACTTCTGTTCTTGATCAGTTCTTTTATGGCTGACTGTAACTGGCTGGGACTTTTCGAGCCAAAAAAATGATTTACATTTTAGCAAAGATGCAATGCCTTGGGTATCTCCAAGACACCGCAATCACTCAAAGCAGTTTCTGCCTTATTTTACTCATATAACATCCCAGCAAAGCAATCCTTGTTTGCTTCGTCAATTTTTCTGATGTCTGGGGAATTAATCTGTGCGCTTTCATCTCACATTTATCATGCTCTCTATCAAGTAGAAGTTTTGCAAAAAGGAAACATTAATTTGTCTCTGAATGCTCATGGCATTACTCATGCTCAGTGAGTAACATATGAAAACAAGTGAGGGCAAGGCAAAAGGGTGATTGGTGGGGTGTTTCTCTAACAGAGACACCACCAAAACCCGTTACCTTTGTTGGCATGTAACTCTTTGACACTGTGCATTAGATGTACTGATGAGATGGGGACTTCATCTGGGGGTTTGTGATTTCTTTTGCTCGTGCTTTGTTACTGAAATTAATGATTGATTTGCTCAATTTTCTGTTGTTCAGTGGATTTGTGATTTGCTCTCCTTCTCGGATCTTACCTTCTTGAAATCATTCTCTTTATAAATTTTGTCCTAATTGTTAACCTTGTTAACCTATTAAGCATGTGTGCTTATTTACATAGAAAGGGTACTTTATAAATTTTACAGGATTTAAACAGCTCTAACAATGTGTTTTGATGTTAACACCAGAATTGTATTTCTTACCGTCAGTATGTTTTACTGCCAACTGTTATGACATTGTCTCCTCAAAATGTTGTGGTTTTTTCACACAGTTGGCAACAAACTGTTTATTAGTTGTGTGTCCCAGTTGCCTGGTTTGGTTTTAATGTACTCTCTTCACCCTTAGGTGTTAGATGACGGGCCTGATCAAGAGGCACTGTCAGTTTATAATTAAGAGTCTCAGTATGGAGTTTTGGGAGGGCTTACATGTCTCAGCTTTTTGGTTCCTAAATGAGGTGGTGCAGGAGTGCCTGTCACCTGCAAGACCTTGGACTTCAGTCAACCCCTGCCCAGTGGGTCCATGTCCATACCTCCACCTTTTCTATTTTGCATTTTGTGACTTGTAGCTAATGCTGTCCTGGAGCTCTGGCTAGGGGAGAGCCTGGCCTGTCCCCTCCCAGCCCGCTCTGTGTTCCCCTCCTGTCCTGTCCCTTTCATGATTCTGGGGCCTCCCCAGGGAGGTCCCTCTGTAGTCTCCGCCTAGAGCTCTCAACAACCTTTAGGCCATGAATTTATTTGTGATGAAACAGATAGAAAGCCATGTAGAGACCATCTCCCAAAAGGGAGATACTTCACCACCTTCTCCCATGACTCTTAACCACATTTTTTTTCCACAACTGCTTTTTTGTTTATTTTGCTCTTAACTCTGCAGTAGGGAACTCACAGGAAAAATGCAAGTAAAACCAAAACATTTGCAGTTGGAAATGGTCAACTTACTAATGGACTGCTTACTCCTTGGTCCACAGTTCTCATGTCTTTTGTGGTTCTCATGTCTTCAGTATTTAAGAACCTCAGATTATTTTATCAATTTATCTGTGTACTGATCTCTGATCTCTTGTTTAAATAAGCCACAGTTGACACAGTGAAATGGAGGCAAGCGTTTATATAAATAGATTTGTGCCTCCCTGGTTGTGAGACGGGACCAGTGCCAGCGCTGCCTTGAATGTGGGACAGTGCAGTCATCAGGGTACTCTGCCTTATTCACAGCTGCCTCCCAGCTGATGGAAAAAGCAATTCTTGGAGAGCTTCCAGCCCTGCCTCTCTTGCCTCGCTGGCACAGAGCTGCTCTGCTCTTCAGCCCTGGTTCGTGGGGCAGCCCAGGGAGAACCAGCTCAAACAGGCTGTGGCATTAAGGCTGCACACTGGTGGTAAAGTTTGCCTCCCATTTTCTAATTTCCCATATAGATGTCTGCTGTGCAGTCTGGTCTCCTGTTTTTACAGCTGTTTTCTATGAAATTTCTCAGGGTTTTATTGATGGGTCATTTTTGTTCATTATCTGAGCCTCAATTTGGCTATAATATGACAATATGAGTAACTTTGTGTGAAAACTGTGATGTACATTTGCTTGAAACCTGATCCCTGTTGATCAGACCCTTAAACTAAAAAGTTCAGAACCCTCCCGAAAACTATGAACTGCTTTCATTTCAAATCCAACATACAAGCAATTTTTTCATAAAACTATTAACGACAGAGTCCTGTTACTTCCTTTTGCTCTTTGAATTGAAAGGTCCTGGTGTTCACATGACTGTTTTGTAATAATAATATACCAATGACCGATCCATTAAGAAGTAGAGACATTTTAGGATTGCCAACATCTTTCATACATAATGTCACAGAGAATGCTGCTGTTGTTTCTTTATCTCTGTACTTCATCTGCTGATTTAACACAGTCCACCTTTGTAATTCACTTACTATTAAAGAATTTAGTTCATATTACTTTCCATCTCAGATACCACAATGACTTCTAAAATATCTGTTTTCAGGTTACTTTGTTCTCTTCTGTTTAAATCCAAAATAACCCAAAGATTTCTTGGTACAGAATTATACTGTGATAGAGGCAATGCTTTTCTACTACAAAGTAATTTCTGACATTTTCACTGAGTCTTTGGAGTTAAGGTTTATTAATCTTTTTGAGTGTTTTTAATATTCTCAACCTTAAGTATTCTAGTGAAAGTGTATTGTGTAGTTTATTCAGGCAGTCTAATTATCCATTAAAGATAGTATGATTTTCTTCATGGTACATTAGTTTTTGGTAGTTTTTTGGTTGGCTGTTTTTATATTCTGATTTGTTTTTTGTTTTGGTGGTTTTTTTTTCAATTCAAGCAAACTTACTATCATGCCCCTAGCAAATTAGTTATTTTGTAAAAGATAAAAAAAAATATAAGATTATATAGCATTGCAAATTATAAAGAAATAATCTTGGTGCTTTTGTTATTTCTTTCTTGGGATGCCAAATACCTTTGGGAAGTAAAACACGAAGAATATATAGCCTCCTTTCCTCACTTTGCCTTCCTCTTTCTCTTGAAAGAGTTTGTGAATTTGTGTCCTCCCCCCTCTAAATAGCTGCACAGGTGTCACATTAAATCTCTTGGTTCATCTGTGGATTTCAGTGTGAAAGACTTTCTGTTTGGATTTGGGTAGTGTCCCTTGATGAAGGAGAGGGCCATATATATTTATGTACATCTACATATGTTATACATAATAGAAAACATAATGCACCTTCAGACAGCTGATGTCTGGCCTAGAGGACTCTTCATACAGCTACTTGAGCAACAGTGCAGAAACATCCTTTGATAGGAATTCCTAAAGAAAATCTCCAAAAAATCACTCCCCTGTGTGGTGAGCATTGAAGTCCTTCAATGAAACAATGAGACTGTACAGAGGCTTGGTGTACTGCAAAGGTCTTTAAACTTCTGGTTTTTCTGAGCCCTTTTCATTGACTGAATTTTTAATAATGGTGAAAGACCAAGACAGTGAACTTAGAAGACATATCTGAATGTGACTGAAGA
Organism: Orthonyx spaldingii; assembly: GCA_013397795.1. NCBI lineage: Eukaryota > Metazoa > Chordata > Aves > Passeriformes > Orthonychidae > Orthonyx > Orthonyx spaldingii. Next base: position 523,128 of record VZTJ01001778.1, on the reverse strand, counting down.
TGATGTTTCCACTTAAAAGACTCAGCTTCATACACAGAACCTCAGAGCTCATTCAAACTCTTCAAAGTATGGGAAATTTTACATTTTTTTATTTTTCCTATTAGAATAAGAAAGGAAATATCAGTAAGCTCTGTGCCGTGTTAGTATTTTAGGATTATGGAGATGCAAGCAGACCAGAGCAATTTCTGATTTATGCTGCCTTGTGTTGATCCTTTACAGCTCATTTCCCAGCAGCCACAGTACAAAAGCTGGTTAAGCCAGGGCTGGAAATGGAAATGTCAGAAGACAGACTCTGTGCTTCTGGAAGATGTTTTAGTCAGAGCAGCTCAACACTGACAGGTCCAGGCACTTTGCATCTCTCCAGTGTCAGGAAGGAGACAAGACAGCAAACCACGCAAATCCAGAATTGAAACTTTTGCATTTTGGCTCCATCCTCTTCTTTCTTCTGGCTGACAAAAACTCTGTGATTTCTTATTCCAGCTATAGGCATTCAGGGATGAATGTCTGGAAGCTTGTACTAAATGGACTGGCAACCTCTTATTTTAAGGAAGGTACACAAAACTGCATTGTTTCTTCCTTCCTGCAAGCCTTTGCTTGTCCTGTTGGCAGGGCACAGAGGAAAGCTAGTCGTGCTCTTGCTGCCGCCTTTCTACTTAGTGGAGAGCAGAACTTATGAATTTGTCAGTTTGTGGAGAAAAAAAATACTGTCTGAAGCACTGGCCTCTAAACTATTGGAGTTCTGTAATCAAATCAACTGGCTGGTCTTGAAATCTTGGATGTAGTGTTTAAGGTGTTATGTAGCACCTTTAGGATCACTGAATTCACAATTAAAATACATTTCTGACACCTCTCCTGTGAGGAAAGGCTGAGAGAATTGGGATTGTTCAGCCTGGAGAACAGAAGGCCCTGGGAGACCTTCTATCAGCCTTGCAGTACCTAAAGGGGCCTGTAATAAAGGCAGAGAGGGAGTTTTTACAGGGGCATGGAGTGATAGGACAGGGGATTACATCTTTAAATTGAAAGAGGGTCAATTCATATTAGAAATTAAGAAGAAATTTTTTTACAATGAAGGTGGTGAGGCATTGGAACAGGTTGCCCAGAGAAGCTGTGGATGCCCCATCTCTAGAAGTGTTCAAGGCTAGGTTGGATGGGGCTTTGAGCAGCCTGGTCTAGCGGAAGCTGTCCTTGCCCATGGCAGGCTGGGTGGAAAGAGATGATCTTTAAGGTCTCTTCCAACCCAAATCATTCTATGATTCTAATTTATTTTAAAATATATATTTAAGAAAAACAAACCCCTAACCATATAATTTCTTTTATAAGCATTTCCAAGCAAAAATCTCTATGCACATAGCTGTTGTTATTTTTGCTAAGCTACACAATTTAATATTTCATTCTTAGTTAATATGCTAGAAAAATATTTACTTGGAGACATGATCTATGCTGACTAATGGGATCAAACTAATTCAGACCAAAGCTGAATAAATAAGTAAATTTTAAATTGTTTGGGTTTTGACTTGTGTTGGGTTTTTTGTTTGTTTGTTTGAGTATTTTTTTCTTTTAGAATGGTAGAATATCATGTGTGAAATTAAGAGCAGATAGAAATTAGAAGGCAGAAGTGGATTTGACCTAAGCTGGCCCATCTGGCTAGCTCTAGTCTCACTAGCTAGCAGCCTGAAGAATGTTGCAATGGATCACATCCTTACTGTTTGAGTACTCCTTTGTAGCTAATTAAATGAGAGATCATTGCCAATGTCAGGACTTTGAATCCTTGGTGTTTCATCAATAGGTGTTTTAACACCTACTTAAAAGCCAGTCAAGTGTAAAACTGTATAAAAAAGTAAATCTGCTTCATGAAGGATTTTGGTTATTTGTTTTGACTGAAAATGAAAGAATATCAACATTTTTATCCACTAAGATGTCTGCCTGATCTCTTGGCTGTTATGCACTGTGGAAAAAAAATCAAAGGTCACCTTTCCTGAGCAATCTGTCCAGATCTGCAGATCCTGGAGGGGCTCAGAACTAGTGGCCTGCCACAGCCTGAAGAGTGAGCTGGTCACAGCCCTTGGGGGTGATTTCTTTTTCCTTCATAGCCCAAAGCAGTCTCCTAGAGGCTAGGTTTTAAGGTCAAATGGAAAACTGGCCTCCTCAGCAGCAGCATGATGAGCCATTAAGGAATCATCTAAAGAAGCAGCCTGGGACTGGGTGGTGGCCCAGGGCACCCACACCTGGCTCCCCAGCAAATCTGCCTCCAAGCAAGGATCCACCAAGCATTTCAATTCCAACCAACCAGCAGATTAGAATGAGAAGTAGCTTTTATTATAGTATTTTAAGTTAATCCTAGCAACAAGATTTTGGTCTGGAAGTCATAAATATTGGGGTTTCTTTTTCTTTGCTGACTAAAAAGAAAGCTTCGTATTTTTCCCTGGAAAATGTTACGGAAAATTCCTGCTTTAAAATGAGATGGGTCTAAAGTGTGTGTGCAGACTGTGGGGACATCTGCTGGGATGCTGGGAAATGGCAGACTGCAGAATGCATATGGTGTTGGAATGATTCAGGCATGAGTATGCCAACAATTATTAATACTGTGGCATTCCCTCAGGGCTGACCATTTCACATTTTATCCACAAAGGAAAACACATGCCCCTATCTCAGTATTTCTGTGCTGATCGCTCTAGGAGAACACTTAAGACTTGCATTAGCCCATCCAGACATGAAAATGTGTAAAGAGAGATCTCTGGAAATGTTCTGTAATCATCACAGGTGAGCCAGAAGAAGCTGGCATGCTGTGGGGCACAGCAGCTCAGTCAGCCCTCACCACAGAACAGCCTCCCGCAGCTTCCCGTGGCACCCTTGGGATGGGAGTGCTTTCCTTGCAGCTGGAAATGAGAGACCTCTTCTTCTGCCCACCAGCTCTTGTGGTGGCTGTCCCAGGACCAGCAGAGGAGCTTCGGTGGTGGGACTGGCACACTGCAGAACTGTGGTCTGAAATGAAGAATCAACTTTCTCAGTTTTGTTAAAAAAGCGAATCGTGGCTTATGTCTGACGGTGTATGCAGGCCTAAATTGAGCCAAATATTTCAAATTTATGACTTTGGTGGAATCATGGAATGAATTCTATTCCAGCACTTCAGTGTAGTCTTAATAAACTTGCTAAGACTAAGGAAACTTTCATCTTATCAGTTGTAAAAAGTGTGGCTGGGGAGACGACACATATCTGTTCTGTCTATTTGGTCAAAATTACATTTAGCATTCAATTTTCCTCATGTACTTCCCCATATATCTGTTTAATCTGCTTCTTTCTGTGTGAAATTGTAATACGTTTGAGGGGCTGGAACCATTTACTTGACTTGTGTTTGAAAAGTGCCTTTGCACAGTGATGTTTTCTGCAGGCATGAGACAAAAATGAGCAGTGGAGATGTGTGCATTTTTCTGCTGAAATTTTCAGATGTCTGTGTACAGATAGAGCTCTGCATTTTAGATGACTAACAAATTTTCACAAATTCTGCCCAATTCTCACCCCACACTCCACATTACTTATGCTGAGCTCAAACCTACTTTGCAGCCCAAGTCAGTGTCAATGATGCTCTAAAGCCCTTTCTCCTGCATCTGTCATATTCCGTTTGGAAACTTTGTTAGGCATCAGTGGGTGGAAATTGCCAGTAGAAACCAGGGCAAAAGTTTTTTCACAGCTGAGTCAATTTTGTTAATGCAAAAACAGTGCACCAGGCATCTGGTTAGAGTTATTTTTATTCCATCCTTAATAATGAATGACTCAAATATGAAAAATGTGAAGAAAAATGTAAGCTCCCCTATAGTCTAAATACTCACACCATATAGTCTCCATACTTTTAGACAAGAGCAAAGCTGAAAAAGCTAGGAGAAACTGTTTTTATTTTGTTAAGTTACGAATCTCATATAATTGCTCAAATAGATGTTAATACCATGGTGTTCTACAGCTGTTTTAATTTTAAAGTGAAATTACTGAATCTATCTACTGCTTAGACAAATAGATTAGTCCTAAATTATCCTAAGCATGTTAGCTGTACACAGTGTAACTTTGTTTAATATGATAGATGCAAAAATAGAAATGATAATAGGACGTGTTAAACTAGATACTTTGTAAACTGATTATCCCAGGGTATTAGGTTCCATTAAACTTAAATATATTTTTCTTGTTGTTCCTTACTCAGGGGCGTGCCTCATTAACACCTGAGAAACAGCACTTTGCCCACGAACATGCTGAAATGAAAAATCTAGAAGATATTGTTAAAGATATAAAACCGTCCGTGCTAATAGGTAATTTCTTTGACTTTAAAGCAATGACCTTATTCCTTGTTGAAAAAAAAAGGGGATGGGACTTTGTCTGAAGACAAGATCAAGTTCCTCTGAACAGAGTTTACCTTTGTGTGTTTTCAGAAAACACTAGGTGCATACTGGACCCTATTAAGCAACTGAACAAATAGTAACTATCCAACAAATAGTAACTGCTTTCATTCCGAGCCGTCCATTTTACAGGGGAAAGAATCTGACTTGGTTTAAACACCTGATGGAGGACCTTGCCACCTTCCTAAATTACTTCTGATTTAATCTGGAGGGTGTAATACAAATAACTCAGAGTGAGAAAACTGAGCTAAGGTCACGTAAAGCTGTGAAAATATGAGGGTGCTGTATCTGAGTCTTCTTTTTGTTCACATTTAGGTCCTTAGCCAGCAGTCCTTTATGCAGACTAAAATGCAGATTTTATGAAGACTTCTTTTGTAAAAGCTGAAGGATTGTGATCTCAAAAATGGATTGCTCAGCTCTTTGTAGTTCAGTTATTGTATTTCAGTGACAGTTTCAGGAATGAACTGCAACTCTTGGTCTTTTTTTATATAAGTAAGACTTGAAGATTAATCTCTCTGGCTAGTAAAGTCATTCATCAGGTGCTAGAAAACTGAAATGCCACAGTGAAAATTATCCTACATTTTAACAGCTGCCATTTTGACTATGCCTAGACCACATAGCCCTCGTTCAGTAAAACCTGCTTTTGCCAGTGATCATCAGTGAGGTGAATGAAGTGTTTCTTTTCCTGTGCTACATGAAGATATGACTGCAAGAGGAGACCAAGTGGTCTAGAGAATTTCCTTAGAAGACTACAAGGCTGAAAAAGCTAGAGGGACAGAAAATAGAATGACTGAATATTTATCCAGATAAAGGTGTGTGGATACTTAGGGAAGATTTGCTGTCATGAAATACGGGTGTTTGCTGTGTATCATTTTTATGGATAAACCTATGTGACTCTCGCTCAAGGTCACTTTCTCTTATCAGTTCTGTACAATGAAGGCTCTTCCATCAGAAACAGCAATAGAAACTAATATTGGGGGTTTTTGGGCTAGATGTTCAGTATATTCCCTGGAACAGCATGAGTCATGGGGAAAGAGGTTGATAGTCCTTCTCACACTGTTTTACTTAGCTCTATCTGAGCAAATCCTTATACACATTTCATTGCCTGCAATGGCTCAAGGAAAAGCCTTAATTTAGCTTGACCCAGTCCAAGAAACTGCAATTAAAAAAAAAAAAAAAGAAAAGAAATAGCCAACGAGCATTTTGTTTTAACTTTAAATCTGAAGATAGTTGTCATTCTTACTGTTGACTGTCCAGAAGCAGTTTTAGAAGACATTAAACACTTGGCAACTGAAGATTTGATGAGAAACTAAGGTGTATAACAGGCTTTTATACAACTGTTCATCAAACATAGAGTGGCTCAGCTGGTCTGTCAGAGCTTTTGCATCTCAGCATCCTTGTCCATTCACAGCAGGTGAAGTACAGGGAGCTCAGAGTTGCAAAAAAATAGCCGTATGTTGTCGCTGTTGGACCAAAAGCAGAGCAAAGAGTTGGAGCAAACTTCAGATGAAGAATGTTAAAGTGAATTTATTTATTTATTTAACAGATTTATATACATGCAAGAATACGGTTTTGATTGGTTGAAATCAGACCATCCCCCTGGGACTGATTGGAGAGAACTCTGATCATCTGTTTTTCAAAGCCTGTTCTTGCAAACATGAACTTAAATAACTTTCAGCAGGATTCCCATGAGAAAGAAGGTTCTGTGCTGTTACAGTATGTGACAGATGATACCATTCTCTATGTGGAATCAGTCAGAAAATATTCTGAGATGCCTAAAAGAAATGTTAGTCCTGAAACACGACCTTCAAGCCAGCTCTAGGTGTTGAGGGCCCCTTTCACCTCCCTCCAAGGACCCTGTGCTCTCCTCAGGCAGATACCAAGCTGTCCTCTTACACTGGGCACTGTCAGGATGCTCATTTGAGCATCAGTGACGAGACGTTAGAGTACTGACCTCAAAAAGGCCCAAGTTCCAGGCTTTCCTCTCCCAGCCTGTGTTTTAATCCATTTCCACTCCCCCAAGAGAGGGAAAACCAGCTCTTTTTCTTGCTTTTGAAACTCAGATGCTATGTGGAAAGCAGAATGGGGTGTTAGGCACTGGAGTCTCTGAGGAAGAAGGAGGCTACCTCCTCTCCAAGCCAGGTGAGAGGGGCCTCCAGTGAAATAAAGATCCTTAGTTTTACTCCACGACCTGTTTAGCTGTTTATTTTCACTGAAGGTGTGGATATCCTTGAATTCCCAACTCTTGTAGATTAGTCAGAAATACGGGTGTACTTGGCATCTCAAAAACATCACACACCCCCTTCTTTGGTTGTGCATTGTCTGAGGTCCAAGATCTAAGTCCTGGCTACAAGTCTGCAGTGCAGCAGAGTGCAGCCTAAGTTAGATGGTTTCATGCTGCAAGAGTGGCATTCAGTTCCTATGAAAAGCATTTGTAAGTGTGGACAGTATGGGGAGTAGAAAAGCATCTCTGGTGCAATGAAAAGGGATGTATTAAAAAAAATTGCTGCTGTTGGGGAATGCTTAGACTCAAAATTGGGATTATTTGTCAGCTCAGCTCAGATGTAGAAGGCAGAGACTTTACTCATCATGTCAGAAAAAACTGAAATCTGACACACTGGATTTAGGAGAAACTATCCAGTCTGTTGCAGAAAACTTTAGGACCCAGAGTTGCATCTATCTAGTCCATACTGCTGCAGGTTAGGTGAAACATTTTTATCTTACACAAAGGGCCTGAGAAAAGGGAAAGGAGAAATTCACCAGATCTTGCAGGGACGAACAGGTTCTGCCTTATGCTAGGGATAATACTGAAGTTTCACTATTGCAAAATCTTTTATACAAAACTTTATTTTAACCACATGTTAGGAAAAAGGTTGAACATCATTTTAAAGAGGGAGAGAGACGGTAAAAGGAGCCCTGTTCTTTTACAAGTGACATGCATGCCTTACATTGAACTAATTTCATTTGCCTACTTGTTATGTGTGTGTTTTTCTTATTTAGGAGTTGCTGCAATTGGTGGTGCTTTTACCACACAAATTCTTCAGGATATGGCTGCTCTAAACAAACGTCCTATAATTTTTGCTCTCAGCAATCCTACCAGCAAAGCAGAATGCACTGCTGAGCAGTGCTACAAATACACAGAGGTAACCAAAGATAACATCTTTCAAATATAAGTAATGAAAAGTAAATCTGAAAGTAAATTTAAAATTGGAGGAGGACAGAGGGTGGAGTAGCAAGTACTAATCGTGTCTCTGTGCATAGATAAAATGAGTTAAATTAAGTAACAGATTTTTCAGATTTTATCAAGACAGTTTCACTGAATTCATCAAATGCTTGCAGTCTCATAAAAACATTTCATAGCTTTTACTGGTGTCAGGCAACACTCGTAATCTTTATTACAACAAAGCATCAGTCACCATCAATCATTAAAGCATTATGTCTGTTTTTGAACTGTACCATTTTGTGTAATATGTACATACAGTGGCATGCTTTCCATTTGAGATTTCATAAAGACTCTTTAGGGTAAGAAAACATTTCAATATATGAAACAGAACCTTTAAAATCATTCTGTATTAAGAACTGGGGTAATTGACTCTTCTTACAAAGCTTTGTATTACATAAACATAGGTGAAAATTAAGAGAACTGTGCTTGTTTATTTATTATAGAAATACTGATAAACACATTACCCTGTAATTCAGCCCAGAACTTAAAATATGAGTACCTGTCTGTATGTGTTTCATAGTGGATGTATTTGGATTTCTTGTCAAATACAGGGCATTTTGAATGACAGTTTCTCAGTGTTTAAAAGACAAATTTAGCATGTCCATTCCCCACAGCACAGATGCAATTACAGCACAGTGCAGGAACCAGGGAAGCAGCCTACGTGAAGGGTTGGTTGTAGTGGGTAACCACATGTGGTAAACAGAGCAAAAGACACTCTCAAGTATTTGATCTGTCACCAAAGCATATAATAAGCAAGCCAGGATTATAGTGCATGACACCAAACCAAACAGAATATTCTTCTGAAGAATTGAATAGCAACAGTGGCCTATTTTAAAATGCACATTTCCAGTTCTCTAAAACAGGCAGAGATATTTCTGATACAAAGTGCCTCTGAAGTATTTAACGGTGATGTTTATCACCTTAGCAGCGCTAGCATAAATAAAGGCTGGCTTTTCTTCCCCACCTAAATTCACTGCTTAAATTCGAGGGTGCTCCCTCCCTGGAGAGGCAGGAGCCAGGGGTCTTTGGGCTGCGGACGCAGAGCTGTGCAGTGTCACTCTCACATGAACTGCAGCCTAAACTGAGTTAGCGCCACATCTCTTGTCCTCAGGATAAGTGTTACAGTGTAACTTGTACCCACAGAGCTAAATTCTCTTAATTCCCCCAGACAGGCTGGCTCTTCCTACTGCCTACCTGCACCAGTCTGGGCCTGATGCCTGCGCCCTGCCTTCCCGGCATTACCCAAAAATCTGCTGGGAAACATTCTAATGGTTTATCAGTACTGGCAGGTGCCTGAGTTGGTGCCCTCACCCTATTCAGTATGTTACAAAGAGGGGCCCCCAAGGTCCTGGCAGAGGAGGTTCCACACTAACTTGTGCTGTTGCTCTATGGGATGATGTTCCTGGAACACAGCTTGGCAACTCTGTCATTCTGTTCAGCTGTGAAATAGGCTCAAGGGCCTGAAGTGGGGGATTGGGAAGAAAAGAAAGCTCTGCCTGCCCACAGCTCCTCAGAAATCACCCCATCTAAAAGTCCAACATTTAGTTGCCTTGGTGTCATTTTTTGGGTGCTTTGCTATTGGGAAAAAAGTCCAGTAGCATCACCTGTTGCTACCATAGCAGTGTTGCCCACTTTGAGTTTTACAGCTCTGGACATATACTTGCTTCCCATGTACCTTCTTCTGGCATGGAAGCATAAAGTGAGTAATGACTGCTGGCTTCAGTTTCTCTCCTAAATTGTACAGAGAGGGTTAGACAGCCACAGAGAATCACCAGTGATCTCCAGGATCAGCATCCTGATGTTCTTGAGACATATTCAGGCAAGTAGCTCTAACACCCTCTCAGGAGAGATGCTAAGTAGATGCAAGCCAGCTTCCACAGTGGTGGATATTTAAAAGGATGTGTGAAATATTTCAACTGCAGTCTCTCAATTAACGTGCTTTCTTTTTCTTCTTACAATTTAGGGACGTGGCATTTTTGCCAGTGGAAGTCCTTTTGATCCTGTCACTCTTCCAAGTGGACAAACTCTCTATCCTGGACAGGGTAACAATTCCTATGTGTTCCCAGGAGTTGCCCTTGGTGTTATTTCATGTGGACTGAGACATATTGACGAGGACGTATTCCTCACAACTGCTGAGGTACTGTATTCAAAATTATTTAAATACCTTCATTTAGTGACTTAGTATTAATGAGCAATTAAACAGGAAGAGCTAAACTTTGAAACTGGAAAGACACTGCTTTCTCTGTAAGGCCTTTATTTGCAAGGTGTTTATAAATTATTTGAACAAGTAATTTTTTAAAAATTAACATTTGGCCTAAGGTCATCTCACATAAACTTTACCTTCTGTTGGGAAGAAAAAAAAAAAGAAAGATTTCAGTACTGTGTTACCACAGGTAAATGCACATATGTACAGTTTGCATGCACAGGCACATAGGTTTGATTTTAGATTGAAAGTAATTGTTATTGATGTTAGTAGCTTTGGGGTGACCCGTGTGTGTGTGTTTTGCTTACAAAAATTGTTTGAATTTGAATTAGAAAGCCCTGGGCAATGTGTGTTGGTCTGACCATGTCCGTGCAAAGTAATCGAAAGTCTGATGCTCTGGGGTTTTTAAATGGTGTGGAAATAAGGAAGAAAGCTACCCTCAGTTTACCACGTTAACTCCAAGTGACCTGAGTTCACTTCAGGGGGAGTTTCTGCCCAGTCCTGTTCATAGCAGTTACAGTCCACAGCGCTTCATCAAAGTGCAGTGTCCTACTCTTCCAAGAGGCTGTGTATGAAGACACTTGGGAATACATGGGTAGTACAGGCAGCACACAGAGGAGGCCTCCAAGCAATGAAATTGGAACATTAGACTTATGGAACAATGAAAAAAGAGGGAAAAAAAGCTGCACCAATTAACAGATGTGTGAATGCATTATTCAACTCCTGCAGCTTCTCTAAGGAATATTTCATTCCAGATTCTTGCTCCTTCTGTGCTCCTCATGGATTAAAGGGAAGAAAGTGGTCCGTGGCTATCACTCAAGGGCAGCTGATAGGCAGTGTGATCCTATGACAGACAGTATGTCATATGAAGCTTTCTTAAGGGGTGGGCACTTGCATGCTGTCCTTGTTGGACTTTGAAAGGGTTTTTAAGGTGCATGCTATGGCATCTTTAAAGAGGTTTGCTAATAGTCTGCCCTCTGTAAGAAAGACATTCACAATTTCCATCTTTAAAATTAGTAAAAAGCCCAGTCTCCACTGACTTTAACCATCTTAGAAGGGCAATGATCCATCTCGTAAGCCTCTGGATAATTATATCTTCCCTTTAAATCCTCCCCTGTAATTTCAGTTGGATAGGGTGATCCTCACTTCCTGGTCTAAACTGTGGCGTTAGAGTTGTCCTACTTCAGTGTAGAAGTTGCTTCATTTTAGTTTGTATGAAATGGTTCCAATAAGTGAGTGCTGATGACAAAAGATGGCTCATGTGTGGATTGAACTGTGTTTCATGTGACAGTCTACAAAGTCAGAAAAAAATCTGTCTGAACAAAGAAATGTAACAGTCAGGGAAGTAAAATAGTATCATAAATTGTGAGGAGCTTTTAAATTCCCACTTGAATTAGAGGTTCTCTCCTGACCCTTTGGTAAGGGTTTTGCTATACAGTTGTCTTCCCCTAGTAAAATTCCTAGAAAAGTTTGACATGTAAAAATGTGGGGTTTGTATTGCACAGAAAGTTCTGTTGGTGGCAGGATCCCTGGGTAGTTGCTCCCCTTACTGCTCACAGATTGGGGCTTCCACACCTGGTCTTTTATGTGTGAGGGGCCGTGGAGCTTGGGTGAGCTGAGCACAGCAACAGCTGGTGGATGCCAGAGGAGTCTTTGTCAGAAGAGGTGTCAGGGGTGTGAAGGATGGGAGGGCTGTGTAGGCCCTTGGCTGAATAATTACACTACAAAGTGAAAGAGCTCTTTTTGTTTTATTTTCTTGGCTTTTTTAATGGAAGGATAAAATCAGAATAGTTTAATGGGGGTTTTAGAATAGTGCGTAGTATTCTTCATTTGACATGGAAGCATCCAAGATGCTGCAAAATTTAAAGCACCAAACCCATGCATTTTGGGTAGAGGAACCTTCTTAGATCACCAAGGTAGCTTACCTGAAAAAAGAAATTCTAAACAGTAAGCAGCCCAAGCTGCATGCCTGCATCTCCTGCTTCTTGCTTTGCCACCTTTTCAATTAAATCTGATAGAAGTCACAAATAAGTAGTTATTGTAACTAGAAAGGATTCTGCTTTCAATGTTCTTTTCTTCCTACCAAGTAAAACAGAATGTAGCTTTACTGTAAGCTGTAATACCTCTTAACTATGGGCAGTTGTTCTCTGATGACAAGGGATGTTGCCTATTCTTTTAAGTCTTACCAACACAACAAAAGAGGCAGGCAATGATGAACCAATGGAATATTCTTGCATATGTGACCTGCAGTTTAGTTCAGAAATAATCCTACAAAACCTTTTCATTATGGAGAATATGTCCTCCAAAAACCAAGATATCCCCACTTCCTTTATGCCATTTTGTCTTGGTCACATTTCATTTAGGTTCTGCAATAAGACTTTGCTAATTTTTCTATTAAAAACTTGAATTCATTAATATTTAAAACATGAAAATAGCCATACTGGGTTGGACCTAGGGTCCAAACAGCTTGGTATCTTCCTGTGAAAACAATCACTAACAGAAGCTGAGGAAAAGAGGATAAATAAGGGAGAAATACAGAGTGATCCTTCTGCTGAAATGGCTTCTCACATTCTGGCAACCTTTACTGTATGGCCTTCCTGTGCTGGATGTTTTATCCCTGTATGGATTTCTCCTTCATAAATGAGCCTAGTGGCTTTTTAAACATGTTTATACATTTAAACATCTTTTGGCAGTTAGTATCACAATTTAATTATGAGTCCTGTGGCAAAAGAAACTCTCCTCTCATGATTTTCTGCTGTTTGATGGTTTGGTTTCCCTATAGCACCTTAAGAAATGGTCACCTTCAGTTGTCTTTTGCATTTCCTTTCAGTCTTCTCTTTTTCTCCCAAGTCTGTTTTATTATATTTTGTCTCCTTGTACAAAAAATAATTTTTGATCATCTTTGTTATTCTCTATACCCCTTATGATTCTACCCCATTCTTGTTTGAAGTATATGGAGAAAAACCACACCCTTCTCAAAGTGGTGTTACATTCTGGATTTATACATTGGCACAATTATGTTTTCTGTGTGACCTCCTATTTTCTCAGTAATCCCAGATGTTGATTCATCATTTTTTCCCCTGCCACTGATCTGATGTTTTAAAACACAACACATGAAGAGGGTGTCGTTCTCTTTGGAAATGCTTGGGTTTGTGTTTTTGCATAGTTTTCCATGCTGTTACAGGAGTATGTCTGAAGGACATACACACTCGATCTTGCTACCTCTCCCACTTCGAGCACTGCCTAAATATTTTATGGCTTACCTTCTGTCAAAAACAGAATCACAACAGAAAAGTACTCCACTCCCGAACCTTTTATTTTCAGTGATGCATTACTGTAAGAGCAACTTGCTGTTGATTTCTTCAGCTTTCATCTTTCCTGCAGAGCCCTCTTAAGATGTTAACATCAGGGACCTCATGCTGTGAGCGCCTCCTTACATTCAGATGCACATCAAAGGGCTGTGTATGATTTTGAAATAACCTGGTTGCTGTTATGGAGAGCAGTACCTTGATTTTACATTCTCTTAGCTCCCCCTAGAGGGTTTTTCTCTGCTGCATTTCTCAAGATCAGGTTTGAATGTAATTCAGAGTGTAATCGTCTATTGCTCTTGTCAGCGTTTTCACTCCAATGGAAAAACTTAGGATAGCTGTCAACATTCTGGTTAGATTGCACACGAGAACATTGAGTTCTCTTTGAACCTGGAGTTACTTTAGTTCTAACAGTTTACCTTCTTCTTCTGGCAGGGATGCATTAATGCATCCAGACACCTGTTTTGATGCAGTCCTAGCTGTTTACAAGCATACATATAAGGTTCTATTACCCACATGCAACAGGAACTGTAGGAAGTTTTGGTTTTTCTTTGTTTCAAGTATTTTCCTAGAAAATTCCCTCAAAAGTGCACTTCTTGGTTTCTCTTTGGGCTTTGTTATCAGTTGCAAGTCTCAGTGTTTCCTGGACTTTCCTGGTGTTTTCAGAACCTCTTGGTGGCTCCACTAGGTGTTATCCAGAGGAGAGTTTTCCTTCTATCCACATCTGGATCACCCTGAAAGGCTATTTCAAGTCCCCAAAAGACAAAGTGTATCTAATGATAGCAGAAATATCAGCTGCCAGTAATTTAATCCAGAGCATTTTACACTTAAATGTTTCAGTTCTGTCCCCTGCACAGGTTAATGTGACAAGTGTCAGAATGACAGGTGCTTCTTTATATCCTAGAAGTCTTTGACCTAACTGCAATTGTTGGCTGGAATTTATATTTCACAATGAACTATTTGCTAGTTTGTGTGTGTCATGGACTTATTCAAGACTTAAGCAACTTTTATTGTCTGAGTGAGAAAAAAGTGTAACTCCCTAAATTTTTAATTCTTGTGTAGCTTCTCCTAATGACAAGGGTGGTTCTGAAAATGCTGTCTAGGTGGATTAAGCAGTATCTGTGTGATTTGCCAAAGCAAAAACGTTTCTTTGCTAAAGACAATATCACTCTCTAATCAAGCTACAGCTGCAGCTGCATGTTAAGTTAAACATGTCTGTGTTATTTCAGGTTATAGCTCAGCAAGTTACAGATCAGCATTTACAGGAAGGTCGTCTCTACCCTCCGTTAGTCACCATTCAGGATGTGTCACTGAAAATTGCTGTGCGGGTAAGTCATTTCAGCCTCTTGTAGCTTTTTGGCTTCCCACCAGCTCGACACAGTTTGATTTTATCGCCTAACACACCTTCACACAAGTTGGTTTACGTCAATTGATATTGGACATGTAAAAGTTTCAAAATTAAATTTAAATTCCTACATGTAAAGGCAATCCACATACAAGGAGAGCTGTGGAAGTAAAGCAAGTGTGTGTGTCTGTAGAGCACAGACTCTGCTGTCCACCACAGTCATGCCAGCTGCACAGCTGAAGGCCCTTCATGGTTATCAGTTTCAACTTTTTGTATTCAGTGACCTTTTTTCTCCAATTATTATTTTCTCTCTTTGTCACCTTACTGTGAGTAATTCCACCTATTCCATATTCTTCTGAAAGAATAATAAGGGGCCCTCATGCTTGAAACAGTTTCCATAGCTTCACTCATTCTGTATATTTAAGAAAAATAAAAATCCTTGTCAAAGTTCATGTCTTCTTAGGCAAGTAATAACTCTGTTCTGTAGATGTCAAAATGTTACTTAAATTCCTCAGGCACAATCAAACTGTCTCTGTGTTTGGCAGAAACATAGTGAGAAATTCCTCTTCTATTTGTATGTATTATATAAAATACAAAAAAGAGGAAAATATTACCAAGTGATTCTTTCTGCCTGTTCTTTGTTGAAACTTTATTCCTGCAAATACTTACTCTGGCTTATACAACCCAAGAGGTTTAGCAATGGCCTCTGCCTTTTCCAGGAGAGGAACACTATCAAAATATTTTGGAATACCAGACATTGGGTATGAATTCAGACCTTATTCAACCACGACAATTATGTGTTTCAGACCTTAAGATAAGCCCATACATAACACCCAAAGTGCTTCTCAATCAAATTGAGTTGGCATTCAGATTAATCCTAGGAAAAAAGTGAGTGAATAAGGTGACTTAGGGTCTCAGCTTCTCACCAAACTAAAATATTTATGTTTTAAAGAGAGCTAAGGAAAGCAGGAAGAAGAATGTCTCCCTTTTATTCAAAGGAGGAGCATTAGTGTGTTTGCCAAATACAGTTTCAAGCAGATTTTTTCATAGTGCTGCTACATAAAACCTGTCTGCCAGACTTCCTTTGTTCCACAGATGAATGTCCCGTCTGAAGATATTTGTTTCTCAAGTAGGTGATCTTCAGATGTGAGAGGCTATTGTGATGTGTTGAGTGAGCTCCAACCCCTTCTAAACTTAATTTTTGTTGCAGCTGTATTTGTGTTGCATATTTGATTCACTTAAGTACGGTCTGGGTGAGGAAAGAGCGAGCAAATATTTGTATTTCCCCCAGCCATCCTGTGCACTGTGTAGGATTATTTTTTCCCATGAGTTTACTTTTCTTGAAGTATATTATCAAGCTGTGGCAAATACTAAACTTCTCTAATATGCAAGGAGCATGGAAGCTTTGAACAAAACATGCTTTTCTTGCAGTGCTTTGGGAAGGTGGTAAACCAGGATAGAGTGATGATAGAAGAGCAGAACTTGTATCTCAGTGCTTGGGGCTTGTGGAATATTTTATCCACCACTGCACAGTGAAAGCTGAGATACTCCCGTGCAAGGTGGAGCACTGTATTTGTAACAGTTTGAACACATAATCCTGTTCAAGAGTAGCCTGAGTCAGACCCACTTAAACACAAACATCATCCTGTCCTAGTCCTATTCACCTGATCCAGTGTGAACACAGGTGGCTGCCAGCACCAGAGAAGGTGAAGTCTCATCTCGATTTTGAACAAAGTCCTACTTTTAAATCCTGCTAAGTGTACTCAGATAGTTTATCAGCACTAATTAGGATTTTAATGCATCTTCCCAGATCGCAGAAGAAGCCTACAGGAAGAACACTGCCTCCACCTATCCTCAGCCCAAGGACCTCGAAGCCTTCATCCGCTCTCAGGTGTACAGTACTGACTACAACAGCTTTGTGGCTGACTCCTACACCTGGCCTGAAGAGGCCATGAAAGTCAAACTGTAAATATTTAATGAAGAATGAACAAATCAGCTGCTGTTAAAAAGCATTAAAATATTAAGATAGTTTCTGCCTAGAAAGCCTAAGAATAGCTAATTTTTTAAGATGCAGAAAACTTTTTCTAAATCATAGTATTTGGTTAGAAACTCAGATCGATAAATCATGAATTATACATCAGAAAATAAAAGTTAATCTGAGAAATATAGTTGCATTGTTTGGTTATTTTGATTGTTATTTTAATTGAGATATCCTACACTACAGTTTGACAGATCTTTTTGAAATAAGTGGTTGTATCTTGAGTCAAGAATTTTGTCACAAACATCAGTGGGAATTTAGGCAGATAAATGGACACTTCGAAATGCATGTGATGTTTTATCCATTGCAGGTCATAGTGTAACTGGAATAATTTGTCAACCTATTATTTAAACTCCCCCAAACTTTAAACAACCATAAGGTCAGAATATTTTATTCTAGAGAAAAACCTTACTGGTCACTCTTGTGTGGAGTAATGAATTAAATGAATATTTTCTAAAAGAACCAAACATGCAGAACTTTATGTTCACATCTAATTAGAACATTTTAACATTACTGACAATAACATTTAACATTAGCTAAGGTGATGTCCTGTATAAGATCAAGAATTTCATTCCCCCACCAAGATAACCACTGTTCTGATACATTGCAAATGTTTGGCCTAATTGTTTGAACTCCATGTTCTTGACAAAAAGGGAGTATCAAAATGCCAGGAATAGATTTTGAGGAATTATTAGTTGTTAAACAATTACCACTCTGAGAAAATTGTAATATATTTTCTGAATGGTTCTGGAAACAAAGTGTACTTGAACATTTTTTCTACTATTTCTTTCTAATTCTTACTAGAGAGATTATCTCTAGAAAACTAAATATTAATTCTATTTTTCTAGCCCCTCAGCTCTGTCACCGCTTCAGATTACAGGTCCCAAATTCAGAAAGAGAGGCACTTTCTCCCTCACTGCTTAATGGGAATGTGTAAACATTTTTTGCCTCACTGTGCTTTTGGCAGAAGTTATGATCACACAAACAGTACACTTACCACAGGGAAGGAAAATACATTAATCATATTCTGAGCAACCAGAAATACTCTGCATTTCAATGCCATCCTCTGCATTTCAATGTATTGCTGTTGTGAGAAGGGTATTAAAACTCTTCCTTGTGTTTCATTTGAAATAAAATAGAATCTGTTATTTGTGTTATGATCAGCTGAGTGTGCTGAAACACAGTCTTTGAACAGCTGCTGCTGAGTGCCTGGGTGTTGGGGTCGATCAGCCAGACCTCTGCAGCTCGGCATAAGTCTGCTTTTATTGCTTGCTACCCATCTTCACATTAAGGCACTCAGGCACAAAGTGGGAGCTGGTGGGTTTGTGGTCCTTCAAGGCACAGCTGCTGGGGACTTTCCAGTAGCCGTCTTCAGCTACCTGTTATACTGATGGCCTTTAAATATGACCATGCATTACAAACTGGAACACTCCCTGTCTACATTGGCACGCAGCAAGCTTCCCTGCAGGAAAACGCTGCCCAATGAACCATTAACAGCATTGCCTCTTACAAGCTGCTGGAAAATTCTCTCAATACTAACTTGACATAGAAAGGATTCTTCAGGTTATTTATATTTTTATGTAATATTATATATATATATTTAGGTTTTTTCCCTGTTTTCTGTATTTTACATGTATTTCCTTATGTAATGTAGGGGGGAAAACTAAACTTTGTC
This sequence comes from Orthonyx spaldingii, assembly GCA_013397795.1. NCBI lineage: Eukaryota > Metazoa > Chordata > Aves > Passeriformes > Orthonychidae > Orthonyx > Orthonyx spaldingii. Next base: position 504,954 of record VZTJ01001778.1, on the reverse strand, counting down.
TCATCTGACCTATTTTCATTTCCAAGGTGTTTGTCCTAAGAGTGTAAACATAAAATGCCATGAGTTGAGCAGAAGAAAAATTGTTAACCAGATGAGACACTTTGCCACATGACATCCTTGTCTCTGAATTCAGGAGACATGGATTTGGTGGATGAACCACTCGGTGGGTAAGGGTGGTTGCAGAGAGTTGCAGTCAATGGCTTGATGTCCAAGTGGAGACCAACAAGAGTGACATTCCTCAGGGGTTGGTGTCAGCATCGCTGGCAGTGACATGGACAGTGGGACCGACTGCACCTTCAGCAAGTCTGCTGATGGCACCAAGCTATGTGGAGCAGTCACCACACAGCAGGGAAGGGATGTTATCCAGAGGGACCTGGAGAGGTGGGTCTGTGCAAGCCTCATGGCATTCAAGGCCAAGTGCAAGGTCCTGCACCTGGGTTGGGGCGCAAACACAGACTGGGTGGAGAATGGATTGAGAGCAGCCCTGAGGAGAAGGACTTGGGGGTATTGGTAGACAAGAAGTTCAACATGAGCCAGCAATGTGCACTTGAAACCAAGAAAGCCAACTCTATGCTAGGCTGCATCAAAAGCAGTGTGACCAGCAGGCTGAGGGAGGGGATTCTCACCCTCTGCTCCACTTTTGTGAGACCTCAAACAGACCACTGCATCCAGCTCTGGGACACGAACATAATAGAGACACTGCTGGAGCAAGTCCAGAGAAGAGCCACAAAAATGATCAGAGGGCTGGAGTATCTCTTCTATGACAACTGGCTGAGAGAATTGGGATTTTCTTCTGGAGACGAAAAGACTTTGGGAAGACTTTACAGCACTTTCCAGGACCTGAAGGAAGCCTACACAAAGGCTGGAAAGGAAGTTTTTTACAAGCACACGTAGTGACAGGACAAGGCGGGAATGTTTTAAACTGAAAGAGAGCAGGTTTAGATCAGATGCTGGAAAGAAATTCACACAGCACAGAACTGATGAGGAGACAGAAGTGTATCATTCATAACACACTGTGGAATGTTTATCACTTTGCAAGTGCTTTGAGGCTTATAGAAACAAATGCCAGGTTTAGAGTCTTAGAAAATCGGTAACACGTCTCAAAAATATGTGGCAATTCAGCGCAGCAACTGAGATTAACTACTTGAACCATTCATCTCAGATGTTAAAGTTTCCCTTTTCACAATAGCTGTAAGGCACAATGTTTCAGTGTTAGCAACATCTCTTGCTCTCCAAAATTAGAACTCTTTATACAGTTTCACTCAATTATCTGAAAGTTTGCCTTCAACACCAAATAAAATCTGAAAAATGTGTCCACTTTGATGCTGTTTCAGGAATTCTAGAAACTGGCCAAGATCCATGTGATAGTCATTCCTCAGGCCATAATCACCATGTGCTCGAAACTGCAGGTCTTCAAAACCGTGAAAGAGACGAAGATTATCAATGCTTCCCTCTGTTTCTATATTCTCCACGTGCTTGCATGAAATATGCTTCCAGTTGGGATATCTAATAACACGCCAGAACTCTTCACAGTTTTCTCGGAGTCCCTCCACACAGATGACACCAGGTTTCCCAGTTAGGCAGAAGCCAGTCAGATTTAACTTCTTTGCACAATCAAAAATCTTTTTCCTCAGTTCCTGCCTGTATATATGGTGGCTGTAGATCCACATGCGATGCAGCATTTCCTTAACCCTGACTTCTTCTGAAGCACACTCAGACGAGGTCACGCTGCTTTCCAAGAAAGGCAGGCTGTTGTCCTTCACCCACTGCACAGCCTCACACACACACAGATCTCCCGAATCCAGAGAGCTGATGTGAGAAGCCAGATGAGTATTGAGCTGCTGCTGTTGCTGTCTGTGCAGAGCATCTGATCTGGCAAAGAGCTGAGGAGCTACCTGAGGATACATATGAGGAAGGAGAACCTGCAATTCCACCTTTACCTTAAAAACAGAAGACACAGAGAAAATTAATTCTGCAGCTACTGAAGACACGTTGGATTCTTCTTCCCTGTCAGAGGCAGATTATGAGGAGATGTAATTAAGATTGCAGCATCCTAATGACTGGAATTATTTCCACTTCCCCTTTGTCCCAATAACCTGTTCTTTTGTCTGTTCCTTTTCTTCTGTTGCATCATGCTGTCACTTTCACAACACTTCCCATGTTACCCAGACTGCTTTTGTGCTGTTCACAGAACTAACGCTTTGGCTTGGGAGAAGGTACACAGTTACCCTCAAGGGATATTTCTAACTCAGTGTTGCTACAGCAATGAACTGTTGGAGTCAAGGGTTTTGAGACTCTTATCCCTTACCAAATGAACATGATTAATGAACTCAGTCCACCTGCTGGAAAAGAAGGCCAAGAGTTACATGGAACAGTGTTTGTCATTGCACCTACTGTATACAGAAACACATGGCTGGGGTGTTGGAAGTAGATGATCTTTAAGGTTGCTCCCAACCCAAACCATTCTATGATTCTGTGGATTACCATTATTTAAGTACTCATCATAAACAGGAATCAGGATTATAGGGGATAAAAAGATTTATGTATGTTTCAGGTCAGTGAGACCTCTAGATTATCTTATCTGATCTCCTGTGAACACTGGGCTATTGAATTTAACTTGGTTATTCCCACAGTGCCTTCCAATTAAGCACCACAGTTCTTTGGCAGCTGAACCCTGCCTCCAGTCCAAGAGCAGGAAAAGATTTATGTGTCCTCAGTGCTTCAAGCTCCTGTAGACCATTAGGGGGTACTCACTACAGTGTACAATCATGTGATTAGTCCTGCAGAGAGAAGTGAATTATGAAATGACTAATTATCTTTCCAAGTTCCTTGAAAATCTGCTATGGAAAAAACCCCACTACTCCTACACAAGCCCTCCCTACAAGGTTCATAAAACTTCTCTCTGAAGGTTGGTGAAAGGGTGCATTTTAGAAAGATACCTAAGCTTGTACCTAAAGTTCCCAAAAAATCATGAGGCCACCTCATTACCCAGTAAATTGTTCTAATGTTTAATTAACTTTGTTCCAAGGAAAATGGCTTTTTGGCTGAGTTTGTTCTCAATTTCTAGTCACTGCATTAGTATGCACTCAGACCTGTGTTCTCTGTGCAAGTATTCACATCAAGTAGTTCAATCCCCTTCTTCAATCAGTTGAACTATTGTAACTCCTTATACTGCAAGTTTGGTTTCTCTGCTCATAGACTGGCTTTGTTTTAGTGTTCGTGTGACTCCTCTTAATTGCGTGCTACCATTTGGGGCTATTTGTACGTTACTGTATTTCTAACGCAGATCAGTGAATGTTAGCAGCAGCCAAGATTTTCTGTTACTCTTGACATTTCAAAAAGCAAACAAACATGCAGTGGCTTTTCCCCCTCCTTTTTTTCTGGGCAGAGTTTTCAAGTGTGTGCAGGAGTAAAGACGACACCACCCACGAACAGGTCTCCTTGGCAGCTCTCACCTTCGCCTCTCCTACATCGAGGGCGATGCGATATTCCAGCTGCGGGGGCAGGGCTTCGTCAGCGCTCCTCAGGTAGCGCTGGATGCTGGGCACGGCATCCTCATCCAGGCTCAGCTCCCCTCTTTTGGGAAACATCGAAAGGAGCATTTCCACTTCCAGCAGCTGGAGCTCCAGGCACTCTTTTACCGTGACAGCCATTGCACTGCCCTCCGTGCACGCCTGGAACGAAAGGGCTGCAGTCAAACCCCGGGGTTAGCACATGGTGAGGTCTAGCACCTCCAGGAAGCCCCACGATTCTTTAAGGGCAGAATTTGGTTAAACACGGCTGGACACACAGCGCTCAGCAGCCGGGCCTCACTGCCCCACGCCGGGCAGGGCTGCTTAGGCAGAGCCTTACGGGCCCTGCCAGGCTCAGGGATGGAAAAGAGCCCCGCGCTGATGTGCGGGGGCAGTGACACATTATTTATCTTATTTATCAGCAGATACACCCCGTGTTGTCTCGGCGTCGTGGTTCAACCCCAGGCGGCAACCAAGCCCCACACCCGCGGGACCGGGGAGAGAACCGGGAGGGTAAAAGGTAGAAAATTCAAGGGTTGAGATAAAGACAGTTCCATAGAGAAGGCAAAAACCACGCACACAAGCAAAGCAAAGCAAGGAAAGAATTCCCTGCTTCCCATGGGCAGGTGAGTGTTCAGCCACCCCCAGGAGAGCAGGGCCCCATCACACGTAACGGTGACTTGGGAAGACAAACGGCATCACTCCAAACATCCCCGTCCTTCCTCCTTCTTCCCCCGCCTTATGCACTGATCATGATGTTTTATGGTCTGGAGTGTCCCTCTGGTCAGTTTGGGTCACCTGTCCCAGCTGTGTCTCCTCTCAGCCTCCCAAGCACCCCCAGCCTCCTCCCCAGTGTGGCAGCACAAAAATCAGAAAAGGCCTTGGCTCTCTGCAAGCCCTGCTCAGCAATAACAAAAACATCTCCACGTTATCATCACTGTGTTCAGCACAAATCCAAAACACAGCCCCGTACCAGCCACTGCGAAGAGAATTAGCTCCGCCGCAGCCCAAAGCAGCACTGCGGGGGCAGCTCTGGACTCCGAGCGCGCTGTCAGTGGAGCCGTGCGAGGCCGGCGGGCCCGGCCCATCAAGGACCCGCCCGGGCCGTTCCCGGCGCCGCCATAGCCGGGCCATGGGCGGGGCGGGGCCTGCGCGGCGCCACGCGGCGCCCGAAGCCCCGCCCCCCGGGCCGCCATTGGTCGGTGCCACCTCGGGGGGGCGTGGCCGCGCCGGCTCCGTGCGGGGCGCGCGGCGGCGGCTCTGGCGGGATCCTGTTCCTCGCGTCCCGCTCCTCTCGTGCCGCCCATTCCGCTCTGCCCTGCCTTGCCCGTCCCGTCCCACCGGTGCCTCTGGCCGCCATCGCCGGCGGCTCCCGAGGGAACCAACCGTGCAGAGGGCGCCTGCTGGCCCCGCCCGCGGGGCGCGCGTCCGGCTGGCCCCGCCCGGCCCGGCCTGGTGTCTGTCTGCCGGTCCGCACGGAGGTGCCGCCCGGGGGGAACATCCCGGGGACACCTGCAAGGGCTTGGGGAGGCAGGACAGACTGGTTTGGGCTCGGAAATCTACGTGTGGAGCCGCGGCCGAGCGCGCTGGGCGGCTGCTGTCACGGTGAGGAACGGGAAGGCTCCGCTGCGGGAGCTTGTGGGGATCCCTGGATCCCGCCGGCCGGGAATCGTGCCTGTCCTCGCCTCATCCCTGCGTGAGCTGCTGATATCTGAGCACGGGCTCTTCATCCGGTGCTGTCCACGGAATGTGGAGACTCCTTCGCTGCGGCCGTGGTCCCGCCGGGGGATTGAGGGGAGCGGTTTGAGGAACCCGCAGGCTCCAGAACGCGGAGCTGATTGCAGCGACTTGTCTCCTCTCGCTTCGCTCTGCCTTGCTCCCCTCTCCAGCCATGGATCCTGAAGCCCTTAGGAAGTACTCGGCGCTGCACCCCAAGCCTGCCGGGCTGGCCCTGCAGTACGGCACCGCCGGGTTCCGCTCCAGGGCCGAGCAGCTGGACCACGTCGTGTTCCGCATGGGTCTCCTGGCCGTGCTCCGCTCCAAAGCCGTGACAGCCACCATCGGCATCATGGTCACAGCGTCCCACAACCCTGAGGTAAGGACAGCCCTTTCCTTAAACACCGAACCACTTTGGTAGAGTGATGTGAAGTGTTTTGGTAGAAGGATGGAAAGAGGTGATCAGTTTGTTGGAATCAAAGCTCATCATAGCACTGAGAGACCAGATCCTGAAGACACTTGGACCTGCTTAAAGCATTGAGCCTACTCCCTGTAAATACGATCTCTGATCTATCTGAAGTTACCTTTTCCTTGTACACACAAGTGGGATTTTTCCTCATGTAAAAATGGTGTAACATAGGAAACATTTCATGTTGCAATGTAACTTTCTAATGTTGGGAAGCTAGGGGTAACCTTGAGAAGAAAGGAACCTTTGACTGAAATCTGTGAGTTCTAAAAATAAACATTCAAATGCAGCAATTACAAATCAGGCATTTGGACTTCTGCTGCTGTGGAGTGGTGCAGGTTTTTAGAATCTCCACTTATGTCATTTTAATGTCATACCAAAATTATGAGGGACCAAAAGTTGGTTGCTTAATATGCTGGTAATAGTGCTTTTTTAGGGGCTTGTTGGATGTTTAAATAAACACCTGAGATATTGCATCCCAGAAGTTCTCCACTTTTAAAGAAGCAATGTGACTGAACCTTGTGTTGGCTGTCTTCAAAGAGATTTTATTAGTTCCCTGCTTTTAGACTTACTGTCTTTTGTTCTCTTGTTTTTCTGCTAAGGAAGACAATGGTGTAAAGCTGGTTGATCCTCTTGGAGAAATGCTGCACCCTTCCTGGGAAGAGTATGCCACACAACTTGCAAACGCAGAGGAGCAAGAATTACAGAAAGTGATAGCTGAGATCTGCCAAAAAGCAACCGTGAACCTGCAGAAAGATGCTTCCGTTTTTATTGGTAGAGACACCAGGTAATGACAAAAGGCTGTAGATGTATCCTGCTCTCATGGAAGTGCCAGTGCTGTTTTCGTGGGTACTTTTGGGATGTTTTACCTGCTGCAGACAGATTATGCTTTTTTTGTGGCTAAGTTTATGATAACGGCAATAAGCAAAAGCTTTTCAATGCCGTTGCCACGTTGGCTTCCCTGACAGCTACAAGAACTTCCTAGCACTGTTTCTGAACAGAATGCTTTACTGTGGTGTGTGTGGAAGAATTGTGTGGGTACTGTGTGATGTCCACCTGTGTGCAGTACTTGACGTGTATTTGCAATCCCCTGGGTTGTTGGCTTTCAAACTTCTTTATTGGGAATTACCTACAACAGAAAAAGGTATGGATTTCTTCACAGTGAGTCAAAATCTACTGGCAGGAAGCTTGTAGAGTCTTCCACGTGTGCTTCCTTCCCAAGCCCTTGGATAAATGCCTTTGCCAAGGTTATCAGCTGTACGTGTTGTTTTCCAGGCCAAGCAGCGAGAAGCTTTCCCAGTCAGTAATAGATGGTGTCCAGGTTCTAGGTGGACAGTACCATGGTAGGTTACACTTCTGCAATTCTAATCTCATTTCAAGCTCTTTTATGTAAATGTAATTCTTTTATGTAGCCCTAAAGCAATAGCCCAGATACATTTCCATTCTTGCATATAACAATCTTCTTTCAGGGCAGTTGTATGGCTTCAATGCAAGGCAGGGCAGGGGAGGGTTATGTTTTCGTAAGAGAACTTGAAAACTTTTGTATTTATTTCCTGCACTGTATTTGTCTGTTTCCTGTACAACTTCTAAGCAACAATTAATTTGCAATTCTATTTCTGAATATTGTGAATATTTCTGAATATTTTATTTCACACTAGATTATGGTCTGGTGACGACCCCACAGCTCCATTACATGGTCTGCTGTCAAAACACCCAAGGGCAGTATGGGAAGGCAACACTGGGAGGTTATTATGAAAAACTGTCCAAAGCTTTTATGGAACTGATAAAACAGGTGAGTAGCGGGTGTTGTCTTTTTTGTGCAAATGTGCAAAATGAATATCTTCTATTTGTTAACCTGTTTGGGCCTGAAGTTTCTAATTCAGCATGCTCTAGGTGTGGTTTCTTTAGGGTAAGAGTTCACTTTGCCCCTTCCTCCCTTGTGCTAAGTCTCACTGCTCCGGAGAGAGTCAGAGGCACCTGAAGATTGACTGTGCCAATGGAATAGGAGCACTGAAACTATCAGAAATGAAGCCCTACTTTCCACAAGAGGTGCTAATTCAGATATATAATGATGGAACCAAGGAGAAACTCAATCACTTATGTGGTGCAGATTTTGTGAAAGTTCACCAGAAACCACCTGGAGGTATGTAGTCAGTAATTTTATGTTGCTTTACGTCCTCTGCTGGGTCTGGCAAGGGTGCACATCCATGGGTAAGTGAAGCTCCCTGTTTCTTACTAAGTGACTGCATGAAAGGTTCTCCCTGTGCAATGGAAAGAGGGTTTGGCACATCACTAGGTTATGTTAGTCTAAACTGCTTGGAGGAGCACAGTGTCCCTCTGACTGGCTGAGAAACGTTTGACAGTCTCTTCTGAATGTTAAGCTGGCAGAGTCCAAAGATCAGTCAGGACTGGCTTAATATTATTTATTTTACTCCCCTTTGTATTACGAAGAAACACTTTTCCGGGTTCCTGCAGAAAGGCTGGGTTAATTAACAGCTTTGTGCCAGCAGGCTGACTCACTGACATAAACCAGTGAGGAAATAGTTCCAATCAGTTTTCTGAGAAGTGTAGAAAAGAAAACCCCTGAACTGGGAGAGCAGGCTGGTTTGGATATGAGATTATTTGAGGCTAAACTGAGTTCTCCATTGGACAGCTGCCCTGTCACTGGAACTGCTGGCCAAATCTGAACACCAGGATATGGTGTTGTACTGGAGAAATGCCGTGCTGGGAGCAGCACAGTGGCAGTACCTGCTGGGGTTGGGTGCTTGTGCCTCACGTCTGGATCCTGGCTTTAACTGTGCCTGAGTAGAGTCATTTGTATGCAGACCTGTGCTCTGAAAGGAAAATGTGTTTTCCTAATCACTCACTGAAATAAATTAGCTGATTTTGTTTCTTTTCCTGTCTTTAACTTGCTTTTGTAACTCTGTGCACTAGGGCTAGACATGAAGCCCAATGAGAGATGCTGCTCATTTGATGGTGATGCAGATAGAATTGTTTATTACTATAAGGACACAGCTGGCCATTTTCACCTGATTGATGGAGATAAAATAGCAACTTTAATTAGTATCTTCCTGAAAGAACTTCTTGCCAAGGTAACTCTAACATATGAAATGAAGGATGTCATTTTAATTCCTAAGCTATAAAACAGTCTAAGGAAGTGGTTGGTGTGTGGTCTCTATATCTACCTAAAGTGAACCAGCTGTAAAAAGAGATCAGTCCTGTGCCTCACTGCTGTTGCCAGAAAGGGGTTTGGAAAGTCTGAGCTTGAAGAGCTGCTTCAACCAGACTCGAGAAAAATCAATATGGGCTATACAGAGACTCGAACAGAATTCATGTTGTTTTAAACATACAGAAGTTCTCAGTGAGCTGGTGCCTCCCTCTGATGCCCAGGAGTTTTAAGTGCATGTTTAACAGTTCAGATTATCTTTCCATTTATCCTGCTTGTTTGGCTGTGTGCCTGTTGGACAGTAAAACCTGGTTTATTGCTTTGCTCAGGTGAAACAGAACTTCAAGATGGCAGTGGTACAAACAGCATATGCCAATGGGAATTCAACACGCTACCTCCAGGAAACACTGAAGGTATTCTCCACGTGTTTTCTAAGTCGTTTGCATTTGTTTATTTTTAAAGTAAATGCTACTGTAATGTGATTGCTAGGAAAATTAAAATCAAGCAGAAATAAATTACTCTTTCAAACCTCCAGTAGTGACTAAGTTCTTGGCGGCAAAGGAGACACAAGAGCAAAGCTTAAAAAGTTCTAGTCAGCTTTTATTAATTAAAAAAAAAATGTTTAACGAAATCCCTTGATACTTCTCAAAAAAATTGAGGACTTTATAACTTTGCAACAAAGTGAGTCAGTAAAGACTCCTTCATACTTTGACACTGATTTTTTCATTTTCTGTAGCAAGCTAAGTGTTCAGGAAGTGAGAGAAGGTATTATTTCTGTTTGTATGTGAATCTAGTGTGTTCCCTGAAGCTATAAAGTAAGTTGGATTTTTCTAGGTTTGGAGTTTATTTATTTCTTTAATTAGCCTTTATTTACACAGGAATAAATGAAATCTTTTTTAATTGGGTCTGCAGAAATAGTGGAGCATTTCAGCTCTGGGGCATCAGTGGCCATGAACCATGGGTTAGTTGGTGACAGTCGTTCCAGGTTGGTGCTCACTTCTGCCTGCTGAGGAGAGTCTGTAACCTTGTTGTCGTTCTCTGCACACCCTTGGGCTGCAGGTACCTGTGCACTGTGTCAAAACAGGAGTCAAACACTTGCACCACAAGGCCCAGGAGTTTGATGTGGGTGTTTATTTTGAGGCAAATGGACACGGCACAGTAAGTATGAGCATGTAATGCATATGATCAGCCACTTTGTACAAAATTTTAGTTAAATTAGCTGGAGAAGGAGGACTTTTCACTCTGCTTTGTTTCATAAACAAGACTTTTCCTCCATGTTTGAAAATAGACTTGTTTCTCCCTTCTGTCTTTATCATAGCATCGCCACCAGTTCCTCTGTGCTTTATGAGGGAATGGGAATTCATGGTAGCAAACATTAATGATGACTATTTGGGCTTAGATGGTAAAAGTTTTTTCCTCACTACTGCACATATCCTGGTTTCATCTTGACAAGCTCTCATCTTTTTCTTGTAGGTATTGTTTAGTAAAGCTGCTGAAACTAAAATACGACAGCTGGTAAAAGAGGAGAAAGATGATGAAAAAAGAGAAGCAGCAAAAACGCTTGAAAACATGATTGACCTGATTAATCAGGTAAAAACTGAGAGAACTGAACCACAGTGTTGGCAGGGTTGGCCTGTTTGTGAGTTCCTGTCAGGCTGCTGCTGGGCACTGCTGGAAGCTGTCTGATCAAATCCTGCCTGCCTGTCCTCACTGTCGGCTGCTGCAGTGTTTTTCCCTCCCTGTTGGCAGACTGTGGGCGATGCTGTCTCGGACATGCTGCTTATTGAAGCCATCCTGGCTCTGAAGGGTCTGAGTGTGCAGCAGTGGGATGCCCTCTACACCGACCTTCCCAATCGGCTGCTCAAGGTCCAGGTGAGTTACCAGCCCCAGCCTCTGGGGGCCCTGCTCACAGCAGCTTTTGCCTGCACACATTTTGGTAAGCTTTATTTTAAAGCTGAAACAGACCATTAAAGAACAGATGTAGGCCAAAGAAGCTGGGGAAAAAACCCAGAGGAGGGACCAGCATTTCATTTGAACTAAACAGTAATATGACTTACAAAAATGATGAAATATGTTAAATGGAAAAACCTGACCAAAACTCTTCAGTTTTTAACTCAAGAAGAAATTCTAACTTGCAAATTAGAAAAATCCTGTTTTTCTAAGGCCCCTGCCTGTGAGGCAGCTGGATTTTTCTTGCTGTGCCACTTTGTGTAACTTGAACATTCAAGCTCTTGCTTCTGTATCCTTTCCAACGTTCAAAGAGCTTGAGCAGAACATTCCATGTGGCAGCATTCTGTTAGACACAGGAAGGAAGCTCTGGGCTCTAAATGAACCAGAGGAAAGAGTTTAAGTTTCTGATCTACTGGGAGAAGCTGTAGCTTCACTTCAGTCTGACCAAGGAGGCCTGTTCAGAACTGACCCTGTTTTTAAACTGAGCAGCTGAGGCCTCTCAGGACTTGGTTGCTGAGCAGGGATCCTAGGGACCACAAGTGTCTGAATAGCCCTTTATTAGCTCCCAAACTGAGCTCTTCTCCAGGCAGCACAACACATCAAACCCTGAATTTCTGTCTGAGCCTATTTCTGATGCCACAGGTCGCAGACAGGCGTGTTATTGACACAACAGATGCAGAAAGGAGAGCGCTGACACCCCCGGGGCTGCAGGAGAAAATCGATGCCCTGGTAAAGAAGTACAAACTGTCCCGGGCGTTTGTCCGTCCGTCAGGGACAGAGGACGTGGTCAGAATCTACGCTGAAGCAGACACACAGGTCAGAGCTTGAACCACTCGTTTATGAGTGGGCCTGTTCACATTAAACAATCTTCTGCTTATCAGGGGGTGATGAAGGAAATGTGTTTCCATGCTCATCATTTAATCACACTTAACAAGTACCAAGTTTGGAAAAAAGACTGTGATCACAAAAAGTCACTTTGGATTTTCTTTTATTTAGAAAAGTAATGTTTAATGTTGTCAATGTTTATCTTCAAAAGGAAAATATAAATGTTTATAAAGGCAGATTTAACACCAGATGATTTTGAAAAGACAACCACCAGCCTTCTGACAGCTCAGGGTTAAGAAGAAAGTTACCAAAGCAGCCCCTAACTACACAATTTCATAAGAGGCAAAACAGGAAAAAAATTCTGGCTGCTGTTAAGTCAGTCCAGATCTAACTTAAAGGTGACAGCAAAAACAGTGGTCTTGCTCTCCCCACTTTGCCTGCTCCTACCCCCTTCTCTCTGCCAGCATGATGGCAGTGGCAGAACACAGCTCAGGCTGATGGAGCAACATTGAGAACACAGCATTTGCAGGAAAATGCTTGCCTTAATATCACATATCTGCTCTATTCTTACCATGCTGACAACAGCATAACTAACTTTTCCAACATTCCACAGGAGAATGCAGATGCCCTCGCCCATGAAGTGAGCCTGGCTGTTTTCCACCTCGCTGGTGGAAAAGGAGCACCACCCCAGCCTATATAATGAATGGCAGTTAAAGCACACACCTTCCCTTATCTTTTAATATTACTTTTTCTACCATGTGCTGCTGTGCACACAGACAACCCTTCCTGGGAGTAGCAAAGATTGATCAGAACTGGGTGGAATATTACTCTGCTTATTCTTAACCTCCTTTAGCAACTTACCTCTTAATGAGATGCTCTTGCTGGTGAATGTTCCCCTCCCCGTGTTTGTCTAATTTCCTGACAGGCCATGGCCATGTCTAGAAGGAATTCTGCCCCTCCCTGCCCCAGCTTAGTTCATTGTCACATTGTGCCTGAAATCCAACTCCTACACCCTCAGAGCACTGGCCATGGCTGCATGACCAGGGCTCTGCTGTGACTGTGCTCACAGTGGCTGCTGCAGGAACATCATCCCCATCTTCCCCCAGTGGCCCAATCATCTGTGGGCAAACAGTGTAAGACAGAGGCTGTCACTAGCCTTCAGATTCAGTTCACCTCATTTTGAGGGGGAAACAATATAATGAAAAAGAATATTTGCAAATAATAATAATCTATTATTGCAATATTATCTTCATTAGACACTTCATGAGATTATTTAGAAAGTGATTTGCAGTAATAGTATTTATAATCACACTTGAGAGGGAAGGGACAGAGACAAATTTGTCTTCTGTGGCCTTTACTGCTCCCCAGCACCATGAAGGAACTGGGCCAACAGGATGCAATGTTTTAAACACACCAGTACCCTCCTCGGCATACTTTGGTGCAGGGTGTCTACCTCTGACAAACAGTTCATTGTAGTCCTGTATTAACTCCTGCCATAATAGCATTTACAGGTTATTAAATAAGCACAAGTTCCAAAAGATTAAAAAAAAACAAAAAAGACAAAAATAAACTGGAAACAAATTGAAAAAATGTGCACCTTGTATTTTTTTTTTGGTTTTTTTTTTTTTTAAAGACAGAACTCAAGACAACAAAACATTTACTGTAAATAGTAGGCACCATAATCAATATGAGCCACCAATATTTAAACTTGATTCAGGCCACATCCAGGACTTCTCTTATTTACAAATATTTAACTTAAATACAACATTAAGTAATTCATTACATACAAAATAAGAAAAGAATACTATACAACTGAGAAAGATACAGTATTTCATTTAAATTGTTACACTACATATAGGCTGAGTAGTACCAGTTTGGTTCATGATTTTATGACGCCTTCAAGAAAATCCTTCTCAACCATTTCTTCTATCTTCTGTCTTGCTTTGCTGGAGAAGGTCTTGAGGTTCTCCATTTTTATGTCCTTACTTGGAAAACAGTTGGGGTAAAGGACAGGGCTCCCTGAGTGTCCAACACATCTGCTTGTGACTTTGCTGTTAAAAACTTGGCTGAGTACGTTGAAGAAAGGCAAAAGCTGCTCAATGCTGCGAACGGTGTAAATGGTTAAAAGCAAGTGACCTGGTTCCCAGCTTAGTGTTTTCCCTGAGCCATCCTCCTCTGGGTTTTTCTGCAAATACAGAGACATGGGAAATAATACAGGACAAAACAAGAAAAGCACAAGATCTGTGTATAATATAGTAATTTTCTGGTAAAAACAAAAGACTTGTGTACAATATACTACTTTTCTAAAGTCCCAAAATATTTCTCCTATCCACAAAACACACATATGCTGAAGTGTATCTTCCAAAGCAGATCCCCTGACTCCCTCACCATGCCCTGCCGGGGCAGGGGCTGGGACTGCATAGGTGGCAGTCAGCTGATGCTAATGGAAGAGTTGCAGTGGGCATTTGAGTCCAACACCTCAGTCCAGGGCTGTCCCAAAGCAAGGCAGCACCCACCATGCAGCCGTGGGGAGCTGCTCTCGGGCAGCACCCTGTGGGACAACACAAATGGCCCAAGCTGGTGACAGCTGGAAGCTGTGAGCTACTTCAGCTGCTTTCCAAAGCAGGCTCCTGTCTGGTGACACACACACACTTCACCAGCTGATACTGCCAGCATCAGAGATGATAAACCCCAGAGGAGGTTAAAAGAGATACAAAGCATTTTCACTTTGCAGCTTGAGTTCATAGTTTTTGGGAAGAGCAAAAAACAATGCTGTTTTTAGTACCACAAATAACACACAATGATGTTCTGAGAAACACTTGAAGTTGTTCTCAAAGGAAATGGTTCAGTTACTCATCAGAAGAACTCAATTATGTTCCTTCCATTTCCTGGGGGGAATTTCAAAGGAAAGAATTTCGGAAACCCCACAGGCAAAGGCAGCAGTCACACACCAGATGCCCACCAGCAGCAGCAGCATACTGCTCTAACCCTGCTTAGGGCTGCCTTAAATATCTGCATACTGAAATACCCAAGCACCAATATCCAGGTTCTTAGACAGTTCTTCCCTATTTCCTTTGTCTCTGAGTCAAAAAATGTACTCAAATCTAGACAATAAGGTACTATCACCACTAGAAACACCTTGTTTGTACTGTTACTGACAAACCAGTACAGAGAGCTTCTACCATGAAGTAGAATTCCAGCAATACTGGATTTTATTCTACAAGGAAGGAGAAAAGAAGCACAAAGGCCTCACCAAGAAGAGTCACCTGTGGATCCACCCCTGAGCAGCACCTCTGTCCCACTGCCCTGGCAGTACCTGTGGCCAAGGCAGGGGGTCCACTTGGTAATGAAAGGAGAATGAAGGGGAAAGGACAGCAGTGGGAGCATAAGGTAAGGATCACGGATTGCTCAGCCTTTGGGCAAATAGATTTTTTTCAAGACATGATACTTAAACAAATACAGTTTTTGCCCTTTAAATGAAGCAACTGTCCTGCAATTGAGGAGCCTACAGGGCACCTATTTCACAAACCGCAATTAGGTTTAAATTCAATATGAATGTATCTGGTGGCTTGGCTCCCTGCCACAGGAGATCACTATTTTAGCTTTACAAGTCTTCTGAAAAGAAAGGCTCACACCAAACCACAGCAAAGGGAAGACTAAATTTCCAACACAGAAAGAGTTGTGGGTGCCGCCTGCTTTAAATGAGGCTACTAAGTTTTAGAGTTTCTCCTTAAAAAGCTTCTCATTGTATTCACAGAGAAGTTTCTTCCATACTGTTTCTGTACCATGCTTAGCATTACCCAGTGGTGAGCAGGGAGTGCCCCCGACACTCAGCAAGTGTCAGTGTCACACAGCAGCCAACCAAATGGGGTGCATGTGCAAATTCCACCTCTGAGCAATGGAATACAACCCGTCCAAGCCGCTTCCTCATGGCAGTATTGGCTAAGCAAACATCACTAATTCCATAGATGCTTAAAACAAGTTAATTTGATGAAGACCAACCAGGGATTGTGTGTTTCACACCTGCAGTTTGACAAAAATTACTTTATGATTTAATTTTGTAATGATTTGCAATCATAATTCTTCTTAGAACTAACATTAGCTTTTTGTAATCTATTTTGTACAGGAAATCAACTTTAAAAAGTTTTCCTTTTTTAAAAATTAAAGTTATATGTAAAAATAAGGGTCCTTATGGTCCTTTCACCTCAAAAATCTTTCAGCTTTGTTCTGTAACAAATCTGATCTCTCTTAGTTCTTACTGAATGCTAAATAGTGCCCAAGGCCTTGAGGTGATGGTATTTATATTATTATGGCAAGCTTGTTTCACAACTCAAGCATCAAAGGCCACCCTCACCTGATGCTTGGCCATCTCCATTCCCTCCAAAACCACCGTCTTAAAGTCCTCCTGTTTGTCCTGTGGAAGGAAAGAGGAGAACTTTCAGACTGCATTTCATATATGAAAATAACACTTTGCCATGAAGGCCGTGCAGTTGCTTGGTTGGGTGCTGTGCTTCAGCTGGAAAAATCACCCGCCCCGACAAATCCATGATCCAGAAATGGCAGACACAAGCTAGTATGGCCAAGACACTACTAGACAAAAACAGCACTGCCAGTTTATGCCTCTGTTTATTTCCAGCATTGCTGAAGGAGGTTTTTAAGCACATTTCCCTCAGATAACAGAGCTTGAGCAACACCATACTACATGAATCTAAACATGAGTCAGAGTGCCCTGAAGGAAAATAAGGATCCACTCCATTTTTCTCAGTTATTTTCTAAGAAAACCCCACAGCTATACGTAACAGTATTCTCTGCATAAAGAAGAAATGGCCTGAAGTCAATATTCATTGAGCTCATGTTTATCTCATCATCATACACCTACCTATGGTTCAGTGTGCAACTGCTGCCATGACTAAGGGGTTCCAGAAATTCCAGGAAGTTTTCTGAATTCTTGAAGCATACTGTGGGAGTCCTGACTTCAGGCATCTATCTCAACATACAGTACTTACCAGCAGCATGTATAGTTATAAATCACATATGATGTATGAATTCATGCATAGAGATTACTTGGAGTGTGACAACTTTCTAATAGATCCTACATCGAACACCAGGGTTAGAGGCTGTGCCTGAGGAGCAGGCAGTTAAAACTCATTACTCCTTTATAGGTGCAAGAGGAGAAATTTAGTCCCATCTTCATGGTTCAAAAATGATAAAATGCAAGATGCATATATACTTCAGATACTAGTTTTATCCCCTGTAATTGTGAGCCTTGCTTTAATAGTTCAGATCTGCCTGCAACTAAATTATCCCTAAATTTAATGTAGCCACTTGTATCTCAGCAGTAGTTTCTTTACTCACAGAAGACATTAGAGACTGTATAGATGGCTTTGTCGGGGCTGTAATATGTAGCTGCTGCATTTTCAGAGAGAAACCCAAGAATAAAACTTCAAAACTTTCTGCCATATGGCTTTGTACTCCCTCCCTGCTTCCCTGGCTCACACAGCAACCATTTCCCAGTGAACTGCCTGTCCAGGAGGGCTCTGTCCTCACAGCAGGAGCAGCAAAATATCTGACAGCAGTGTTCTTACTTTGCGGCAGCAGAAGGGATCTCCCTGGGACAGGGTTTGGCCACCTTCCATCAGCTTCATCAGCAGATCAGGCCTCCAACCCCCCAAACTGAGGGTTTAATACACCCTATCCATTAATACACATAATGACAACCCTAATTCTGCTCCCACTCTACAAACTGCTCAGCCAAGATTTCCGCAGAACAGTTTCTACTGATCTCTGCCTTCTTATGTTTGTCACAGTCCCAGGCTCTGCTCAGTCTCAACACTCTTGGTTCTGTCATGTTTAGGAATGCAACAGTTTTTAAAATATTTGACTGTTATTAACAAAACTGGTTTTCTACTTAGAAACGTAGGTAGTCAGACTAGTATCTACGTATATGACTGGCTACCTGAAAGTGATTTAATGTTAAAATATATTAGATAATGGAACATATTTTCCTTTCTATACTTTTAATTTGGAAATCCAAAGTCAGTGACCATATTCATTTTGACCATGGCAGGTTATGAATTTTTCTGTTGTCTGTTTGATTAATTTTTGGGGTTTTTGTTTGGTTTGGGCCTTGTTGTTTTTTTTTTTTTTTTTTTTTTTTTTTCTTTNTTTTTTTTTTATTTGTTTTCTATACTTACATGTGGTTTTTGCCTGATATTGCCTTGAGATTACTCCATCTGGAATCTCCTAGACCAGAAAAAATTCTTTCCATTCTTCATGGTTTAAAAAAATTAAAATATCCAAACTCAAACACTGCTCTGAGTTATTGTACATGAAACTTTTCAGTGAAAAGCAAAACTGGAAGAAAGCAACATACCTTTGCTTTTTTCCGCAGCAGCTTTGCCAGACGCACCACATAGGGTTTGAATTCCCTCTGATGTGTTCCTTGTCTTCGGACTTCCAAGCCTGAATCATCTGATGCTTCTGGAATAAAAGCCCAACGATACCTGCCAGGAGATAACACAAGCAAACGTTATTCTTACTGAACATGCAGGCTTTTCTGATCAATTGAAAAAGATGAATGGATGAGGAAATCCAGTGAAGTATCAGAGAAGGAGGGAGGAAAAAAGAAACCCAAGTCAACCCTCACAAGAAAACGTTAGTCTTTGAAAAACAAGAACAAGAAAGGCACTTTCTAAAAAGCAGGAGGTAACATAGCATAATCTTTTTCCTGTAGAGTTTCTTATTTAAGGATGCCAAGAGCAAGATAAGGAACAGAAGCTAAACCTAGTAGTATTCACATTCCCATTGTGTGCAAGAGAACTGAAAGCAGTTCTGAATGATGAAATGCATGTTGGTTAAATTTTGCTGTGCATTTGCAAAACATGCACACAAAATGTTCTCAATATACCATGCTGATAATAAAACCTCATTTATTTTACCCATTCATAGCCCAGTGAGATCAAGTGTACCATTCTGTTACCTGCACCTTGCTGCACTGCAAGGACTGGTACTTGTATTATAAACTCTAAAGGAAATCAAAGTTTCTGTTGTTAAAACTTCAATCCAAGTCTCTATGAGAACTCCATAGAAAAGAGTGTGATTCAGGATGACTATTGTCTTTCGAGATATGCACAGTAATGACCTAAACAAAATGCGGTTGGCTGATAACAAGGACTACGACAGCTGGGAGAACTGGACAAGAATTATGAGCCACATCCCCAGAAAAAAAAATAAGTGAAAGAAACTTTCAACATTATCTTTAGATTTAGAAATACTACAGGGCACAATCTGACACCATGTACACAAATCCTTCCAGCTTCTAACCCACATGAGGGTCTTTAAAAAAACTACAGGATAATTAGGGGTGACCAAATGTCTACAGAGCTGTGTCAGGGCAGCAGCTCTCACACACTCACCAGTGTAAAGAAAGAGACAAGATATTTCCTTTTGTCCTTCGTGGCCTCTCATTCCAGTATCTTCAGCAAATGCCAATTGTTTCGCATTCATTTTTTTCCAATGGAACAAGATTGCAGAGGCACTGAGGAAGCAGTTTCCACATGAGAGTGCTACTGACCAAGAAAAACCTATGGGATCTCCTTTCTAAGGAGCTTTGTTGCCACATCTTCCAGACAGACTATGCAAGAGTAATTTTAAGCAAGTCATGCTGAGATGACATGCAGTTCTCTGATCTCAGGCATTACTCACTGAGATGGGTGGGTGTATTTTGAGTTCTTGGGCATTACTGCAACTAAGTACTTTAAAAATAAAATACTTGAATAAATCACTACTACCAATGATCTCTCAAGTGTGGCAAATCTCTTGCCACAGGCTAAATCAAACCAGCTTAAACTAATTCGATGTTCAACATCATCTGCCCTGGGAGCCACTCAGATACTGTGAGGGAATGAACTATGGGCTGCTCTGGCTGAATTCCAAAGAAAGAAAGGAAATAGAAAAACAAAGACTAGAATTTCAGCAAGATGCATGGAAAAACATCTAAAAACTTAAATGACAATATCTTCTACTCACATCTGAAATTGAGGCAGGTTTTCAGATGGTAAAGCTAGAGCCAAGTCCAGAAATTTGCAAGCAGACAAATACAGGTTCAACCATCTCTGACTGTTGTAGGATGTGGAAAAACCATTGCCGCCTGTATAAGTTGTCTCCAAACCAGCAACAGATGGACCAGAAGTTCTAAAATATATTATAGCAGGGATGTGAGTCATAACAACCTTCTGCCTTCGCCATGAAAATTTATATTTGTTACTTGTCTTTGCAAACACAACTCTTTATTTACCAGCATAATCCTGAATTCATAAATCAAATTGTAACACAAGTCTGTGCTATGAGTGTCATTCTGTATGCATATATATGTGATAAAATGTCAATATATAATAAATGTGTTGCACTATATCTTGTTCCCAGATATTCAAATCAAGAGAAAGTTTAAAATTGCCAATCATGTTGCTATTACTTTATTTGAGGGGAAAAAAACCTCTCCAAATGAACAAAGAGAACCTAGGAAAAAAGTGATCAAAACTTGGGCAAATAACTCTGGCTCATTTGAGAAATCTGCCTCTGCTGCTAGCATTGACTGAAATTGGATCACACCGTACAAAAGGCAGATGAGATAAAAATGGATAACAAAACAAGAAAAATTATCTGCCTCACTTTTCTAATACTAGAAGAAACTATGCTTTTATTTAGGCAAAAGTGCATCAGTCTTATTTAGAATAAGTATATGACACAGAAAAGGTGTAAGTTATGCCATACACAATTTAATTGCAGCAGCAGTGTCATTTTAGTCAGGCAGACACTGTAAGAACTCAGACACTTGTACTGTATAATTCACCTTAGTGATTTATGAGCAATCTGACAGCAGGACTTCTCTTGTTTCATCCTGAACAGTCTGTCCCTTGTACTGCTATCAGACTGAACTACTCCTTCTCATTTGAGCTCAACAACTCTAAGACAAATTATTCTAAAGAATAACTCAACTCCCCACCAGCATACCAAGGGATTTTTATAAAGTTAAACAAGCAGGAAGTTCATACATTTACCTGGAAATGTCTTCATCAGCAGTGAGCTCCTGTTCCATCAGTAAAAACACTTGCACCTGAAGATCAAATGCTACATTTAATACCATTTTTAATGGACTGTGACTCAGGAAAACACTATAGGAAGGCCTGAGTAATAAGCCTTAGACAAATAGTTTGGAGTTTTATTTCCCCTCCTGTATGAGTGGACACTGGCACCCTAAAGCTCTTTCATCCCTTATATATAACCTGAGTAACACAAAGGCCACAAGGAACTGTCTCTTTTATGGCCAGGAAAGCTCTCAAAGGCTAATCCCCTCCACTACTTAGAAAGAGAGCAAGACCCAAATGAAATGAGAATAAAGAATCATTTAATGGAGCAGTCGGGCTCAGGTGTGAATTCCCAGAAACAACATAGTCCTGTTAACTGAAAGTAGTTCCAAGAATATAGCAACTTGTGTAAAGGGAACAGCACAGGAATCAGAAGACCACACTGAGTAGAATGGGTTTTCTAGTACTTATATTATTTACAGGCTTAAAATTAAATGAATCTATTGCTAAAACAACACACTTTATCTATAAATATTTTATATAGCTTTTCTCCTTCTATTGCTTGGATCTGTGGTTATTCAAGGGATAGGTTAGACACCTGCAGACTGAAAAAAAAAATCATCACAGCAATGATTCTGATTTGCTCCCTCTGTTATTCAGTCCCTTGGGAACTCCTTGAATAACAGGCTAAATGGATCACAGGATGGACCAACCACTCTCCTCCATTTCCATTGCCAAAACTGAAACCCAAAAGAGTGTGTCAAACAGCGAACACTGGAGATTCTGCAGGTAGAAACTCTGGATACAGATATTTTTACTGTTTTGTTATGAAGAGTAAAATGAGAAAGAAGAAATCTGGGTCAAGCTTTGTATAAATTTAATCACAAAATTTAGCCACAATGTGACCTGAATGATCATCAACTGCCAATAACACATGGAATCTGACTCCTTTACATGGATTCTCATCCCCATTGTTGGAAGAATGACCAGGAAAGTAGAAATAGGCAACACTGAAAAAGAAGAGCAGGAGTGGGAATAGTGGAGAGGGTACATAAGCATAATTAGCATACATAAGCATACATAAGCAGAAATAGAAGTAGGATTCAGTAGGGAACAATGAGGGCAAATGCAAAGTTAATTCAGGAGACAGCTGAACAGCTGAAATAGTGTAAACCAAGAGATACTCAATTTTATCATAAAAAACAGACATCAGGATGATGAAAATAAGTCAGCTTTCAATTTGTGTATAAATTTGCACATTTATATACACAATGTCTTGAAGAGATTTTCTTTAAAATCTTGAGGATAATGAAATAACGCATGACACCTGCAACTCACCAGTTCAGTGATCATGGTTGGCCAAAGTGAGGTAAGGTGTTGTGGAGACATTCTTAAAAGCAATACTCTGAAAAACAGGAACACTTGGGAATGAAGGGTGGGCACCTGTGGCAACCGGAGACTTTCTACCAGCCTTTCTGAAACAAAAAGCCAAGAAGGGTCCCTCAGTTCAGAATAATTCCAATGAGAATTTTCTCCTTCCCTCATTTACTCTCAATTTTAAGTATCTGACATGCTACTCTTCCAATACTTTACTAGTTTTATTCTGTCAACATAAAAAAATAACCACTACACTAAAGAAGGAACAAAAGAGAGAAACCTCTAAACAGTGCAGTTGTCTATTTTGGTTAAGTTCTCTACATAAATGCAATAGTGCATCTGTGAACTTTGCTCATCTTATGCAGAGTTTCACCCATTACAACAAGAGGAGTTAAGAGATTTCAAACAATACAAGAACAGCCTGAACAACTCAGATGTATTATTATTAAAACACTGCACCATCGTAGTACATGAGAAATTACAAAGGGATGATGCAGTTTCATTGAACTATGATCACCTTTAGGCATTCAATATCTACAGAGGCAGATATATAAAGAAATTTTTCAGTCAAACCAACACATATGGATGTTGCTGTTCAGACCAGTAAAACCACCTGATACCATGAACATAGTAATCTCAGCTACTGACTTGACTGGAAATTTGAAAAAAACCAAAACCACAAAAAACCAACCAACCAACCAACCAAATAACTGTTAAAAAAGTAGATCCCAGAACAAATGAAACAAAAAAGATTATATAACTGATTTTCCATATAGAAGAAGAGACCAAAGTGTCCTTTTGGTGGCATGAAAAGACTATATATCTAAAAGCTGCTGCTGTGACTATTTGCATCATCTTAAAAAAAAATCCAAGCAGTTCCCATTCCCAATCACTTAAGGTAAAGTGTCATTGTAAGAAATAAACATCAATGATAAACAGGACAGATACACTGAACAGAGTTAAAAACACCAGCAAAAGAAGTCAAGAATTCAAAATGTCAAGGTCAGTTTTTCTATTTATCCCTAATTGATAGGTGTTTATACCTCAGATGTCCATGTCAAAACATATGGTGCAGGTGTCTAAGGATATTGATCAAGGGATAAAATGACAGAACAATGAAATAACAAGGATTAAAGTCAACTGGCAATCATAAAATCTGAGCATTTTGTAGTAATTTAAGACTAGAAACATGTTAACCAAAATCTGCAGAAACTTTGTTTCACCTATGGAAACAATATCACACACTGATATTCCAGGATAAAAGTTTAACCTGCTGTTACTCTGTCATACAAGCATTGCACAGTTAACAGGAAGAAGTCCACGAAATGATACATTTTTACTGACCTTGTATGTCTGGCAGGTATTTCTGGTATTGGTCTATCTCACTGCTGAAAATGGCAAAGGCGAGTCTCTTGAGGAGCATCGCGCGCTGCTCCAGCTCCACCTCTCGGTTGGCAAACAGATTGAGGGAGCTGCTCTGCGCCACAGCCACTCGTGCTGAAAGACAAAAGGGGAAGTGCAGAGAACAGCTCGTGAATTTCCCTTCTGCTTCACTTTAAGGCACAAATAATTCCTACTTTCTTTGCATTAATGGAGTTTGAAAGCAGATGTTAAGATGATGTATGGTTTGCAATTTGAATTTGTAACCAGAAATTCAAAATACAAGGTGAAAGAAAACTTGTAAGTATACTCAATAGTGGCTGGGTTTAGGCGCTTTCGGGAGCAAGTTCAGCCATTTTTTAAAATAAATTGGAGATAAAGTAGAGATGCTCAGAAATTTCAAATGTATAGAATCAATTTTTTTAAGCAGAGTTGGTGTCAGACCTTCAAAACAAAACAAAACCAAACCAAATCCAAACAAACCAAAAACCATGCACTCTGCTTAACAAACTTTGCCATGTAGGCAAAATTTACTGTGTGCCAGGATGGTATCAAATTCTGTCACTTCAAGTTATTTATCTCCAGAAACAAAGAGTTGTAGAAAACATGAAAAAACACTGAATAAATCAAACAAATTGGAATAAATGAGGAACAAGTGGTTTTTCTAAGATACCTGTTTTCCATTTATTTAATGCTTATACTGGAGAAAAATCACTACTATATCAATACTTACTCATCAAATCTCTGAATGTGGTTTTGTCATGTGTCATCAAATTATCCATAATAGCTCTCCAACTAAAAGAGGAAAATTGTACACAAATCAGAAAAGCAAGAAAAAAGCAAGTATTTTCAGGCACATTTGCAGAGCTTTTTCTGCTCTTCCAGTTTAGGCTAAGGCTTCCAATCCAAGCTCTCTGCTTCATAAGGTACCATTTACTTGGTGTTATTTGATCTGAAACGGTTTTTCTTGAACCCCCTTCTCCAAGAAAATAAGGGATGCCATCCAGAGGGACCCTGACAGTTTTGAGAAGTGGGCCCATGCAAACCTCATGAAGTACAACGAGACCAAGTGTAAGGTCCTGCAGAATGGGCAGAGCAATTCCAAGCACAACTACAGGCTGGGCAGAAACTGAATTGAGAGCAGCCCCGAGGAGAAGGACTTGGTGCTGGTGGTGGATGAAGATGAAAAACTGAATTTGGTCTGGCAATGCGTGCTCAGAGCCCAGAAGACCAACTGTATCCGAGGCTGCACCAGAAGCATGGCCAACAGATCAAGGGAGGTGATTCTGCCTCTCTACTCTGCTCTGGTAAGACCCACCCTGGAGTATTGCACCCAGCTCTGGGACCCCCAGCATAAAAGGATGTGGAAAGGGTCCATGGGAGAATCATGAAGATGATCAGAGGACTGGAGCACCTCTCCTATGAAGAGAGGCTGAGAGTTGGGGTTGTTCAGACTGGAAAAGAGAAAGCTTCAGGGAGTTCTTGTAGCAGCTTTCCAGTACCTAAAGAGCCTCCAGAAAGCTGGAGAGTGACTTTTTACAATGGTATGGAGTGATAGGACAAGGGGGAATTACTTTAAACTGAAAAAGGGCAGATTTAGGTATTAGGAAGAAATTCTTTATTGTGAGGCACTGGAACAGGCTTGTCCAGTGAAGCTGTGGATGCCCAATCCCTGGCAGTGTTCAAGGCCAGCCTGTATGGGGCTTTGAACACCTTGGTCTAGAGGAAGGTGTCCCTGCCCATGTTAGGGGGGAGCTAGAACTAGATGATCTTTAAGGTCTCTTCCAATGCAAATACTTTTATGTTTCTACAAAACGCTAACCACATTTTCCTCACAGATTTTTTTTTTTCAATTTTAAGATTGTTATTTTTAAAAATTGATTTGCATTTAGAAATATACCTTATGTAAGTTTCATATTTCACATGGTAACCTAAACCACAGAAAATCTCTATTTCTCTCAACAGAGATCTGTTGGGAAATTTTGGCCCATATGTTAACAGAATGCATAAAATTTATAAGGGCCATCGATACAAGCAGGAAGAAGAAAGTCTTACTGGTTAACACACGAAGCATCCATCTGGAAGAAACTGGAATCCATAAAGAGGTCAAATGCTTCCTTTTTCCACGCTCTCCTTGTATACTGATATCCACTAAGACTGCTTAATAACTGGACACAAGCTCGATAGCTGGATGCATTGTGAGCACTAAACAAAGAAAAAGTCAACATAAACCAATTTTGAATTGTTGCTTTACAGAAAGTTTGATAGACATCTAATCCTTATCATGCCTGTTTCAACTTAAGTCCACCATCCAAATTTCTACTGGCTGTAGACATCTACATCAATTCAATAAACTAAAGGTACCTGTGATTACGGAGGTAGGGCACAACGTAGTGCATAATATTTACAAGCAAAGGAATAACCCTCTCTTTTTCATCACTGTAGAAAACCATGTCCAGGAGATGAGCCAAAACCTATAAAAAGAGAGGAAGATAGTTGATAATGCCTTCTTAAATTGCTTTTTACCCACTATTCAGCATTTTTTTGGTATAATGTTCTTTACTGAACATTTGAGTTTATGACAGAAGTGATCAAATTTCAGGTACTATGTAAAATCCAGAGTATAAAGATTCCATCATTTTTATAACACATTAAGGTAAAAACACAGAAGTGCAAGCTGCTGGTCAAAGCATTCTAGAGAATAAACTACAAACAAAGAAAAAATTCAAAGACTGACTGCAATTATCAGCAGTAGATAAGATGTGCCACAAACGGAAACACACAGAGTTTATGATCATAAGAGTTTGCTATACCACACATCTGAAGGGCCATGCTTTACACCTCATCCATCTCCATGGGTTAGTAACAAAGTTTTATATACTTTTACATGACAAGACCCAGAATCCATTCACATCAGTGTTTCCCACTGAACTTCCTTCTCCAAGCTTCTAGTCCAAAGCTTTTCACAACATAGAAGTTTATTATATGACAGTATTAATTATCTCCAAGGAAACATTTACCTCAGAAAGCAAGGTCAGTGCATGGACACTATAAACAGATGGAGTTATATTTGAAGTTTCCATTGCTGGAGACAGCATATCTAAATGAAGATAATAATAAAAAAATGTCCAAAGTTAGTTCACTCAAGCCATTATTTACCTTACAGCATATTTTAAAAACATGTATTTTGAAGATGCAGAAGCTTTGCCAGACACACTAGTGCTGGAACAATACCGAAGCATTTTACATGTATTTACAATATAGCAAAGCTGTTCTCTTCATTAATTTTGCCATGATAATTAATGTTTTGTTTTAAATAAGTGTGCAAATGTAACTACCTTCAACATCTGATTCTAAGTTGTTTCCATCAACCATAATCTTGGGAGAAGGCTTAACCTCTAAGTTTCGTCTTAGCCAAGTGGTCTGTTCCAAGGAAGAACCAGCAATTGCCCCAATGGCATCCACTATCTTGTGTGTTACATCCTGGTAGAAAAAAACCCCAAGCATTTTAAGAACTTTGTGCAGAAGGGCTGTATTCATTGCCCTGACATGTAGAAAATCGATATAACCAAATATAGAATTGCTTTCAAGTCACTTCTATATTATCAGTGATTAATAACTTCACTGAAAATGAGAGCTTTTTCAACAAATCGTAAATATAAGGAAAAGATAGTAAAGGGTAATTTCAGACTACAGAACTGGTATCAAATAAATCTAGTACATTCTAGCATCTAGTTCCAACCCCACTGCTATGGACATGGACACTTTGCACTGGACCTGATTGCTCAGAACCTCGTCGAAGTGGCCTCAAATACTTCCAGTTAATAGGCATTCACAACTTCTCTGGGTAACCAGTTCCAGTGCCTCACCACCTTCACAGTACTGAATTTTTTCCTACTATCTAATCTAAACCTACTCTCACTTTGAAACCATTCCCCCTTGTCCTGTCACTGCATGCTCTTGTAAATAGTCCCTCTCTGTCTTTCTTGTGACTTCCTCCAGGTATTGGAAACTTTCTCTTTTCCAGGCTGAACAAACCCAATTCTTTCAGCCTTTTCTCTTAAGAGAGATGCTCCATCCCTCTAATCAACTTGGTGGTCCTCCTCTGGACTTGCTTCAAGAGGTCAATATCCTTCCTGTGCCAGGAACTGGATGGTCTTTAAGGCCCCTTCTAACCCAGGCCATTCCATGATTCTATGATTTATTGTTCAATATTTTCAAAAGACACATACAACCAATTTTTTACCTGTAGATCTCGTTGATCTTTCTTATTCTCCAGACTTGGGTTTTTCATGATGAACTCATTAAGAACACTGAAAAAATAAAGAAGCAAATATGGATTTTCTTCTCATAATACATTATTTAGTAGTTTTCAGAGTTAGGACAAATCTGAAGACATTTATTTGCACAATATTCACTAAACCCTCAGGGATTGCTACTTATCAATATTCCAGAAAACATCTTTTCAAGTTCCTTAAGTTAAATTTGATCGTAAGAGTTTATGAAGAACATATTTTACTTGACTATATACAAAAGTATCTTTAGAGACAGGTTACTAGGGAAGATAAACTCAAAATATTGAAGAAAATGGTCCCTGAAACATTATACAGAAAATCATATTCAAAATTGTATTTCTAACAGTTCATGCTGAGAATTCAGCCCATTCTAGTGGGCTGCAAATACCTAAGAAATAGTTATTGTTGTTATTTTCTAGGAAAAGTCAGAAACTCACATCTGTTACTTAAAGAGCCTGAATTGCTCATATAATCATTAAGGTAATGTCATGGCTTACATATATTAAATTTTATATATAGTATGATATAACCATTCCTCAGAGAAGGAACTGATTTGATAAGACCCACAGAACTCAGGCAATAACTCTACCAGTCAAAAGTAAAAGAGAGATTTAAAAACACTAACACACATTTCAGTATGATTTCACACACTTAGATCTGAGCTTATTTGAAAATTGTAAATATCAGGAGCACTTACCCAAGTATGAGAAACTGTCCCGGGGCTGGAAGACCAACCTGTATGGAATCTTTTAACAGAAGCAGCAGTGCTGCCCAGCTGTCTACTAAGCTGGTCACTGGAATCCTAAGAGAGAGAGAGCAGCAATGTCGATGACGAGAACATCATCTCCCTCAGGTATTTCCCCAATTTCTTTCTACCTCACAACTCTTCTGTCAGATATTGAGAATCAACACCCTTATAGATTCTTTTAACACTAGGTGGCTACATCAAGTCATTAAGAAACAGATAAAGGCAGAAGAGCATTCTCAAAAAACATGCTTTTCATTACAATGCTGGAGTGGCACCAATGAGTCACAGCACAATTAAGATCAGCTTCCCTTGGGCAGGGGGCAGATTACCTGTAGGATTTTTAGGTGAGGGAAGAAAGGTGATGGAGTACTAGGAACTCACAGAATAAACCACCTATTTTTAATGAACCTACAGTTCAAACCCATTCTTTATTCACTATTTATATTACACAGACTATTCCTCATCCTATAGCAAAAAGATGTAAAATATTCAAACTGTTCATCTGCTTCTTGATGACAGAAATAAAATTTCACATCTTTTCTTACCTTTGAGTATAAGCATAGAAAAACTGCAACATACAGACTTCCAGTGAAAGATGTTTCTAGAAAAAGATATGAAACCTGTGTCATCAGAAAGAAGTGGCTTTTTTTCCCCCTCACTAGGATAAAACTGACAATGCTATAATGTCACTGCAATGTCTAAACATATAGCTTAATTTAATAGAATATTAAAAATGTCCTTTCAGACATCCCTCTGTAAAGTTATGCTTCTCTTCAGTCATCTCTTAGATATAGTGAAAATTTTCACATTGTGCTGCTCAGCTTTGTCAATGAAGTACCCATATCACCAGTGTTCTAAGCTTCAGTAAGAGGACATCATATAAATCAATAGCATCTCTACAGCTTCCATACCTTGTCCTTTGCTATGGCTGGAGGCTGCTTCAGAACTTCTTTCACTGTTTGTATGACAGTCTCTGTTCTCATAACACTGATAGAGCGAACCAGCTCGACCAGCAGAAGTTGTTCCTCACCTGCTGTAGGAATAACCTGAAAGAATCAGATGTATGGCACAGATTATTACCACAGACAATGGTTATGCCAAAACTAAGGCAGCTGTCCTCATGGGGTTGAAATGGCAGCAACTAACAGTTCATCTAGAGACTTGGTATCACCTGGCTCTTCCTCTGAGGAATTCAGGAAGATTATCCCATTCTAAAGTGGTACCTCCCTGACAGTACAACTGATAATTAGAAATACAAATACTGTCCATACTTCATTGTATTTTTTCCACTGGAATATCTGAATTTTCTTCTTCCTAACACTAAATCACTTAAGGGTACTACCACTATTTGAAGTGACCATTGTTATATAAACATACCTTTGTCCTAGAAGTATTTTTGTTTTGCCTCCTTTCATTCCACACAAATGCAATAGCAGCCATGAAGTGAACACCATGATTCATTGAAATTGGACCCAAAAGTTCCAGAATCTGTTGCCTCAAATTCTGAAATGTGAAAGCAGAACACATACTCCTTTAGATAAGCACCTCAGCATTATGTTCAAAACATTTCTCTGCAGAAAGCAAAGAGGTGACATGTTGCATTGAACTGGTACATTTTAGCTTAGAAGCATAATCAATATCCGTTTCTAAAAGCCTTGTTTGCAGGGTGAGCAGATGAGGACAAAGGTATAAAAATTCAATTTAGATTTAAGGGAAAGGAATTGAAATTATTTTGACAAAGGTATTAATGAACAATTTAAAGGCTATTATCCCTGATGTTCTGACCTTAGTTGACCCAAGATTAATAGTGGTAATGGATGCAGCGGCAGCAGCAGTAGTTTTCTCTGAAGAATCTGCAAGGTGCAGGATGCTCCACAGTAAAGTCACAGAAGACATGATCATATGCAAGATAGAGAGGATCCCATTGCGTGCTTCAACCAAATGCTTCTGATCTACATTAACCAAAAGCTAGTGAGAGGAAGAGGTGAGGAGTATTAAACATCTACATAAACGGCATATTTGAGTAAATTTAGGCTTACTTAATATGGGAGCTTTCCATCTTAACTCTTTTTCAAAAGTTTTTCAATAATTCTTACCATATGTACAGATTTTGAGACAATTAACAGAATCTTTTGATTGAGTTATGCAATATCAAATGTGCTCTGAACATGTGAGGCCTCATGCGTACAGCAACCAATTTTGTATCCACTGCCTATACCTTTGAAAAACAATTATTTCAGAATTTTAAGTGTAGCTAATACTCTAGGCAAAATTATTACTTACATGAACAAAACCCACTTTCAGTCACTTTTAAACGAATGGAAAGTAA
The DNA here is from genome assembly GCA_013397795.1 of Orthonyx spaldingii. Lineage (NCBI taxonomy): Eukaryota > Metazoa > Chordata > Aves > Passeriformes > Orthonychidae > Orthonyx > Orthonyx spaldingii. The sequence continues at coordinate 474,104 of VZTJ01001778.1, read as the reverse complement.
AAGGGTATAAGAATGGGAAAAAAAGCACAAAACCAAGATAACTGAGAAAACAGGGCAAAAGCTTCTTATGGAATCTGGACCAAATTCTTAACAGACACTGTGCTCAGAATATCAGATCTAAAAATACTGCTTGACTAGAAAGACAAATTGTGAATATACAGAAGGAGCAGAAAGATAATGTTTAGACATATTGCAAGGTGAACACAACAAAGGCAGCTCTAAACAGTGGCATTTTAGAGGTCTGGAAGTTAAGGAATTCATACTTCAGTTATTTCAGGGTAACAAAAACCAATCAAACAAAACAAGCAAACAAATATAACAGTATTCTCTTAAAAGTGTCATCCACAGAAACTTGTTTTTCTGTTTGAAAGCAGAAAAACATTGCATATTGTCAATAAACCCCCCATATTTATAGCTAATAGACAATATATTTGGTATTTTTCTCATTCAGATCTTCATAACTGCTAATACAGTCACAGTCCTTGATATGACATATCTGAGTGGCTGAGAGATTCCTATGCAGTACAAGTTTACCTGATGATACTGTGTAGATGGATCCAGGAGGCAATAATGGATTATTGTTGTGATCCCTTCTAGCAAAGTGAGAACCATATCTGGAGGAGTGACTGACGCCATCCAGAGAGGCCTAAAAGAAGAGATTAATTTTTTTTAAAATGAGTTAATCTGATAGTAAAGTAATTCAACACAAGCAAATGTACTTAAAAAGATTATACATCACTACATACACATACCTATTATCAGATAATCCTGTTTCATATTTATACTGCTGAATTAAATTATCCAAGTTCCTGCAGAGCTGAAGAGTCACCGAAACAACCACCCTTTGAAGAACTTTTCCCATGTAAGGCAACGTAGACGTGATAAGGCCAATCCACTGGGGATGCATTTTACAGGCACAGTGCTGGTGCAAAGCTCGGATCACTGCACAGAGAAACATGCCTTGGCAGGTTATGGGCTGGGAATGTAAATACTGCAGAGATGTCATTGGCTGCTGGGGACCAATGTGCTCCAGGTCCGTTATGACAAAGTCAAACCCCGTTTCATTTTCCTCAGGCACAGTCATTACTCTGTGTTCCAGCACAATCAGCCGCTGAAGTACTTTCAAAAGTTGTGACTGCAGAGTACTGCCATTGTCAAATTCATCCTCAGAAAAATTTATAAGGCTGTCTTCAGAGAAGCCTTCTTCTACAGCCACTATGTTTTTTCCAGCTATCTTTTCACTGTGCCATTTCTGGGCACTGAAGATAGAAGACAGCAGACAATGCAGGATCACTTTCTGAACCTTACACTTGGACAACATGTCTGAAATAAAACTAGGAAAGCCCTTAGCAGAGCTTTCTATCACTTTTGCCAACTCAGCAAAGAGAAGTGTCAGAATTTCTATGCTCATCATTTGCATATTGCGGTTTCCGATGAGATCTTGTGAGGTTACTTTAACATGAGTTGGATAATGGCTCCGCATGTAATATAAACACAAGGAGATAAGAATTTCTATGTACATAGAGCTCCGAAAGTTATGGTTAGAATCAACTGGGATGTGACTGTAGAAATCCTTGCCCATAACAGATATTCGATGCCTGGCTAGAAGATTTTGGAGCAATGAAAGCTGCGGAGTATATGCATTGTTGACACTGGTAGTGGAGATGGCACTTACAAAAGCAGAAGGATTTGTTTTCAGAATTGCTTTAATTGCAGAAAAAGCATACAATGTCCTTGAAGAGTCATACAGCTGGAGATAAAGCAGCACATGTTGATACAGGGGATGGATATTGAAGTTAGGAGATTTTCGCATTCCTGGGGATCCCACGTCACTTTCTATTTCTGAAATTTCTCCTTCTCCACAACTGTACCAATTTTCTAAATCAAGACCATCACTAAAGAAGACATTTGTTTGTTTAAGCTTTTCTGTTTGTGCTTTCTTCTTTTCTTCTTCTTTCTTTTTGGCTATTTTTACCTTAGGTTTTGCACCTGGTTGCTTACCAGCCTCTTTTACAATAGTTTCTTTTTCTGACATTTTTTCTGGTAGCTTTCCTTTAAAGCTGAACTGAATACTACTGTGGCTACGTTTTCGAGACTTTGATTCAGTGGAAGAAAGAGTGAGATCAGAGAAGGATTGATGGCTTTCTGCAATACAAGGTGAAGAGTTATTTCTTGAAATTTCATCTCCTAAACTCTCAAGTCCAGTCTCAGTTGAGGCTGACAGCAATTGTGAGCTGTCATTACTAAGCAAACTACTCTGGCTACTTTGAATATTTTGATCATCACTTTTTGTCACCTCTACCGAGTTATCCAAAGAACTGAATTTACATGAAGTATCCTCAGAGTGCAGACTGTCTTTAACAGGTTCAACCTCTTCTCCAAGACCACTTACAACTTGGCATATAAGATCTGTAACTACTTGTTGCACAATTTCATCAGGTGAGTCTTCTTTCAGAGTCTGAGAGCTATCTTGAGCACTCAGGCTTTCTGTTTCCACTTCATAACTGATGTTGTCTCCAGTAGATGACTGAGAACAGCCAGAGTCAGAACTCTGCAATATTTCAGCTTGATGATCAGGAAGGTCAAAATCAGACACAACCATTGGTATGGTCTCACTGCTGGTACTTAACAAGGAAAGTCTGTCACTCAGAGGGTTGACAGTCAGGCTGAAGTTCTCCATTTCATCCACACCAAGTTGTTTCTCATTGCCTTCCTTAGGTATAATAAGTTGTCCTTGGCTTACAGGCATGTGGGAGAATGCTTAAAGAACAACACAAAAAAAATGTATACATATAAGATTTTGTTCTTCAGAATAAGAATTCAGAATTAAAATTTAGAATTTAATCTATTAATGATACTTCAAATTACAAAGGCATGGTAAATAGTGTCTTTCCAGTTCACAGCAGAAAAAATATGTTAATAAGCAAATGACACATCCACAAAACCAAAGAAAAAGTATTTTAGCAGTACACCTTAGCAAATCAACATAATTCCCCCTGAAAAATTATAGTGTTATCTGATTCTATTTTTACAAGAAAGAAAATTAGTGAATTCTAGACTCAAATTACATAATACATGCAAACACCTTCAAAACTTATTGGTATGTTTTCAGCCAGCCCCACTTCACTGGTCATAATTCATAAAAACATTTAATTTCTTGGTTAAGCTTCAAGCCATATTCTTGTGTTCTACCAAGACTCAGTAAGATGTAAGAAAATGCTCTGCATTAAAATACTTGCTTATCATTTTAATTTAAAACCAATAAAACTTCAAACAATACTTGGGACACACAAACTTAATTAGGAAAAAACCACACAAATGCAAATATAAGCTGTAGCTATTCCAACACTTTCTTGAGTTACCCTCAAAAATTTCTACAATGTTTTTAATATTGCATGTAAACAGCAAGCAAAGAAATTGGTTAGGGAATTTCCTACAGTCTTCTTGTGTACATACCATCAGCACAGCTAAACTTCTGCATGAACTGCTTTTCATTTTCTTCTTCAGGGTGATTGGGAGATTTAGTCCAGTAACACTCAGCCTGTACTCGCTGAACAGAAACTCGCTGAGTTTTTGGATGCAGAAGCAGTAGGAGCAAAGGTTCAAGAACCCTTGCAATATCATGTCTTTGAAGAACTTGATTTAACCAGGCTTGTCCCACTGACCAGGTAGAACCATCCAAGCTATTGAGGCTGTCCAGCATGATAAACAAAGATCTAGAATGGAAAGAAGAATGAATCTAGTGGATATTGTACACTACTCACAGAGTAATCCCCTTTTAATCTGATATATGACAAATTTTAATGTCGGTACATACTCCAGGGTCTTCTCCATATAAAGCAGTATTTTCTTTGGAATCAAAACTTCAAACCTGGTCTTTATATTTTAGTCTAGTCTAATGAAGGAGAGGGCAAGAAGAGCTAGTGACAAAGTCAGTTATAACAGCTGCTCTAATAGTGGCAGTTGTATAGTCAGATTAAGTATTTGTATAGCTATTAGCATAACAAGCCTTTGTTGCATTTTAAATGGTATGCCATTAAAAATATACAACTTTAAAAGCCAATTCACAAGTATATATGGAAAAGAAAACATTCAAAGATCTTGTCTTCAAGAACAGAGAGGAGAAATATACTTGGCAGTTCAGCAGTTTCTACTATCGTTATTTTCTTCTTTTAACAGTTTTAGCCTTGAGAATCCTTTTAAGACTTAAGGAAAAACAATATATATATTGGACTCTGAATTTACCTACTGTTTTATATCCTCCAGTAGGACATGTTAATAAGCTTTTAGCTGTATGCACAGAATTTATCACCATTTATGCAATGAGCAACAGTATAAGACAAAGAAATAGCAACCTTTTTACTCTACTCCCTACAGCTAAGTATGCAATACAAAATCTAAACACTTTTCCACAGCATTTGTGCTAGCTGAGGAAGATAAGACTAGTTCAGAGTCTGGATCTTCAGTCTTTTCTAAGAAGACAGTCCAATACCAGAACACAAAACAGAAATCCTCTGCTGCTTCCCATAAATGACCTCTTACACAAAACAAAAGAACTCATATTTTAGCACTTGCTTGCAATTTGGTTCTTAAGTTTTTTTAGTTTTACTGTTACTTTCTACTTCATATAATTAAATTCTGGGTTGACTTTTCTCTCCTGCTTCTGTTTTTATCAAAACACAGCAAGAATTCAAGGTATTAAACTCAATATAGACCACAGTGATTTTAACCACAGTGATGGTCAATGAATATTGTGACCATTCCATTCCCACTCTATAACTTCCAGAAAAATTTACAGCTTACATAATTGAAAACAATTTTGTCTAACACAAATTCATTTGTTGTCCCTCTTCCTTGCTCCCACAGCTACGCCGGAGTTCTTCAATTTTTAAACAGCCTATGTTGCCAGTATAATACCATCAAAGATTTTGAAGTAAAATTATTTCAACCAAAACACTTGCAATCACCAACCTGTCAAAGGTGCGGCCAAAGGAAGAAGATTTGTTAATATGAAGGTCTCGTGTGAGATGCCATAGCACTGCAAACTTGGCATGAGCTTCCATTCTTACTTTCTGTGGACCAAATCATAAGTTAGATCTGTCAGAATGTAACAACTTCTGATAAGAACTGGAAAAAGAAAGAGTCATACAGCACCTTAAAAGATATAAGATATAATGGAATTAGCTTTTGACTATGCATTCAAGTATTATTTCTAATCTTAAAAACAGTAATAGCCAACCATAGGTGTCTGTGAGCAATTTAGTACTATGAAAGGATCCACCCCTATCTTGATCTTGGCTTAGTTTAAAAGTTTAGCCTGTCTCTTTCTAGTCAACTTATTTTCATTCCACTATTAACATGCTAGAAAGAAACAGAAGAATTCTAGGTAAACATGTAGATGGAGTTCTTCACTAACATGTCAAATTTAACTCTGGAACAAATTGGAAAAACAGGACATGCTTACTGCCCAAAGGACTTCTAATGACTAGTAATAATATGTAGAGTATTTCATAGAATCATAAAATATCCTGAGTTGGAAAGCATCCACAAGGATCACTGAAGTCCAACTCAAGATATTTAATGGCAAAAATGGTGTAAAGTAACAATTGTCTGTCTCTCTGTTTACTGAAGCTGATCAAGGGAAAGAGTTATTCCAGCAAGGCTGCAAACAATAGTAAATGTCATTATATGATTTGAACACACGTATAAAAACAGCTTCACCCAAAAGACAAGGAAGCTAGTAAGCATTTGGAGGAGTGAACAAAGCACAGCAATCAGATAATTGCATCAAATAAATCATCAAAATTACTTTCAAGTGCAATAAGGGCTTAAAGTAAATTGCTAGATGACAAGCAGAGACAAGAGGACAAAGACTTGTTTGTTCTTAAAATATATGGTTATAGGAAACGAACAGTAGGTATATTTACCTTTAACCAAAGTGAGACAAAACTAAAAACTGTTAAAACCAATGACAATCTGGCATTCTTCCAGACTTTATGTCATACAACTTAAGAAGCTTTGCAACACCTAATGAAACCAATATCTTCCATAATAATGAAAGCTTTAAGTAAAAGCTATGAAAATTACACAAAGGACATGAACAGTTCACATTAAACACAAACTAAAAATAAAACAAAAAACCTCTCCAGACCAAAAACAAGAGAGACAGCAGCATTTTAAGAAGTGAAGCACATAAAACACGTCTCTTGTATTTAGAAAAAAAAATGCTTCTCACAGGAAAATCCACAACACTGCTGCAAAATTTATACAGTTACACAAAATAATTCACTGACAATTACTGAATAGAGTGAATATACCAATTCCCAAACACTTAGAGATTACTCCATGTAAGCCCTTGCAATCCATGCTGTGAAGATATAAGAAATTACTGTTTTCTCAGGAAGGTTGGCAGAAATGAGCAAGTTCTACATACACAGTCACAGCAGTTTACAGACCAGCCTAAGTGAAACTAAAAATCATCATCAATTTTAACAATATGCCAAGCTGTGAACTGCAGTGATTGACAGACAGGGTCACATTCACTCTTGTTGACCTGGTAACTGGTAGAATGGCACAAAGGTAAGCACTCCTGAAGTCACACAACCATGAGTTGCTAGAGTGTGTAAGCAGGTAATTTCCTACCATTCATACTGCTGAGGCTGTGAAAATAGTTCATATACCTAAAATTTAAAGCACTAAAAAGGTCTCAACTTGAATGTCAAATTGACAACCTCTATTTGAAATAAATTTCTAGGTGAGGAAAAAAAATAAGTAAAGTACCTGCCATGACAAGAACTCCTACTAACAATACCAAAAACTAAGCACGTGCTTTAAGTATTGGGAAACATCACAGGATTTTTGATAAGAAAGTCTCCTGCATAAATCTGTTGCTGAATGCTGAAAAACCTCCTTTGTCTAGCATGAAACTAGAGGCTCATTACAGACCTAAAATAACATTTGAAACAATATAAGGAAACATTTTTTCAATATTGAAGTCATTCATACCCTCCTCTGAGGGACCAAGTCCTTTTACCACATACATTTCTGTAGTTATATACTTTACTCAAATACATGAACAACTTGCCTTGTCTCTGTGAGTCAGCTGCTGACTAATAACATCTTCACAAATGCTAGAAGATGGGACGAGGTTGTGCAGCTGGTAGAAGAGCTCCACACTCTTCTGATGATGCTGAGGAGTTCCATCACCCAGCTGGTCCCAAAGAGTTAAAGCTATATGCTTTGTACATGAAAAGAAAAGTTGCAAGAGACACAAGTGAATGACTATCATGCCTTGTTTTGCTCTATGCAACTATGTGAGACATCACATCTGATGATACCCTATGACCAAGAGGCAATCTGTAAAATGGTTCCTTTTGTATGAACAGAAGGAACTGTTTGAAACACTGCAATAACTTATTACATTAAAAATTCCTGTTAAGGAGTCAGAACAGAAATAAATTTTCACTGAAATATAATTAACTACATAATATACCCTGCGGCTGATTATCTTTTGCAAAAGATTTCTTACATAAATTACACAAATGCAAAGATTGTTTACCAGAGTCCTACATTATGCACATCTCAGTTTCATACCTTTGCTGGTTAAACCTGCTATTCAATCAGGTTTTTTTTATATTTTTAAAATATTCATTTAAACAAGGATTTTCACACAAGTGGTCAGTAAGAAAATCACAGCAGGAAAACTTGCTCTGTATTTCATTTAGATTCTAACACAGTTTACAACTGTTATCAAAATATTCAGCAAGAACATTTGGTTTACCATACCAAGGATGGTAAAGGGGCCAAGACTGTTATTTCTCACCAGACAGAAAAAGTCTAAAGAAAACAGCAATGAGATACTGCATCTAACCTTGAAGAAATCTGTCTTTTCAGCCATATATCTCAGATTGCCTTGAGTAAGAGGAGGTCTGATGACGACAGCCACTCTTCCCTGGTTAGGACTAAGAGGCTGAGCAGTTTCCACACTGTTCAGATTTTCTCCAGTGACAAGAGCAACAGATTGAGTCAATCCAACCAAGTCCATCACGAGGGAAATAGTAACACCCTGAACACTGAAATCGTTTGCCTGCTTGCAAGCATTCATTAAAGTCTGTAGCCACAGTGGAGGCTGGACTTGTTCACAGTCTGAAATAAAAATCACAGATTATACATTCATTTAACAATCTAAATATTATGGATTTTTCCTCTTGTATTCCATAATTATATGTGCAATTGTCCCTTCATATTTCAATCTGCCCATTGCATGGGTTTAGGAAAATTTATGCAACAGGAAGATACTTCCTGATGTATCTTTAAAATAATCCAATTAAGAATGCAATACTGTAACACTTCAAACATTTAGTAACCAAAAATGAATAGAAACATTTGAACAAGGAAGAGAAAAATTTTATGGAAATGCATTCAGATGATTTTCTGCTTTAGGCAAAACTGAACTTTTAGTAGTTAGCACATCCTTTCATCCTCTTTCCTTCTTTACAAAATTCTTCACCAGCAATCAAATCTTAACACTCTAGATAGTAGTCTGGAATAATTCTGTAATACATTTTATAGAGGTATAAAAATACCTAGGATAATATCATATATTATAATATACATGCAGTCTAATTTTAAACTGACAAACACAGATTTGCCTGGCAACACTTTAAAAATAAGTTTCTGTGAAAATTGATGGTTTGGGTGCAGAACTATGATCCTATTAGGCCATACTCTGTTTTCATTGTAGGTGGTTGTTTCCCTCTCTTATTGTCCCCTCACTTTATGAAGCCATACTCTGGGTCGATACTGGAAGTGTCTTTATCCAAAGTTCACGGTCAACTCTCCAAGCGAATATTGCAACCTTTTATTTTAGAGATACCAAAGTACCTCTAAAAACTTATTTTAAAACTTCAAAAGAACTCTATTGATCATGTTCCTAAAAAGGCAAATGCATCTAGAATCAGACACAAGTGAAGAAGTGTTATTTAATAGGCACAAATACAGCACCTCTTTAGAATCAAGAGAAGAATGATGCAATTTCTAATTTATATCCACTGCTCCACTGGAGACTAAATATACCTCATAATTCCATATAGTGTTCTAGAGTTTACAGATACAGCCATTGTTTTCAGCTTCATTCAGTTCCCTTTTTAATTTCTTCAATTAAAGATAGCTGAGAAATTAGGCATACAGCAGACTTAAAGCACAATTATGTTCTATAAATATCAGATTAACTTGGCTTCTTCAAATAAACAGACATGATTCTCACCAGTGCTTAAGAGCTATTGGGTCATATCATTAATGCAACCCTTCAATAACACGTTCCAAATTTAGGAACCCTTCAATAAACACAGCCTCTTCTGCAGTATAAAAACCTCATATCAAGAGATAGGGTAGTGTGAGAATTATGATAACTACCTCCTTGCATTCTCTGTTCCAGTGGAATTCTCTATTATGGGAAGTAGAACTCCTGGACATCTCTGCAGCCCCATTCCCGGCACTATTCCCATCTGACCTGCTGTTCTATACAACAGATGTTTACACTTGGAACAAAATTCTTCCTGTTGATTTTACCCACCTACAATTTAAGCATATTCCTCAAAGCTGCACTGTTTAAATAGTGCAAATGAGATCTCACAATGGGAAGGTTCAGATGACGAACAGGAAACACAAATCCAAGACATTTAACAAAAGTGAAAAGGATTCCTAGAAGCACTGCCCTCATACGAAGCACATACCACTCAAGCTCTACAGATTCTCTCTACACAAGGCAGTGATAATCAAGTGCTGTGTGCTCCAAAAAATAATAAGCAAACAACTGACATTTTAGTCTTTGGACACAACACTCATTTGTAGGCTGTTTGGGAGAAATCAATAAATAAACATCTCACATTTTCAGGGTCATACTATAAAAGCACAAATATCCTGATCCTCACATTTTCAGGGTCATGCTATAAAAGCACAAATATCCTGATCCTCACATTTTCAGGGTCATGCTATAAAAGCACAAATATCCTGATCCTCACATTTTCAGGGTCATGCTATAAAAGCACAAATATCCTGTGATAGATCTTTTACAAAAGGTAGCAGATCTTCAGCATTATCATACTCTTAATTAATAAACAGCTATAACCAAATTGCCTTCAACTGACATAAATATTTTATATGTCCAGATGTTACAAAGTCAAACATATGCTCTGCTCCTGGGTATAATGAAGACATACACAACACATCTTAAAGACCACAGAAACAGAAGCAGTCATGTTAAATTAGCATGCTTGCTTCCAAAACAAAAAAAACTACTCATGTCCAAGCACAGCCCACCACTTAGCCTTGATTTGAAAATTGCATATAAGAACAAAATGCTGCAACTATGAAGTTTCCTAGAAAAAAATAAAACCAGATATGACCGTACAGTAGCCAAAATTAGTGTTACTATTTCTTGCATGCTTCAAGCACATCCACCATGAAAACATTTTAAGGAGCAACTAACAGACTGCAGATCAGAAGTGGACCCAAAATTGGAACTGTAAATTGAAGACTTTACAAACTGTAAAAAAGGTTTTTCATCCTAAAATGTCGCATTTTACAGTAATCCATAACTGCTAATATTTTAATCATGTCTGTATCTCAATAGTTTCATCTATCTGTGAACACATCCATACATCATCATTTTTATTCTGTTTCTTAATGCAATTATAGTTAGAAGAATTTTTTGCAAGAACTGTTTCTTTAATTGGAACAAAGTAGAATTAATCAAATGACTTTTATTGGACAGCAGCTTACAATTTCCGTATATTGCCAAAGTGATCAATGTGCACATCAATCCAAAACTGATAAAGGAAGCTAAAAACGTATTTGATGTGAGCTGTGGTTATTGCAAAATATGAGAAAGAAAACATTGTGGATCCATACAGTAAAGAGGAAGATTCAACAATCTAGATCCTACTTTCAGGCTTCAGTTTGCATAATTTATATTTTTCACCCCAATATTAGTGTCAAATTCCATGCCAGCAATATTTTTAAAAATCTATGAGAAAATAATTTAGTTTCCACATGCAAACCAATTGATACAGAAGAAAACTTACATCTCTGAGAGGAACAGCAAACAGCAAAACACACAAAGCATGACACTATTACTTTACGTTTTTTTGGGAGAAAAATTATTATTTTAAAAACAAAGAACAAATGAGAGTGCAGCTTACCAACTTCAGGCTTCCCAGGATGTAACTCTGAAGTGCGGTTTCCTTCAGCAATGTAAACGGGAAAGCTCGAACATTCAAGATAAAGCTGACAAGCAGCAATAAAGGCAGGAAGGTATTCCTTCGGTGTTTTCTTCTTGTTTGTTTTCTTCACCTTAGCATCGTCTTGTGATTCTCTGTCCCATTTTGTGCTCTGTACTTGCACTCCAGTGGGGTCTACCGGAAGCTCTGCCCCCAAGGGCTGAGACAAGGAATTACTCTGAATGATATATAGGTTGATAAATCTGGTTAAAAACTGTTGGACATATTCCAAACAGCACTGCATTGCAGTCTTTTGGATTGTTTTCCCACTACGAGTTGCTGTCCCTTGTGTCATTATGGAAGGAGGCTGTACAATGGTCTCCTCAGAACCCACAGTTGATGCTGTCTCAGTCTCTGAGGATGTGCTGCCAACAATAGGAATGCCAGGTGCACCGTGACCTTCATTCAGTGCTCTGTCAATGTCATCAGATGTATCTGCCTGGTATTGTACAAACTCAGTGAATCCACTTTCTGATGATCGACTGCTTGGAGGATTTTCACCATCTTCAAACACATCATTAGGATTTTCAAGTGACACTGATGGCACCTGAGTAAAATAAAAGTTTAATGACTGTTCAAAATAGGTTATTTAGGTCTTAGCAAAAACATATTTACTAGTATTTTCATCTGAAAGCAATAATTTTATTCCAGAGTTTTAAATGTATTAATACAAATACATTTTATGCAAAATGTTTGGTGTTTCAGTAAGCCTGCCAGACTAAGTTAACATTAAAAGAAAATCGTGTATCAAGTAAAATATTTTCAATATTATTGGTTTTAAAATTTTCTTCATATCATACTCATGTCTACTCTATTACGAAAGAATGTTGAAATGCATAGGCGTAGGTACTATTAACTTATACAGCATCATAAACCATCAAAATTATAATTATAAACAGATATAAACTTTTCATTTAAAAACTACTAATCATTTGCAACTAGAAAGAAAATATATCATCTCCTCAATATGAGAAAGAGAGGTTGTTCCAGCAACAACAGTTCTTAATGACTCATTATATGTCTTAACTCCTCATCAGTTCAGAATATGCACAAATATGATGAATGGCTTTTACTCAGAACACCCACAGGGGCTTTTTGCATTGCTCTAGCCCTCTATGGTCTTGGTAACTGGTAGCACAGTCTCTGTTTCCCAGTGAGAATGTGAGGTAGGGAAACAACCAAACCAGAAATGCATGAATCAGTGGCTGTAAATGCAAGTGCCCACTTCTGACCCTGCATCTTACTGGTCATGGCAGATGTTGCCCGAGACCTAACAGGCCCAGAAGTTGCTTTGACTCTAATCACCAACTGTCTTAAATACAGAACTTGAGCATAATGTAATAATACGAAAAACTTTTTAATGAGTAAATAAAAACAGTCACATTATTATATACAGTGAATAATGTCTTGCTTTACCAGAGATGGAATAAGAATGGAAATTTGTTTGAGATATTATCACAGAAAACAGTGAAAGCTATGTACTAAAAAGCTTGGAGAGACATAAATGATGATCCCACCTTATAAAATAAAATCTAAAAGTGATTGGAAGCATGGTAATTCATTTCACTATCTTTTAAGAGAAACTGTGGCCACATATGAGACAATTGTAATTGGAAGCTAAAGGTTATTGAAGGTTCAAAGGGCAGCATCATTCAATTAAAACAGGGTTTATTAAAAAAAGCAACCAAAAAAACCCCCAAACCCCAAAGGAACAAAATCAGGTACGTATCAATTAACTAGAAAGAATAAGGGTAAGATCCTGAATAAAGGATGCTGGAGTCCTAATTGACAAGGTGAATGTGAGCCAGCAGTGGACTTCTTTGGTGAAGCAGGCCAGCCACATCTAGGACCATATCAGCAAAAGTCAGCAAATCAAGGGAAGTAATTAGTCTCTGCTGTTCAGCAGTTTTAGGTCCACAATCAGTACCCAATTTTGCACTCATTAGTACAAAAGAAACACTGATGTACTGAGTATGCCCAGTGGAAGTCACCACAGGTGCTCCTGACATAGAAGGAAAGCTCAGAGAGTTGGATTTACTAAGTTTAGAAGAACACTAAAAGTTGTGGAAGCGGTGAAGGTGTCTTTATTGCTGTCTGTGAGTTCTCACTAGGCAGTTGAAAAGATGGAGGCACGCTCAGAAACCCACAATGAAAGAACACAAGGAAACCAACACAAGCTACAACAATGGACATTCTGATTAAATAACAGTGCAAACAAGCTGTACAGAGAAGTCGTGGTAACTTCATCCTTGGAGATATACAAAATTAAGACAACTATGATCCTGAGTGACATGACTTAGCTTTGAAGTAAAATCTAACTTTGAAATCAGCCCTGCTTTGAGCAGTGCCCTGCAACTGTCACTTCCAACCTAATTTATTCTATGATGTTCCTCAAGTTTCTTCAGCTGGAAAACAAGGATTTCAGGGCATGTCACTTAACATACCTCACAGAGCCATGGTTGCATAGAGCAAACTGGACAAAGTTAAAAGAGAAATAGCTGCTGGCAGGTTTCTTTTATTTCTTTAATAAATGATTCTAAGAAATTAACCGTGACAATAAAATACGTGATGGGTATTAAACCAATGCACATAAATCGGGTGAGAGGAATTTACATATGTCTAATAGTTAACCAAAACAGTGAATTCTTTTCAGTCCAGTTAATTTACTTCATCATACTCTTGAAGTGCATTACAAACTTGAGTTGATTAGTTCTTTCTTAGGCCCTGATTCTGAAGTGATTTGTGTATAATATGCATAATATTAAATCTGAGTAAAAACCCTTAAGATTCAAGAAATTTTACCACAATTCTAAGTTACTATGATTACCCAAGTTTTACATATACTGTGATATTGAAATCTAATCAAAGACTTGGACGGTGTTCAACACAGACTTAGAAAGCCCATTTCTCTTTACCACACAAGAAGTATTTTTCCAAGATGCTGCAAAACCTAATCAGTTACCTTTTTATTTTCCCATTCTTTGATGGAGCTGCTGTGTCCAGTAGGAAGCTGCAGGACACCATCTGTACCAGCAGAGAGCAATGGAGGCTGAACCTTACTGAGGATCTTTGAGCAGAGTCTGAGAGAATCAGTAAGCTCAGACAAGTGCAGAGTATGAAGATGGCTCGTCAATGCAGAAATCATCCTGAGCAACAGCTGAGGCAAGTGTTCTGTCTGTATTTCAATGTAAGTCTCCTAGCAAAGTAATAATAAAAACCTTGTTAATTGTAACACCAAACTGCACCCTGAAAGTTATTTTCTGTAACAGATCTGTAACCTATCATTTGCTTAACTGTGTTCTAAACATATAGAACAGGGAAGAAGGAAAATTAATATCTTAATATTCAAGAATAAGAAATACATGCTTTACTAAAAAATATTTACAACATTAACTTTAAAGTTCAGTAACAAACAAATAGAAATATATTTAGCTCTTTTTAAAACTAGTACATATTGTTCATTACACAACAAATACATTAAAAAAACATCACAAGAAGGCCAAAGAATGCTACTATTACTTTATTAATCTTAAGATAAAAGTTTTAGAATGAAAGATAAACAAGGTATTAAGAACTAAAGGAAGAACAGGCTGATTGCCATACCTGACACAGCACTCTCATACTTCTAGTAGGCTTTGAAATGAGAAAGCAAAGAATTGAGGAAAGACAGCTATAGGAAAAACAGTTCCAACAGTCTTTGCTACATTAAGCAATGACAACAGAAAAAGAAGATACATCTTATCATGACATTTGAAAGATTCTTAAAAGAAAGCTGCACATTTAAACTAGCATATCGAACAACAAAAGACTATACTCGCAATGAATACACAGAAATGAGAGGACAGACTAAAATTTTCAGGTATAAGCATCATAAAACCCATTTCAATTATGTCCAACCAGTCTATCAAGAATCATACAATGAACCAAAAACTGCTTTTAATGGTGTCCCCCAATTTATGTCAATATATTTTCAGGAAAAGCAATTAATAAAGTATTTATAGTATTTCTGCAGACTATAAATATACGGAATCCCAATATTAGTTATGAATAAATTCTTACCAAAGAAACAATATCCAACAAAAAATCCACTAACAAGCAGAAATTTGTCAGAGGTAACTCAGATTGCTCACTATCACCTTCAGGCCCAGTTTGAAGTCTGGCATGTAAAGTCCTCCTGCAAAATTCAAACAGGGTTTCACAATATTTTCCCCTCCTTATATTGACCACATTTCTGTAACCTAATGCAAAGCTGTATATATTGGGGATAACCACTATAAACCAATAAGAAATCTCTCATCTTACTGTTAAGTAGCTATTTGACCCCATGACATTCTTTCAGAAAAAGCAGCAACCCGCCTTTCAGTGTTAAACAGTCTTCATTTGTAAAATAAGGAAATTCAAGCTACTGAAAATTGAGCATGGAAGACAAAAACTTAGATAATACAGCAGCTCATGTAGAAAAAAACCCAAACAAAAACAATTCTCCAGATTTCATTTATTTATAAGGCAATTTTGTATCCAGGTTGACAGTAACAGCACTTAATATGTAGTGAAATACTCACCTGCATCTTAGCTGGCTGTAGATGACTTTCTTTACTTTAGTAATTCAACCCAACACACAAAAATCAAGTCATAGACATCTAGATCAACCTCTCACACTGAGCAGGACTGCTAGAAACACTAGATAAATTCATCCACAGTTTTGTCTAGCAGAGTTCTGGAAATCTCACAAGAAAGCTCCACAGCCTTCCTGGCTTCCACTGTTCCACCTCTTCCACTGCTGCACAATGTTCTTAGCAAAACTTTTCTCAAAGTCCAACCTGACCACTTCAGTGAGCACTTGTTGCTGTCCTTTGTTTTCCATCAGCTGTTATAAAAAGTATAGCTGCATGAACTTTGCAAATGCCCTTCAGGAAGTCATAGGGTGCCATTCAATTTCCCTCTTTGCCAGGCTAAACCAAACTCACCTACCTCAACCTTCAATGCAGTGTCCTATGACTGACCAGCTTAGAAGTTTCTCTACTAGAGTCTCTTCAGTTTCTCAACACTTCTCCTCAGGTGGAATGCCCAAAGCTGGACACAATATTCCACTTCTGTCCTTAGAAACACTAAGTGAAATGAAAAATAGCTTTCTTTCACCTGATGCTCACAGTCCTCATAATGTAGCCCAAGGCACAGTTTCTTTAGTTATGACAGCACACTGTTGGCTCATAGACAAATTCATGTCCAAGTATCTTAATATTTTATCAAGCAATTCCATAAGCAATGAAAAAAAAATTCTACAAATTTCATTTGAAATCTCTACATCATCTACCCCTTGCCACAGCAAAAACCCCTGCTCTTCTGTGGTCTCTTCACTCCCTTCCCTCCTGTTAATGTTTGCAATTTTCCCTGATTTACGGTTTACTATTTTCTCCTGTAGCCCTCCTTGTCATGCACAGGATTCCCACCCTTCTTTTTCCCTAAAAGAGCAGGACAAATGACAGCACACTGGGTGTCTGGCAAGTCCTTCAATTTTACCAAAAGCGATTTGTACAATGAGTAATCCTGTACTGGCCAGACAGAACAGAAACCAGCTTTGAGATCACTCTGGAGTCTCCCTTCAGTAGAGTGGCTAATTCCATCTCTTGATTTCTCTTGTGAGAACTCACATTGCTAAGACCCCCAATCACATCTGATGAAAATTGGCCAAAAGATTGAAGTTATAGGGATGGGAGGAAAAAAAGGCTAAATGATCTCATGAGACTGACTTCTTTGAAGAAAAAAGTATATAAAACAAAAATTATCTTCAACTTTACACATACAGAGATTAAATTTTATCACCTACCTACAACACTCTTCAAACCAACGAGCAATGTAATCCCACATATAATAAGGCTCAAAGGAATTGAAAAGAAGATTGGCAGTTTTAATCAACTCTGCTGTTTTCTTGTTTTCTCTCAGTTTGCTGAAAGAAAATAAAAAGAACATTTTATATTTTTACACTTATTTTTCAAGTTATGTAACTACACATCACTGTGAGTTTATCCACTGTCAAGTAACACCGAAATTATCCTCCTCTCATCCCTACAACTAGTTGTTGCTTAAGGGCTCAGTATATTGGCAGGCTGCTCATGCCAATGTCTTTTCACAGTTGCTAGGTTTCTTCTCTATCATTTCTTTAATATTCATCTTTTAACCACATTTTTAATAGATCTGATTTTACCATAATTATTCCTACAGTTGTTTCCTTCCCTCTCCAGCTTTGAACACCCCTCTCCTCTCCACCTTTCAATATATTAAATTCAAATCTTGAAACTCTTTATCCCACTCCCTGGCTCTCTTCTAGCAGTCTTCATTTTTATACTACAAGAAAACTCATCAGTCTTTTTTTTTTTGAAAACACAGACATAAAGACTATCACAATCAATCAAACAAGCATTTTTTTTCATGGATAAAGAATAAAACATATGCTAAGTATTAAAAAAATAAAAATAATAAAGCCAACCACTTTTGCACTGAACAGAGAAGTTGCAATTAATGTCAATAGATTCTGTATCAAGAAGGAAACATGTCCCACAGTCTTCAGTCACGGTTCCAGCAATAAAGATATATTATTTAATACCAAATACATTATACTTATTATTTACCTGCTTAGTTGTGTATGATCTTTGTTGAAAGATGGTTCTGTCTGAAGCTCCAGTTCTGCTTTGCACTGTGTATATAATGTTCGAAACACTTCAATCAATACATCCTCTAGGATGGCAGGGCCTAGGGAGAAATACCAGCAGTCACACTCTTTTGCATTACAGCATTGCCAACAGGCCACAGCAGAAAGCTATTGAAATCATT
This sequence comes from Orthonyx spaldingii, assembly GCA_013397795.1. Taxonomy (NCBI): domain Eukaryota; kingdom Metazoa; phylum Chordata; class Aves; order Passeriformes; family Orthonychidae; genus Orthonyx; species Orthonyx spaldingii. Next base: position 455,994 of record VZTJ01001778.1, on the reverse strand, counting down.
AGCTAGCTTTGGTCACTGAAACCACAACATTTCTTCTGGTTCAATCTCATAAACTACTTGAACATCGGAAAGTTTGGTTTGTTTGCATTCCTGAAACACTGAGACAATTGTAGTGCCTGAGAGTACACCAAGCACAAGTGGGGTTCTTTGCCCCATATTCAATGTGTGTACAATGGCAGCTGGACACAAACACACCAAGTTCAAAAGCTACGTAGTCACAGCAGTACAGACCATGTTCAAGCCTACGTACCCTTTTTATTAGCTCAGCTCAGTAACATGTAAATGTGACTTCAGGGATTCTTGATCAGAGGTAGCTTTCAGACAGTTTGAAATACTCATCTGTAAGCTATCTTATGCTGTTAACATATGGACAATACATTCAAATATTTAAATGCAAATACAAGATAAAATATCTTCCTTCCTTTTAATTTGAGGCAGTTCATTTTTAGTTCAAGATATAGTCTGCAGGGTACTTTTGGAAAGTATTTTTGAAAGCATGAAATTGTAGTCCAGAAAGCCAACTGCAGCCTGAGCTGCACCAAAAGAAACATGGCCAGCAGGCCAAGGGAGGTGATTCTGACCTTCTATTCTGCCCTTGTGAAACCCCACCTGAAGCCTCTATGTAGGGACATGGACCTGCTGGAGCAAGTCCAGAGGACGGCCACAAAACAGTAAGCGGGCTGGAACACCTCTCCTATGAAGAAAGGCTGAGAGATCTGGGCTTGTTCAGCATGGAGAAGAGAATGCTTCAGAAAGACCTCATTGCAGCCATTCAGTACTTAGAGGGGGCTTATGAAAAAAGCGGGAGAGAGACTTTTTACACAGGTAGATGGTAACAGGGGGAAGTTTTAGACTGAAAGAGGAGAGATTTAGAGTAGATGCTAGGGGAAAATGCTTTACCCAGTGAGTAATAAGGCACTGGAACAGCCTGACCAGAGAAGTTGTGGATGCCCAGTCCCTGGCAGTGTTCAGGGCCAGGCTGGATAGGGCTTTGAGCAACCTGGTCTAGTGAAAGGTGTCCCTGCTCATGGCACGGGTGTTGGAACTGGATGATCTTTAAGGTCCCTTCCAATATAAAACGTTTGATGATTCTATATAATAGATCCTCCTTTGTATTTGAGCTAAATCTCAATTTTGAATTTAAAAAACCCAAATTATTTTGAAAGGAATTTACAAAGCAATCCTGCTTAAGATACCATTTACTTTTTTATGTGTTTCCTAGCCTCACTGAGCTGCCTTCAGTAAGGGTATGCTCACGAAGTTAAGTAAAAATCCTATTAGCTTATTCCACCTCATTTTGTTGCAAGAATCCTCAAAGCTTTGCTACTTCATAAAGTCTTAACATACAGATTCCCTCTGAACATTTAGACTGATCCCCAGAAATCACAAATTACAAGGATGATGGCAAATTTTTTACAGGTATTTTGTTCTTTGTGGTCTGTCCTAACCAATTACTTTCTTTAATTATTGTATTCTTATGCTTTTATTATCCCATCCCCAAATCTGATAACACATCTTAAAAATTATTTTTATTTTTTTAGTCAACTTCAAAACCATATTCCAAAGAAAAAGTCATGATATCCAAGCCTTAACTGCAAATACTTTTGTCCTATAGTCCTCAGCACTCATTGCTAAAGAGGGCATTTAAACACTTTAAACAGGGGAAAGGGAAATTAAAAAGAAACACCAAAAAGAAATCCCCACAAAACCAAAAAATACTTGCTTTCTCTGCATAAGTTCTTCTGGAAAAAAAAATTAACCATTTTCTTATTAATATCTATCATCTCTGAGTATATATTAGAAGAAAAAGCAGGTTATTCCCAAAAGCAATAGCTCAGATTTATAATAGTAAAAGTCATTATTTGAGGAAAGGAATGAAAAAGATCCAATCTGCATTTCTTCCAACATGCAGTTAGTTCTCTCTGTGACTGTAACTTACTGTTTCCCATGTAGAAATAGAAGAAAAGGCATTTGGTAAAAGGTAAATCTGATGAATGCATTAAATTAAATACAAAACATGGATACAGCTTGGAAGATCTAAGAAATCTGTCTAACCTACCAGTACTAAGCATGTAACTTTTTCAATTTGATCAACAAGAGAGAAAAAGTTTCAAAGCAAAATCACATGAAACAAATTTAAAAAAATGAATATGAAAATTACCTAGTTCAGGCTTATCCAGCAAACTGATAAGAATTCGAAAAGGCTTTAAGTCTTGCATTAATGTGCTTTCTTCTCCCTGCCCATTAATTTGTAATATTCCAACCATTGCCTACAAAGAACAAAAACATATCAGAAAAATAAAGCCAGAAAGCAACATAAGCTGCACATAAAGGGAAAATTCTCAGTAGTGGAGACCACTATTTCATCTCACTGCAGCTCAGTCTGCCATGATGAAGTTCTCTAAGCTTTGCCTATGAGAACACTTCTGTGGAACAGAAGTTGATAACTTGTATTTATTTAAAATCAAAATAAAGTATTATAAAGAGATAACTCAACATTTTTAAGAATAAAAGAGAAGACGAGCATTAATGAAGAAATTATTTGAGAAGATAAGGCACATAGACATTAAGGGCTTAATAAAACACAATGTGTCCTATGATATACTTGCTTATGTGGATGAAAACTTTCTTGACTAAATAGCAATGACAACTTCAAAACAAATGGGAAAACTGAGTTTCTATACCAAAGCAGACTAGGGAATGAGCTGCAGAATTAAAAGAAGCTCCATAAGACAACCACAGATTTTGGTTAGTGTTCTCCCTGGCTGACTTGACTGTCTGAGCCAGTATGTTTCTTTTACAGTTTAAAAAAAAGGAGGGCAAAGAAGAAAAAGAAGAGAGATAAGAAATAATAGAACCACGAAAACCAGTTTGGTCTTGCTATCTGCTACAAACCAAGTACTATCAGCAAAAATCTTAAAAGAAAAATCTTCTATACTTCAATATGTCTTTAGAAGGCCAGAATTTTCAGTACATTGTCCCTGTGAATAAGATATGAGTTGACAGGACAAAACAAAACACAAAGAGACTGCTAGAGAAGAATGCAGAAAGGAGCAATGCTTTTGAAGTCTTTCAAGAGACAGCAAAAGGTTTTAGAAGGCATATGCAATTTGTGTTATGTATAGGCAAGGCACTGATTCTAATGTCCATACTCTTTTCAGACAGAAAAGCTTTATTGACACTGATTAAACTAGAAAGATGGACAGATTTAAAGACCATAATCATTAACCATGTCTGAATGTTGCTGAAAGCTCACCATATTTTTTTTATACAAGGTACAGGTGAAACTGTAGCTCATTCAGGCCTCTCCTTTACATTTGAATAATTTCTGAATCATCTGCTATGGAAGGCAGAAGGGTGATAACAGAAGGGTGAGAGAGTACCAACGAGGTCCTTGCTGCTGGAATACTGGAATTCTGAGGTCTCTTTCTCATCAGTAGAACAGTAGATCTCACAACTTTCAGATAAAACTTAAGGTGTTGGGTGTCAGCTTTGAATTGGGATGAGCTGAATATTCTTGTGCCAGCTACTACGGTTAGAATTGCCACTCTCATTCCCATACATAGCATCACAGTTCTGACTCAGTATCAGAAAAATCCTGACCTTACCAATTTCCCTTAATGATAAAATGTCTTCCTGACTTCAAGATCAGACTCACAGCAGTTTAAAAGACATCTGCATTTCAATTACTGTGAGAAAAGCAGCACAGTTCTTAGAACCAGTGATCTCAGCTCATACAGCAAGGCTTTAAGGGTAAACTGCCAATTTTCTCAACTATTCCTGGCTGCCAACAGACGGCAGAAGATGCTCCCTTTGCCTAGCAGGGAGAAAGACCCTTTCTGCACAGACTTTGAGTGCCATCTGATAGATTTTTTTATGATTCCCAAGACACAGAGGAGTTTCCATATCTACAGAAGAGAATTCTCCAATTCAGTTTCATGAAAGAACAGGCTCCAGTGTGCTGGGTTCATTATCAAATAACATCCATGTATGCTTCATTCATTGTGGAACAAGAGAAGGAGAAATCTAATATTTGTTCTGTTCATTCTGTTATTCTAGAGAAACACATTATTCCATGTCCTAATTTTTCCACTGAGAAAGTTTACAAGAATAGGACACAATACCACAAAAAGACAAGGCTACATGGTCACATTGCATTGGCAAGTCAAAAGATACAGGATCTGTTTATAAAAACATATACCCCAATAAAACATTGTATAGCTACCTGGACTAACATCTCCTTAGAGAAGGTGTTGAAATAGTACGTGGCATGCTCCTCGGGATTGCTGTGCCTTGTACTTCTGGGTCCTACAAGGGCACCATTGTTATCAAAACCTTCAAGCAAACAAAAGACAAAGCAGATAAATATTTGTAATTTAACAGAATATATTGTTAATTCCTTTAAACTAGAAATCAACATGTTAGCATGGATAACTTACCAAGATGAAGTCCAAGTCATGTTGGCAAGAAAAAGATGATTTTATAGAGTTTAATACAGGAAAGTAAGTGATACTTTCACACAAGCAGTTTGCACACAAAACAAAAACTATTTTAATGCAATATTATCAACCAATTGTTTCTTGTACAAAAGAAAAATGTTCACAAATGCTGAAAAACCCAAAATCCTAGTGTATCTTAAAAAAACCCCAAGCTGGCACATAAAAATATTTCAATATTAATGAGAACACAAAATTCAGTGTTTTAAATATAAAGAGCTGATCATCAAAACACACTGACATGACTAAGGCACTTAGAAAGAATATCAGTCACACTACAAAAAATGAATTTTTTTTTATTCAAAATTGCATGAAGGAGATGGACCTTTGTATTTTAAGTTTCTTTTCTTTTCCCAGTAAGTTTTTTATTGCACAAAAAAACAGGCTTAAGGAAGAAAAAAAAAAATCAATTGGTTAACAATGGTTAAGATAACCTGATTTAAGGGAATGTATGTGATTTCTATTCATAGAGAATGTTAATAGGTCACTCCTAGCTGTAAAACAACAGGAAGGAATAGCAAACACCAAAATTAAATAATGTCATACAGAACAACAGAATTCAGAGAGTCTTTCAACATAACTGATCTCCATCTGCAATGCTTTATACCAGGAATAGAAATACCATGATAATAGAAAAGCAGCACAACATCCAAAGAAAAAAAGCAAAAATCCTGTATTGTCAGAAAGTTTGTCCAAATATACAGCAAATAGAGGCAGTAACTGTTCACAACACAAGGCCAGGAACAGTCACTGTAAAAGTATTCTCTGAAGCTATATTACTTTCAGTGGAGACTATGTTCATGAAATAGCTGTAACAGAAGGTTCCACAACTAAGAAAGCAGCACGATATTTTAAACACAAAATACCTTTTTCAATAATAGCAAAAGACATATCTAATCCATCAAATTTAGATGAAACATGAATGCAGAGTTTAATCTAGAAACTATTTCTTCCCCACATTGGAAAATGCAGGTATGGAGCATAACATTGCATTTCATTGCCTTTCTTTAAAAGATGAATCATTTGCAAGTCAGCGTCTTGAGAAATGATTAACTAAAGAAACAAGGATTTTCTCATATTTAACTTCTAAATCCCTGCAGCTCCTACAGCAACACAACCAATCCCCTCCTGCAAACGCTGTTGCTGACTTCTTCCCTCCCTTCATAACTTCAGTTCTCTCTCAGGGCCCTTTGCTACTCACGTCCTTTCTCCCCAGTCACCCTCAGGCTTCCTGCCTCTGATGCCTTAACTATCAGCTGGGAAAGATGCAAGAGCTGCTGGGAAGGGTCGTGGGTAGCCCGAGAAGCACATTGTGCTTGCTGGTGAGCTGGGAAGTCAAACAGAAAAGGTAACAGCAGACTGCAAAACATATCAAGTAGAGAAGCCACTTCATGTCTCTTCATTCAGCCTCCAGTTTCTGGGACACACTTAAAAACTTCCATGATTTTGACTCTCTCAAAATGGGTTTAAAGAGTAACTGTCAGATTCATGTGACCACAGGCTTCATTTTCATAAAAAACACAAGGTTGAATAAGAGTAACTGTTTTCTAAAATTTTCTAATTTCTGGCCTTCTAACTGTTCCCTGAATAGTTAAGAACCTTCTAATAGCTGTAATTCTTTGCTACCCTCTTCTGATTATATACCGGTTTGATATAAAAATTTAAATTTGTACTGTATTAATTTTATGTCATTTGGCAAAATTGTATTCCCAATTGTTTGATTTTTACTCCAGAAAAGTGTTGAAAAGTGATTGGTAATCTGTTAATTCAATCATGCAAAGATCTAATGAAGTTTAAAGTTTGCATACTCAAGCTGTTTTTCAACATTCTTTTCTTTTCATATCTTCTATACTGTTGTGCTCCAACTATTATTTACACTCTATAACGCCTATTCTCTGTTTTCTCCATTCTATGTTTATAGAGAAAAAGTTTTAGAATGCTTTTTTCATTCTACCCCTGAATGTGGCCCATAATTGCTGCTACAGGAAAATGCACCAACAATTCACGTGACAGGAATGAGTTCCAGTATGACATTCTTCATCTTCTGTATCCATGGAGAGAGACAGTGCCTTTCTCATGAAAGAAACTGAGTATTTAATTTTTCCAAGACTCTTTCTACACAATACTGCAAACACTGCTAAGGAAAATACAATCCTTCCTCCACTTTCAGTGGTCAATGGAATGAAATACAAACCTACCTAGAAGCCATGCATAAAGCCTTCGGTTGAGGGACATATCCCTGCGCAGCACCACATGAAGGGCAGCTGACAAAATTCTGATCATGTCTGGACGTGTTGCCTGAAGAAGTTAGAAACACAAATAAATTTAACTATGAAAAGTAACACTTTTTCTATGCTAGCAGCTTAATGTTCATTAAAACCTAGAGCCAGTTTCATGTTTTGACATTTTTGAATTCAGAATAGTACAAGAAAACACAATCTTGCCCTTAGGAAACCAAAATATGATTATTGATTGGAATAGATACTATATAATAACATACACCCTTTAAGAACAGCAAAACAGCAAAAATAACTGATTTGACGAATAGCTCCTTTTTGTTACAAGACATTTCATTTTATCTATGAGGCAAATGCTTTGGAAGAAAACTCAACTAAAATCCACTTTAAAAATTAAATACTTTTTCAATTTCTTACTACTTTGAATGCTTTTGTAAACCTTAATGTTGAAAAAATGCTGTTTTGATAATTTCAGCATTTTAGTACCTAAACAGAAACACTCCAAATACTCCAATAGTAACTGATAAATGTGAATGAAGCACTTCCACAAGCAAGAACACTGTTCTTTTTTTACATAAAAGTGCAGATCTTCCCTAATTTCTAACAAGACAAGAATCAGTCTTGTATAGGTTTTCCTCCAGGAGTAAAATAATTCATGGATCCTTTAAAAACACAAATTAGCTAACAATACATGCAGTCCAAAAAAAACCTACCTGGAAATTGCAAGGTCTATCTCCCACTACAGTTAGGGCTAACTACTCAACCAAAGCCAAAAATCATTTCCAATTCTCTAGTGTTCTGAATCTGTTGTGCTAAGAGGATTAACTTTTGCTGATTTTGAACACTGGGAATTGGAAACTTGCAAATGAACAGGTAATTTGCTTTCTCATCAAATTGGAGCAAATTAAAAGCTTCTGCATAGACTACACATCAAAATTCGAGCTTACATACACAGAAATTAACTTTAACTTCAAAGTTAATACATCAAATTAAAAAGCAGAAGAGCAGAGATCATGACATAAGAATGGCCAAACCTATCAGAGAAACTCTTACATGTGACTCTTGTTGGAGCTCAGAGAAATCATTAACAAAAACCAAATACTGCTACTGACTTAAGAAGTGGAGTACACTTAGGCATTTGTCAATTCATGTCTCATGTTAATAACCTACCTGGCTCATGTGGAAAGGAAAACAAAAAAGGATAAGGTCCAATGTGCTCCTCTGTACTAAAACACTGGTATCCTGCACTGACGTGCTTACTGCTTCCACCTGAAGAAATGACAGACAACCCCCCCC